>CM042556.1:2347500-2507500 GCA_023630585.1 Cranoglanis bouderius | reverse complement strand
ATAAGACTGTGAAAAATTGTCTTTATTGTTTAACCTTTTGATCTTTTGTTAAAAAAAATTCACAAAAATACTCTGCTCTCATGGATAGCAAACAACTGCCAACAAAACACAGGTTTATAAAAAAAAAATCTTTAAATATAGGTTAAATATAGATGTGCAACAATTATTGGCATCCCTATGAATTCATATGAGAAAAATACATTTGAAGTATATTCCCAGTGATATTTTACATTTTTTTTAGTACATCTGGGTGACTAGGAACAGGAAATTGTTCAACCATGACTTCCTGTTTCACAGGGGTATAAATATGAGGTAACACATAGGCCAAATTCCCTTAGTCATTCATAACAATAGGTAAGACCAAGGAATATAGCTGTGATGTGCAGCAAAAGGTTGTTGAGCTTCTCAAAATGGGAAGTGGCTATAAGAAAATAGCACAAGCATTGAAAATGCCCATTTCCACCAAAGTTCCAGTCAACTGGAAATGTTATGAATCAACCTGGAATTGGACGTGTGTCTATATTGTCAAAATATCAATAAGTTAAACAAAAAATACGATTGCTCACAGCCTTCTCTGCTCATATTTACCAAGGGTGCCAATATTAGTGGAGGGCACTGTATATAAAATATAAAACGATTATCATCATATATCATCCGATGAATGATAGTTCGAGATTAATCATAGAGGGACACTGTGTAGTTTTATTTTAACTCAGCAACTTTTCTCACGTTGCAAAACAAAACGCTGGTTATTGGCACCTTTAAAATGAAAGTTTGGTGAACTCTCCCTTGGAAAGAAAGCCTGTAATCAGGGTTATTATAGTTTTAAAAATATTGCTAGTTTTTATTTTTATTTCGTATTGTATTTTGGTTTTCAGTTTCAGTTTCGTTTCATTTAGTTTTAATGGTGCATAAATAGTTTTGATTTCATTTCTATCTTTTCAAAATCATTACTTTTAGTTTGTATTTTGTTTTTAATATCGTGGTAAAAGGCTTGATATTTATAAATGTGTATTTGACAAAGGTGGAGTAAATGATCAAAAGACAAGATTATGTAATATCTGACAAGCTACAAATCACTCAGTGTTGAATTTCGCTGAATTTTGGTCATTTATGATTCGGCAACATTGATGGATCCCCTCCATTCAACCTCTGTTCTTAAGTCAGACCGCCCAACATTTAAAATATGAAAACGTAAGTTTTATTCTCTGAAATCCTATTTCGTTTTCGTTTGTATTGCAGGCGGACGTTATATTTGCAGTTTAGTTTTCGTTCATTTGGAAACTCACATTTTTATTTATTTTTTTTAGTTAAAGAAAATGTTTTTTCTCTGATAGTTTTAGTCTTCGTGATAGTTTTCATTAACGATAATAACCTTGCCTGTAATGTCCAACAAGGTTGGTGAACATTTGTAGACAGATCTTGGGATCAAGCTTCTTTATATTGGTATATATTTTTTAGGTTTCTGCATGTGGACTACTCTCTTCAATTCAGACACTTTTTTTTCTCCATTTCCTTGGATGTAAATTTGAGGTCAGTATGATGTTGAAACATCCTTCAGCTTCAATCGTCTGGCATTGGAAACCAGGTTTTGGGTTAAAAATATCCTGGAACTTGACAGAATTCATGACGCAGTTAATCTTCACAAAGGTCCCTGGACTATCAGCTAAAAAAAGCATACTGATGGTGTGCATGATACCAATGTATGACTTCTATTGTGGTAACAACAGTGTTGGGAAATTACAGGTGCTGCATCTTGTGGCGTGCTCCACTGTCTCCATGTGGCCATTTCTGAACATTTACGCATTAAGTGGCAACTCAGTGTCCCCCACCAACACCACTTAACCATTTCTCCTCTTCTGCTTTTTTCCCTTTTCTAACCCAGATATATTTGAATGCTTCATGATTGCTGATTCTTTGTGATCTGATGCTAGTTACCTAATTTGGTTAGGTACTAAATTGCAGTTCCTATTCTTTCCACACCACAAGGGGGCCTCCGGCGACTGCCTCATACATAAACCTTTTTGTCAAATGATAGTAAAGTGTCTTTTTTTTTGTGTATCTTTTAAAATCACCTGTGGTTCGGGGGCCCCTTAGCAACCACTTATACTGTTTATGGCAAGAAACGGCACTGGTGCTCTCGAGGAAGCCTTCTTTTGTGCAGCCCTTTCAAACAACTTGTTATGGAGCCGATTTCATTGATAGTCGATTTTAAAATTTGACAACCCCCAAGATTCATCTACTTGATTCATCCACTGTGAAGAATGCTCTGTGTCCACTTCCTAGTAAATTATTTTGTTTTTATAGCCCTGGCTGTACAGAGTGGACCCTGTCCCATATAGCACCCAAACCCTGTGGTTCTCCTCCAAGTACTCACTTTGGTCAAGTTGTCAAGGTGTGGCCCAATGGTGCGTGAGTGACCAAGGGCTTGAAGGTGTAAAAGTAAGCATTTGTGGCAGACTTTATCACATTTTTGGATCTTGACTGTTGTGTTCAGCCTGAAGCTTTCATTATGGCTTGCAATTCACTGGCCTAGAGTTATAAACAGTGTTGTTTCTCAAACACTGGTGCGTGAAGCTATGAATGAGAAATAGTTCGGAATTATTGGTTGGGATGACCAATGAAAACTCATTTTTACATGGGAAGACAAATGAAGTTCATAATCATTTTGCCACTCCATTAATGAAAAAATACTAGACAAATCATCCCACAGACAAATTCAAACAACATACTTTGGAGAAATCAGCTGTCTGCATGCAGTAGTTCATATAAAATTTTGTGTAGGTAGGCTATAGACTAAGTAATTATATAAAATAGGTGTCATACTATCATACTGTATTTAATGAGTTATTTTATGGAGTTGGTGCTTAATGGTAAGTTACATTAATAGGCAAAGGTACGTTAGGACCCTAACTTTATTTGAAATTCTGTTTCTCTAATGCACTGTATTTCCTGTCCATCTGCTTTGACTCATCCTCACTCATAATTGCAAGGGGTTTTGGGATGGAGACTACTGCCCTGTTTCACTGTGGGCTTGCAGTACAGGCACATAGAGGTTGCTGAGCACCCTTTAGAAGTCTAAAATGAGAAATGTGACATCCTTTGGCCTCACGTCCTTGTGACAGGAAATTAAAACAGCAAATTTTGTCAATGACCGTTTGTTGCATTTATTTTAAACATTCTTTTTGCTGACTCTCATGAAAGGTGTCAATAATTTTAGAGTTGACTGTATCAGTGAAAGGCCTAGACAGTTGCCGCTAGCTGTCCTGAGCCTAGCTATTTATGTAGTTAGCCTAGTGAATTGCCAAGAAGTGGAGACCCACTATCTATTGGCCTCCATCCAAGCAAACATCCTGTTATACACTGGTGCATGAAAGTTTGTGAACCCTTTAGAATTTTTTATATTTCTTCATAAATATGAACTAAAACATCATCAGATCCAGTAGATAAAGAGAACCTAATTAACATGTCTATTGGATTAAGGTCAGGACTTTGACTTGGCCATTCTAAAACTTTAACTTTATTCTTCTTTAACCATTCTTTAGTAGAACGACTTGTGTGCTTAGTTTTGTTGTCTTGCTGCATGATCCACTTTCTCTTGAGATTCAGTTCACAGACAGATGTCCTGACATTTTCCTTTAGACTTCTCTGGTATAATTCAGAATTCATTGTTCCATCAATGATGGCAAGTCGTCCAGGCCCGGATGCAGAAAAACAGGCCCAAACCTTGATACTACCAGCACGTTTCACAGATGGGATACGGTTCTTATGCTGGAATGCAGTGTTTTTCTTTCTCCAAACATAACACTTTTTTCTATTTTGGTCTCATCTATCCAGAAAACATTTTTCCAACAGCCTTCTGGCTTGTCCACGTGATCTTTAGCAAACTGCAGATGGGCAGCAATGTTCTTTTTGGAGAGGAATGGCTTTCTCCTTGCAACCCTGCCATGCACACACATTGTTGTTCAGTGTTCTCTTGATGGTGGACTCATGAACATTAACATTAGCCAATGTGAGAGAGGCCTTTAGCTGCATAGAAGTTACCCTGGGTTCCTTTGTGACCTCGTGGACTATTACACGCTGCTCTTGGAGTGATCTTTGTTGGTCGACCACGCCTGGTGAGGGTAACAATGGTCTTGAATTTCCTCCATTTGTACACAATCTGTCTGACTGTGGATTGGTGGAGTCCAAACTCTTTAGAGATGGTTTTGTAACCTTTTCCAGCCTGATGAGCATCAACAACTCTTTTTCTGGGTTGCTCACTCACACCTGATTGTCATCCCATTGATTGAAAACATCTGACTCTACTTTCACCTTCAAATTAACTGCTAATCCTAGAGGTTCAGATGCTTTTGCCACTCACAGATATGTAATATTGGATCATTTTCCTCAATAAATAAAATGACCAAGTATAATATTTTTGTCTCTTTCGTTGAATTGGGTTCTCTTTGTCTATTTTTGGGACGTGAAAATCTGATAATGTTTAAGGTAATATTTATGCAGATACATAGAACATTCTAAGGGTTTCACAAACTTTCATGCACCACTGTAGTTATGAACCATATTATTTAACCTGAGTCTGATCTGAGTAGGACCACAATGCCAATACACCAAGACTTATGCTGGATGTCATCGTTTTATGTAGAATGTTCATAGTTTGAAAAAACATAAAATGATAATGTAAACTTAGCTAATATAAGCTGTTTTCTCCTTTTTCACATTTCAAAGCTGGCTGTTAGGACAGTGAACAAGGCCCATTCAGCATATGCCTGTTTCCTCTTCTCTCCCATGTTCTTCCAGCATTATACCTCAACTTCAGACCAACTACAGGATAATAAGTCTGCAAAATGTAAAGTATCCTTAAAGGTATAAAAAAAAAATCCAATTGTGCACAATTTCCTCAGTATTTCCATAGATAACACATTTTACATTTGTAAAAGATACATACATACCAAGGGTGGACAGATCATAAATTTATTAGCTAGCACACTGGGGAAATGAAAGCTGCAATGTACTTGCCAAGTCCCATGTTATCATTGCCCAGAGGCCCAATTAACTGTGTAAAAAATATGTACAGTTATGTGCATTGGTACAGACTATGGAAAATAATCTATATTATTTAGACTAATAATTCCCCTTGAATTTTCCTTTCATTACTGTGATTGCTTTTCTATAAGCATTTATTTATTAAAAAAGCTATTCCCTGCTGATTGTTTTTCATTAAAGAGATAATGTGAGGGCAACACAATGAAGGTTTTGCTTTTCAGTGTGGCACTTTGTCAGCATTTCACAAATGAAAAGAAATAATGCTTGTGTATCGCATTCAAGCAATATGAGAATGGTGTCTCTGCAGAACAAAACAGGCGTTTTCCAATTATTGGGCGTTTTCAAACCGGGATAGGCGTTTTTCAACCTCTTTACCTGATTTGTTCAAATAAACCAAACCATAACCATAGTTGACTAGAAGGTTGAAGAACACCTATCAGGTCTGAAGATGCTCACTGATTGGGAAACGCTTATTTATGTTCCACAGAGACCTATACTTGAGCAATAGCGCATGAGCAAGAGTGTGGTTACATTGAATATTGATATTCAGTATAACAGCATGACTGCATTTACGGCATTTGGCAGACACTCTTATCCAGAGCTACTTACATTTATCTCATTTATACAGCTGAGCAGTTGAGGATTAAGGGCCTTGCTCAAGGGCCCAACAGTGGCAGCCTGGTGGTGCTGGGGTTTGAACTCATGATCGTTTGAGCAGTAGACCAACGCCTTAACCACTGAGCTATAATATGGCCAAATGTTCTGTTTATTTTTGCTTGGAAATACATCCCGAAGAAGCCACACTCATTTTATAGCACATCCGCTTGCTCGCTAGCTAACTCACATTAACGTTCCCGTTAAGTTGGTGTCTATTCTTCCTTTTCATTTTCAACTGACGAGTTTTATTATTTTAAGCCAAAAGTTAACCTTTTAAAAGTTCCTATTATTTTAAGCCAAAAGTTCCTGAAAAGTATTGTTTGCCGTTTCCGCTGATGATTTCCGCTGATACAGTACTGTAGTAACAGTTTGGAATTGAAATTTTACAGATGAGCTGATTGACACAAACAGTGAAACGTCCCAGTGTGATTATATGAAATATAGGGACTCTTGGATGCTGCACGACCAATCAAATTAGTGGACCGGAACTAACTGTTGTAAAATGGTGCGTTCAAGTCATGTCGGAAAGATTGTATTTACAAGTTGAACACACATGAACGCGAGTGGGAAACTCTGGATTTTATTTGAGCCCCAAGTTTCCGAGTTGGGGGCGTGTCAGTAATAAAACATGGCGGAACCAATGGATGCAACGTGTGTAGTTAATGGTAAATTTGTTGAAATTGAATATTTACTCACCTCAGAAGCTGATTTCAGTTATTATGTGTTTGGTATATGCACATTATTGAAATACAAGCAAACTGCTTAACAAATCTTTGTCAGGCTTTTTTATTTACAATATGATAGCATTGTACAATTACGATATAATGTGACGATTAAGTTTATAGTGGCTTCATAAATCGATTAAAAACATAAAAAAGCAAAACACACCTGATGCACATTCTTTGTTCTTCGTTTTCTAGAAGTAGACTTAAAAAACTGGCTGTATTTTTTTGTAGTTAATTAAGAGAAAGTACAGCAACATCTTGTTCCAACCAAAGTGACTTGACCACACCTGACGTCATAGTTACGACTTCCCAACTCGTAAATATGATCTTCCCAGGAGGACTTGAATGCACCATCATTCACGTTATTTCACTGTAGACACTGATTTTCCCTCTGGCATGTAACCTTCTTCTTGAAGAGTTTTCTTTTGCAACAGTCACTAGGGAGTACAGTTTTTTCTTTCTTTCTCAGGTTGTTGAACAGGTGAAGTAAAAAAATATCATTACAAAAAATTAGAATATCGTGGAATTTTTGTGGAAAAAAGTGGAACTTTCATATATTGTAGATTCATTACACATAAAGTGAAATATTTCAAGCCTTTTTTTGTTTGAATCTTAATGATTACAGCTTAAAGCTCATGGAAATCAAAAATCCAGTATCTCAAAATATTAGAATAAAGAATTTATAATACAGAAATGTCGACCTTCTGAAAAGTTTGTTAATTTATGCACTCAATACTTGGTCGAGGCTCCTTTTGCACGAATTACTGCATCAATACGGCGTGGCATGGAGGCGATCAGCCTGTGGCACTGCTGAGGTGTTATGGAAGCCCAGGTTGCTTTGATAGCGGCCTTCAGCTCGTCTGTATCGTCGGGTCTGGTGTCTCTCATCTTCCTCTTGACAAAATTCAGGTCAGGAGAGTTGGCTGGCCAATCAAGCACAGTAATACCATGGTCAGCAAACCAGTTACTAGTAGTTTTGGCTCTGTGGGCAGGTGCCAAGTCCTGCTAGAAAAGGAAATCAGCATCTCCATAAAGCTCGTCAGCAGATGGAAGCATGAAGTCTCTAAAATCTCCTGGTAGACGCTGCATCGACTCTCGACTCGAGAAAACACAGTGGACCAACACCAGCAGATGACATGGCACCCCAAATCATCACTGACTGTGGAAACTTCACACTGGACTTCAAGCAACTTGGATTCTGTGCCTCTCCACTCTTCCTCCAGACTCTGGGACCTTGATTTCCAAATGAAATGCAAAGTTTACTTTCATCTGAAAAGAGAACGTTGGACCACTGAGCAACGGTCCAGTTCTTTTTCTCCTTAGCCCAGGTAAGACGCTTCTGACGTCTCTGGTTCAGGAGTGGCTTGACACTAGCAGTGTGACACTTGTAGCCCATTTCCTGGACATGTCCGTGTGTGGTGGCTCTTGATGCACTGACTCCAGCCTCAGTCCACTCCTTGTGAAGCTCCCCCAAGTTCTTGAATCAGCTTTGTTTGACAATCCTCTCAAGGCTGCGGTCATCCCTGTTGCTTGTGCACCTTTTCTTACCACACTTTTCCCTTCCAGTCAGCTATCCATGAATATTATTCCTTGAATATTGTGGTTGTGTGTACTGAACCAGACTGAGAGATTACAGACTCAGGAAACCTTTGCAGGTGTTTTGAGTTAATTAGCTGATTAGAGCTCTGCTCTGGTCGACATTTCTGTTTTATAAATTCTTTATTCTTATGAATCTAGAATATATGAAAGTTCCACTTTTTGAATTAAATTACGGGAAAAAAATAACTTTTTTAGATGCACCTGTATATTAACATCCTGCTGAAGCTGATTGTCTGCTGGGCAACTGTGTATGAAGAACTAATATTCTGTAAACTGCTTGTCTGCCCCGCATAAAATTACAACTACAACTTTTCTACGGACTTATGGGTCAGCTGTTAGTAGGCTGTATTTTACCGTTTAGTCCAAGACAGTAAAATGATTTAACATTCAGTCCCAATAAGAGCATTCCGAGTATGGATCCTATTTGTACTGGCAATATTAATTTGTTGATAAATTGTATATGTGTCCTTTAGTCGGTGCTGCCCCTCTTCCGCAGCGTTGCCACATTAGAGCGCAGTGTGTACAGATGTGAGATAACTATCAACATCCTCGACAGCAGGGTGGTATTCCAGTTTAAGTGCAGAAATGGTAAGTTGGTTTTTACAGTAACTTACAGTAATGTCTTCTGCTGAAATTTAGAGCTGTATCTGTCTGTAGCACTAGGGGGCACTGTACACTAGCCTGTAAGCACCGACATTCTTCTCTCTCTCTCTCTCTCTCTCTCTCTCTCTCTCTCTCTCTCTCTCTCTCTCTCTCTCTCTCTCTCTCACCAAGATCATAATGATTATCAGTCTGATACATTATGTTAACATATAACAGCTATGATTACACGAAGGTTGGACTTTTTCGTTGTGTGCTTTATCATATATGAATACATTATCTTATGTTACAAAATTATAGGAATAACCAGAACACATAACTTGGGGTACCAAGAATGTGAAGCTCTGCAAGCAGTTTTTCCAGCTCATCTGTGTCCCAACATTTTAAAGGCACATCCAAAGTAGGCCTATACCTGCTATATATAAAATAATTACCTACAAATCATTCTTACTTGTCTTTCAACAAATGTTTGTTAGTTATCATGTAATGTCGCAGATATTTATGAAGTATTTATAAAGATACTGTCAGGTCCAGGATGCTTGTAAATTTATTCTAAGAGAATAAGAACCTCTTATCAAAAATGTGTGTTTTTAACAAAACCTTTTGTGTTGCAATTGCTGGCACCTCTGCATTTAATACTTTGTGTATAGTCCTTTTTTATGCCAAACCCACCAAAAAGCTCTATTTTTGTCTATGACCATCAAAGCAATTCTAGCAGGTGCTTATGTTTGTGGCTAGATGAAAGAAAGACTTTCTCCTGGAATGCCTTCCAAATTGTTTTGGTATGGAGCAAAGAAGTCTCCTTGTTCACAATTGCAAATTAGCTCCATACCAAAATAGTGACCCCACTATTCTCCTATCTTATGTAAATCTTCAACCATGTCTCTCTAACCATCTCTGGTTGGGGTAGGAGCTGTTCCAGGCAGGTCAATTACACCAGTCCCAGTTGTTTTAAACTTCTTCATTATTACCCTAACAGTTAATATGGGTATTTTCAGGCATGTAGCTATTTTTCTATAGCCATTTGTCTAATTTCCTTTGTGTAGTCTCTAATCTTCCCCGTGTTCATGAATGACTAAAAGAATAGTCATTCATCAGTAATAGGAATTATTACAGATTCATTAGGGATAATAAAAGTATAATATACACTCACCAAACACTATACTAATACTGGCTAGGATCTCTCTTTGCTTTCAAAACAATCCCAGTTCTTCATGGCGTGGATTCCACATGATGTTGGAAACATTCCTTTGAGATTCTGGCCCTGCAGATTTTTCAGTTGCACTTTCATGCTGCGAATCTCCCATTCTACCACATCCCAAAGGTGTTCTATTGGATTCAGGCTGAGGCATGCAATCAATGATTGACTGGTGTTAACAGGCCCAAAGTGTGACAAGAAAACATTCCCCGAACCATTACACCACCTCCACCAGCCTGGACTGTTGATACAAGGCAGGTTGGGTGCATGGATTCATGCTGTTCGTGCCAAATTCTGACCCTACCATCTGTGTGCCTCAGCAGAAATCAAGATTCATCAGGCCAGGCTACGTTTTTTCAGTCTTCAACAGTACAGTTTTGGTGAACCTGTGCCTACTGCAGCCTCAGCTTTCTGTTCTTGGCTGACAGAAGTGAAACCCAACAAGGTGCACAGTATGTGCATGATTTTATGCATTGCACTGCTGTCACATGATTGGCTGATTAGATAATTGCATGACTGGTGTTCAGTGAGTGTAAATGGATACAAGTGTATTATGCAAACCACACACGCTTTAGTTACATTTTGTTCATAAGAATTTCTGGGGGTGCAAATAATTGTGACACATTGTTTTGTTAAAAAAAAAAAAAATATATATATATATATATATATATATATATATATATATATATATATATATATATATATATATATATATTCTTTGATATACAGTACTGTGCAAAAGTTTTAGGCACCCTATTTTTTTAGTACAAACTTTGTTATATTTTTTTTATTTTATGACGTCTACATTATCAAGTCAGTACAAAAATCATTTTAGATTCCCAAACATTAGTTTTCTAGCACAAAATTAAATGTTACAGAAAAATGTTTGTATGTCATTAAAGAAAGCAGCGTATTACGTAAGAGACACTTTTCAGACAGTAAACAAAATGAAGGCTGCTGGGTTTTGCTGCAGAAATAAGAAGCGAGTGTGAAAGTCAAAGTGTCCAGAAGAACTGTGTCTGGTTCTGCAAGATGCTCAATAAAACATTTCCTTATAAAACTCCACTAATTTTTATTTTGATTTTTTTGTCACACCAAATATTGACTTTGTTTCATTTACTACTGTTTACTGCTCTTTATGTTTGTTTGTTTTTTTTTAATGTAGAAACATTTAATTTCATTATTTTGAAGGCATCTTTGCTCTACAGCATTTCTTTGCATGTGTGTAAAACCTTTGCACAGTACTGTATATATATTTTCTTAATATATACTGTATGTACTTAAATTACAGGTTAGATCTCTCATATTTTCAGTGTGAGATTAAGCCAGTTTTTGGATATCAATGAATCTTTAGGTATGTCATCCCATTTAATATGTTTCATTTGAACATGTTAGATTTTGGTATTTTCTCAGACTTCTCAGTGACATTGTGATGCACTTCCCTGTCTCACAAGAGGAAATCACTCTATCCATATCACCCATTAGAGTGATACTGAAGAATTACTTTGAAGAGGACAATGGTCAGGAGTTTATTTCAGTGGTTTTCAAGTTATATAATGTGCTGCAGTAAAAATAGAACGCAACAAGAGAATTTTCCTATCTACTTTTTTAATGGTTTGCTCACAGATCGCATCATGTATACAGAGATGGTTCTACATCCAGATGAGTTTGACTACTTCCATCTCAGAGTGGACTCAGATATAACCTTCTGTCTCAAAGAACTGAGGGTATGAACTAAGAAATATTTTTGACAGTCACTCAAAAAATAACATAATTATAATATAACTTATATTGGCTATATTGTGGAAATGACTTCTTCATATATTCTGATGTTATAAGTATGTTGATGTTTAATGCTGCAAATGATGCCGCAAATAGCGACAATCGCTATAACAATTACAGCAACATTGATTTTTACAAGCTGTTCAAAATACCTACGGCCCATGGTTGCAAACAGCATACAGTGCAAGCAAGACACAGCTTTGTAATGATCTTAGCTTACTAGTGAACACAACACAACACAAACAGAATGACAATTAAAAATAGAGATTTGATAAAATGTGACATTCTACATACAGTATGAGGTGTTCTTTTGCCATTTAGTCTTTTGCCAATTCAAATCAAATTGTAATGTCAATCAAGACACTACTGCATGTATTGTTTTTGTGACTGAAGCTGAACCAAATATTCTTCATGTGACAAGTTCTTTCTACTGTGGGATTTAAGAGAGAGAATACACCTTTGCGAATGGCTTCTGTTACTGTAATGTATTCTTTCATGTTGACTGTAATACTGTCTCTCAGTTGAAAGTCATAGTGTGGTGTGTTAGTACTGATGTTTGAATTTGGCCATATTGTGCATGTGTTGTAAGAAAGGTCTGGGGCTCTGGGATAGCTTGTTCATATTCATTTTTATTGTGACTTATTTCTGTCCAGTGCCCAGTTGCTTGGACTCTAGCATTCAGTTATTTAGGTAATTATAGGTACACGGAAGACCCACAGATTATAACTCACAATCATGTTCTTTTTCCCCTCATAGGATACACATACTAAAATGATTTAGGACTACATGTTTGTGCTACATATTTTTACTTGGAGATGCTGGTACAAGTCTTAATTTTGATTATGGTTTCCATATGGAAACAGAAATGCCTTAGGCCTACATTTCTTAGTCTAATACTCTGTCTTGAGCTTACTCATATAACCCCTGACTCGGATTTTAGTAGCTTGGAGTAAGCTATGGGATCCCCCTCTAGTGGTAGCACTCATTACACGTGTCTGGACAGGCTGTCCTGGATGGTATCTCTGTAGAGTGATGTGTGTATGTCAGTGGCTGATACAGAAAGACAGATGTCTGGACTCGGCTGCATTGCTGGGCCACTAAACTGTCACAGTGAGTTACAGAGTTGGATAGCATAGTGTCCATGACAGATTCCAAGTAAGTAATATACTTGAATAGACCTAAGTGAGGAGAGGGGTCATACAATCCTGTATCAGTTCAGTATGTTCTGATGGTTATATATTGTAGATAGCTGATGTGATGAATGGTAATGTTCTTTCATGATGTCCTAGACCAGTGGTCGGGAACCTATGGCTCGCGAGCCACATGTGGTTTTTTGACAGAAATCCTGTGGCTCACCAGGTGTCTCACCCTTCACCAACATATCATCGTTAAAAAACTTAGACACCTCACTAGAGATCAGTTTCCTGCAGAAAATGCAAAGTCAATTACAATTCTTTTGTTGTACAGCCTACCGAAGTGAATGAAACGTCAGTTTACAATAATATATCTCTGGCCAGTGCGCGTATGCGGTGCTGCGCGCATGTGTCACTTACACCAATCGACAGCAAACCACTGACGTTTCTATGGTAACCTCTCGCACTCAGATTCAAGCAGCTACCTAGCTAGTTTGTGGAGATGGTGAAATTAAAGAATTCAGAGGAGCATCAAAAATTTCAAAGTGGCTGGACTGAAACATGTGCTTTTATTGAAAGCTCTGGTGCTCTGCTGTGTCTGAGTTGCACGGAACGTATTGCCTCGTTTGAAAAAAAATCAAACGTTAAGAGACATTTTGCTTTTGCAGCATGTAACTCCAACGTAAACTGCAAGGACACCCAGATAGCATACATTTCTGGGCCTCATCTGGGCCAACTATGGCACATATGGCTCAGTTCTGGCAATGGCAAAGGTCATATGGGCCGTATCTGGCCCTCACACAACGAGCCTGTTTTAGGCTGAGTTTTGTCTTGTTTTGTCTAGGCCCACATCTGACCTAGAAGCCAGCCACACTCAGGTTGAGTCATTACCATCATTCCATATGGTATGTGGGCCAACTGTCCATATGGTATGTGGGCCAAGAAGGAGAAAATCATTCAGAAAATAAAAGACGTGCCCCTGTCAGCCTCAACAGCAGGACCACGCAGTCATGATGGCACGCGAGATAGAGAGGGAAATGAGCATGGATATAACTTCGGCAGATTGTTGTCCTCTTGGGCTGGATGAGTCCCTACACACACACACACACACACACACACACACACACACACACACACACACACACACACAGATAGAGAGAGAGAGAGAGAATAGGTTTTATGCTGCTCCGGTGGGAACTCAAAGTGAAATATATTGTTTGTTTTTGAGTTGTCTATGGACCAAAATAAAGTTATTGTTATTGAAATGTTATTGAAAATTTTTTAATAGTAAAATATTCGTTTTTGCAATGGCTCTTTCGAGAGAGAAAAATGCATTAACCAAAAAGGAACAATGGCTCTTTGGTGAAAAAAGGTTCCAGACCCCTGTCCTAGACCTTTATTATGAAGGAGGCTGCTGTAAACAAGACACAGACAGTTAAATATCATGGACTTGTTTTTTTAGGGCTTGCTGACATTTGCAGAGTCTCATGGCCTACAAGTGTCTGTTCACTTTGGTTCATCTGGAAAGTAAGGGTGCATTTGTTTCAGTACAAAAATTAAAAATAAAAAAATTTTTGGTAGACAGTGATGTGCTGAATACTCTCTTTTAGTCCTGTGTCGTTCAGTTTGGAGGATATGCTGCTGGAGGCTGTAGTAGTGTTGGCTACACTAGTGGATCCAGCCAGTGAGAATCCATCCCAGGTGTCTTTTGCCCAGGAAGGTCCAGTACACAGGTGACACAGTCATCCCCTTTGAATGTCAGACATCTAGAGATGATATGTGGACTCTTGTCTTTTGAAAAGTACAGGGCTGCTGAGGTGACCTGATGGTTATATTTAATAAGGTATGGCTATATGAAATAACATACTGAGGCCATAAACTAAGTATTTTTAGCCACAAATTATTATGTTGTGGCCACCAGTTGTGTAATCTGAGTCCATGACTGAATATCTTGTGGAAATGTCATACTTAATATGTGGCCTACAGTTAATCGTTTGGCGGGGACAGGAGAAAAAGTATTTTCACTTTGATAAATTTGTTTGATGTGGGCCAGTGGTATATCCAGCCACGCTACTGACTCCTGTATGTCTAGGTGTAATATTATCAATTAGCGCTAAGCTTTGGTTCATGTGGCCAATATATTAATATTTATTAATATATATATATATATATATAGTGGGTATAGAAAATAATCACCCCCCTTTAAAATAATCACATTTTGTTGCTTTTCAGCCTGAAATGAAGACAGACACAGTTTTTGTTTTACCCAGCTGTATTTACTCAGTGCAACTTATAACATCCAAGTGAAAGATATAACACCAATATGTCAGAATTATAATTTTTTTAAAAATAAAAAACAGAATCACTGAGTTGGAAAAAGGATCACCCCCTTGCTTTAATTTGCCTTAATGTTTTTAATTACAGTCTTTAGTCTGTTGGGATATGTCTCTACTAACTTTGAACATCTAGACTTTGCAATATTTGCCCACTCTTCTTTGCAGAACTGCTCAAGTTTAGTTAAATTTGATGGTGACCGTTTGTGGACTGCAGTCTTTTCTATACCCACTGTATTACAGAGTCCCTACATTTTCTCAGGCTCAGAAGTAACTGGACAAACTAACAATTATAAATATAAAGATTATTTTTAATACTATCACTGTCCAAATACTTATGGACCTGACTGTATATAATTTTGTACTCACTAATGAAGGCCAACTTCTATTTCTGGTTTTATCACCCATATCAGGCAGTGACGGAAATGTCAGGGAATTTTGCAGTACAAATCTTGATGGAAACTTGACGAACAGCAGCAGACAGAAACAATGACAAACAATGTTTTTTTTTGTTTGTTTTTGTTTTTTACAGAAAAAGCAGAACTTCATGAAATGGTTTTTGCATGAAATGATCATTACATAAAGGAAAAAAACCCCAAAATGGCTCATTTAATGTAAATGAGATGCTGGAAGAAAAGTTTGCAAACACATTATGCGCATAAAGATGCTAATGCTTTAGATATAAACAGCTGTGTTGCTAGGCAGATGCTTATAGCTTAGAGCTGGTTCAGAGACTATTCCATTCCATTTCAACCCTGAAATGCCTGGTGCCTGGTTATGGCTAAGATAGGTCATGGTATGGTATGGTATCATGCTCCTAATGGTAATTACAGTGGGGGAAAATCTGTGGAGGGAGCTGAAGGTTCGAGTTGCCAAACGTCAGCCTTGAGACCTTAATGACTTGGAGAGGATCTGCAAAGAGGAGTGGGACAAAATCCCTCCTGAGATGTGTGCAAACCTGGTGGCCAACTACAAAAAACGTCTGACCTCTGTTATTGCCAACAAGGGTTTTGCCACCAAGTACTAAGTCGAAGGGGTCAAATACTTATTTCACTCATTAAAATGCAAATCAATTTATAACTTTTTTGAAATGTGTTTTTCTGGATTTTTTTGTTGTTATTCTGTCTCTCACTGATAAAATACACCTACCATTAAAATCATAGACTGATCATTTCTTTGTCAGTGGGGAAACGTACAAAATCAGCAGGGGATCAGATACTTTTTTTTCCTCGCTGTAGTAATAAACCTAATGTATTCCTTTATTTTGTCCAAAACATGACAAAATAGTATGGTTTGACTTGTGCCAGCACTAAATCGATTGCTAATAACTAATGTCTTGTAGCATGTAATTCTGTTTAGTGATAAGCAATATTCACTTTAGTAATTTCAGTCTTTCAAAATGCACTTGAAACACAACACCTGAAACTCTACCTCCCACCCCAATAACTCAATATACAGTATATTCCTGTCTACTCCTTCTGTTGGCCTTCACTCACTTCAGTCCCTAAGTCCAGTAAATCATTTATTCTGTGAGATCCCATTATTATTGCTTCCCTCGTTTAAGGGCATGAATTGATGGGCAGATTCATTTAATTCACTGTAACTCATCAGCATACGCTAATTCAAACCTCTGCATTCATTCATCCACTCTATGTGTATACTGTGTCATAATCAACTTCACCAATAAACACATCTCTGAATTGCCCAGTCTCTCTGCTAATCATCCTCAGCTCACCCTCTTTTTAAAAGAAATCTCCACCACCCATCGTAATAATTTTGGAAGTCATTTTATTTCTTTCCTTCTTTGTATTCTTTATACTGTAATTTTATCAAAGAAAATGTTAATCTCATACACTATCCCTTCTTTTTAAAGTTCACTGTCCTTAACAAAATCGCTGATCTTTACCATCAAATGCAACAAGACAGACCAAACAGGAAGAACTACACCCTTGTTTATTCAAATTGAATTCTCTTCTCAGTCCTCTCATGAGGGGAACAAAATACTCAGCCATCCAAACTGCTTTTTATCTCCTGAGCTTCTTCAGCATATGAGCAAGGTTTTCCAGACGACACAGTCCAACTCTTCAGGCACTAGTTTTCCTAAGTATGTCATATCTGAATTCAGATGCAGAGTCAAGACCTTAGTAAAGCTTGTAAGCAGCTTATATAAGTTATAATAAGTAGTAACAATCATGGAGGATTGTACTATATTTACTAATGCTTTACTTTAGCAAGTATCATTCTGTGTTTATATACACCACAAAAGCAATATAGCTTCTATTTAGTTTTTTTTCCCCCTAGACTACTTTAATAACTGTAACTGTTTGAGTTATCATTATTCAACAATCATGGCCCTGAAAACATGGGGACTTTTTTCCAGACCAAAATAGTGGTGTTAAAAACAATTTGCAGGCCAAGAATGGCTTTTTTTTTATCATAATATCAAAAAGCTGTCATTAGTTACATATTATTTACTTATTTGTAAGTAAGTAAGTAAGTAAGTAAGTTACTTACATATTAAATAATGACATTGTTGTAGCCTAGGATATTCTGAAAAAAAAACAAGGTATGCCATTTGTGAACTCCTGTAGTGATTACAATGTTAGAATCCTAGTAATAAAAGACGTGGAAAATGTTTGGAAATAGACTGGGGTTCTAGGGGAGAAAAAAACTCAGATTTTTGTTTGTTCATGCAAATTGATCTCCATATATCACAGATGAGCCATTTATAATGAATGAATCATTTGTAAATTGTGCATCACAGATTCTATTGTACTTTTGTTTTTCATTTAACGAGTGACAGCTAAATACAGGAAAACACAGAATTTTGAAACCCCACTTAAAAATTACCCCCATCATGACCTAGTGTCTGCCGTTCCCCTCTCAGAGTGACCCAGTGGCCTCAACAAATACAGCAGAAGCAGCACAGGGTACAGAACTATAACTGACTCAGTGACAACCTTCTTACCTCAAAGCACACTATTTCACTATTTCATCACAGTAAAAGCTTTTTTAAACAATGCTCGGAAAACTTGACAGACTGTACAAGGTCACAGAAAATATTTTTCCAACACGACTATTTCAGAGTGTAATGTAGAGTGATGTTATGTTTAAATATTTTCTATACAAAAATAAAACAAAATAAAAAAACTTCTTCTTTACAGTGTAGTGGGCATCTCTGTAAACGAGGGTCCAGTAGAGGCGGACGCTATTAATGTAGTGCCCCACAGTCCGGTTCATTCAGTTGGGGAACAGGTGGCCTCCAGCCAGGGAAGTCCATTCTTCAGACCGGCTGTCCATGTGAGGAAGCTTATGCAGCTAGTTGTGGGAGGAGAGGACTTTTCAAAATCCAAAGCTTCTTTGAATGGAATGAGCTCTGGATCTGCTTTGACCCCAGCAGTAACACCAGCCACTTTCAAGGTTAGAAATGTGTAGGTTATCTGCCAGAGTTCTTTATGATCCATTGTAGGAATGTCATAACTTCATTAAAATGTGATCTTGTTTAGAGCAGTATTCAATTTAAATTGCGCCACTTTGCTCTAATGTTTGAATTATGACAGAAGATCTGATTTCAGAAGACTGCAATGAAAGGAAATGTGCATGCCTACTAAATTTATAACAGTTTTCCTCTCATATACCAGATCTGTTCTCTGCTTTTTGGGGCTGTAGAGAATGATCAGGAGGAAAGCAGCAAATCAGAACTACCCAGTTTGGTGTATGCCAGCGACACTGAGGATGATGCTGGAGACAATGGTAGCAAAGAGGAAGAGTAAGTCAGATAACATACACCAAAGGATGTGCCAGGGGAGACTACAGTTACATGTTTTGTGAAAATGTTTTGCAGTGTTATGACTTGTAATTGTTATGGCACTAAGGGTTTATTACTTTTGCTTTGTTATTATTTTATTTTACTTATATGCCTATATGTAATCATAATCTATATATTATCTTGGAAGGAAGTGTTATAAATGGATAACTGGTGAATAGATATAAAGTCAGCATTGGGGGTGTGATCTGTGTGCCTCACACTGATGTGATGAACTATTACCAAGTTTACCATCGAAATGTGAATCTAAACACAGTTCACTGGATGAGTTTGTAACAGTACAGTTAAGACAGCACTCCATATTCACATAAGCATACACACACACGTAAACATTTACATTAATATATTATGTTTAGAATAGCTTGTATAATTAGAAAGGAATGCTATACTGAGCTTATAAAATTGCTTTAATTTAAAATTATTAATGATGTACAATGAAGTAGATATAAATGCATAGCGCAACAGTGAACTTCACCTTGGGGAATACAACAGTGTATTTCAAGCTTGCCTTGGAGAGAAAAACCATCACGCAGCTAGAAAAATAGACCTTTATTAGATCATATGACACACCTGCTTAAAGCATTCATAGATGCATTTGCCCTGTGCATTAACAGTGTACACCTCAAAGAATATTTAAAATTATGATTACAAAAAAGCTGAGGAAGAAACATTTTAACACACAAATTACATTTATACGAAAAAAAAATATGTTACATTCATATACAATGGTGTGTTTCCTAATGCATACATAGATATACAGCAAGTGGGTATTTACCTTTTACATACAGTATATTACTCAAGTCCACATGCACACGCACACACGCACACACACACACACCTTCAAAGTGGTTATCAGAGCATCAAAGTCCCCCCCCCCCCCTCCTCATAAGATACAACCTTGCAATCTCTTGCACTGTTATTACATAACAACCCACATCGTGAGGAGAAACTCTAGTCTAATACAATATTAAATATTTAAATTATTATTATTATTAGAGAACAAGTAAAAAACAAAACAAAAAAAAAAAAAAAAACCCCAAAACACTGAAATTGTCTCCTTAATACAACTTCCCTTAACCCTGGTTCCTGAATTGTGGTGTTATAAATCTCTGTAGATAGGGGAGATTAACTTTATTTACAAAACATCCTCTACGACTGCCATTTCTTTGTTAACACACAGAGTTGTCTCTCCCACTCATGATGGATTTGTGTTACAACTATATATATTCTTATATGTAAACTAAGTATGAAAAATGTTGGTGTTAATTTCCCCTATGTATGGAGACTTTTGGGACACCCTGTACATCAATACAGAACCAGATTACAACCAGATTGACCAAGTATATTCATGAGCATATTAAAAATGGCTTTTTAAATTGATACTTCAAGGCCAAACTGACTATTTTCATTTCATTAGATTCATCATGAGTCGCTGTTCTGTGGATCGGCCATTGGCATCATGACATATTAGAGTCCTACCCTGTCTCTAGACTCCACAGTCAGATAGGCCTCTCCTGGCACAATGATGCAATTTCCATTATCATCTCCACACATCTCCCTGCTGGAGCAATGTTAATTCTTTCAGTAGATAATTTCAAGTTGCATATTCCTGCATGACACGTTAATATCATTGCTACTCATTTTTATGTTACGTCTTGTAAAAAGGTGTACTGCCTGCTGTTTATTATCCATAATGAGAGCACTTTAAGATGCAATGGATTGGTCTCACACATCATAAAACAATTCTAATTGTTTTATTACTTATAATTTTCCTTAGTTTAAATGGTTTACATGAATCTGTATAAGCCAGAGTGAGACAAAATATACTAAAATCCAATGAAGAGAATCGGGGTTTGGTCCTTGGCAAAGAAATAAAAACTTTTTGCCTATCCTGCCAGCAGGAAGCAATGACCACTCTAATGAAGAGGACAAGTGGAGCGCTTAAGCCACATCAGTCTGTGTACTCAGCAACGATAGACAGTAGGACAGTGATGTCATCTGGCTTTCCTCCTATAGAGAAGTAGTGATTAACAGAAGCAAAGCTGCATTAGAAAACACTGCATAAAAATACTAACATGTGCAGAGGGCAACAATTATAATAGATTAAAGCACTTTCTAAATACGGAGCTGCATTGACCCCCTCTCCCCTGCAGGATTTAGTTCATATAACTGGGGCATTGCTCCTTTTTGCTGGATAGTTAGGACTACTTAATTACCTAATGTAACAAACTCTGTTCCGTGTAATAATTCACTTAGTGTTGGTTTAGCTATTTTGACATCTGTTACCAGTGGGATAACTTACATAGTCCAACACACCCTTTTGCTAGATGTAGAAAACTGTAAGTTCTAAGTTATATGGCAGTATATACACATCACAGATAAGTCAAAGAGAGGCATAGTTTAGTTGGTATGCCATGCAATGTGTTTTAGTATTGCAATGTTGTTGAATGTGGGTTGACAAGGTTACACTATCAACCCACATTAGCTTCCACCCTTCCAATTTTCATTCTGCTGACGTCGAGCAATATCCGTCAACAGTTGCCAAACCAACCACTACAAAATGCTAATTAAATGCTAATGACAAACCATGTCAAGCAAATGAAAATATCACTGTATAGTGTGTGTTTGCAGGTTTTTGCTGTGAGCTATACACATTATTTTCAATACATTACACTTTCAAAATGTGGTGGAGATAAAATCATGCATTTCAAAAAGTGTGGTATCCCCAACATAAATTGCACCTAGGTCAGGGTAAGAGATTAAAAATGTTACAATTAAAAACCTCTTCTGGCCCCTTTTCATTTGTTTCAGGATGTTTTGAATTCAGGAATGTTGTACAATATTACTTACCTCTTACATTCAGTCCATTGTCACAAGCAAACTGTGCAAAAGGTGACATGTAATTGGGGTCATATGCCAAAACATGGGCCTGTTCTGCAATACTCTTGGCTGTCTGCTGGATGCTCTCGTAATTGGTGTTCTAAAACAGAGTATGTCATATTAACACTCTTTCTAACCACTTAGATATCAGTTCTACAAAATTGTGATCATCATATGTCCATGGAAGTACCTTGAGCTTTTTGAGTTCTTGTAAGATCATATAGTCTGGCATGTTGTCAAAGAGCCCATCTGTGGCTGTGAGGATGATGTCTCCTAGCTGAACATCGAAGGATGTGCTGTCTGCAGCTTCAGGACTGAAAGAGAAATACAGTTGTTGTGTGAACATATATAAATCTTCTGAAGATAACTGATGGTGTCATTCATTAGATGACATTTGCTACATGAGACAGAGTTGTCTTCTGAGCTTGCCTGAACTGTCAACATGAAAACATCTACTACTGTTTTTTGTATACAATAACCGAATATTAAGTTCTAACAATAATTTAGTATATTTTCACTTTGCTAAATGAATTACATTCAGATTAAATAACCATACAACAAAAAAGGTCTTGGATTAGAATGCTGCATTTATTGCAATACCACCTGGAGCATCTCATGAACATTATGGTATCAACCTTACATCCTTATGCGAACATGTTTTCATGCCTGGCAAACGTTTATTGTTCAACAATGCAGCCAGATGAACTTGACTTCCCGATTTCCTTCAAGAATACTGAAAGACTGTCCCAAGCTTGTATCTTTCTCCATATTACACTGAATGAGGACACATTTAGATTTGTGCTGAAGTGTCAAGTTCAACTCCTGGAAGGTCATTAACTCCGTGTTCTGACTGTGGCCATTTCTGGCCCATCCTATCCACAGAAATATGGGTGCCCAATCTTAAATATCATGCTCTGTCTTCACTTAAAAATGCATACTATGTGAGAAGATTAAAATACGACAGATTACTTTAAAGAACATCTGGTCACTCCATCATACCTATATACAGATAAATAGCAGGCCACGTGAAGATTAGCCTTGATGTCAATACCACAACCTTGGCAAGCTTCTCCATGTTATTTATGTATGAAAAAAATGTAATATGATGCCAGCACACTCTTTTGGTTTTATGTCCATTAATGGGAGAGCTCAGTCTTCTCCATTCACTCAGGAATCATTGTTAAATCAAATTTTCCAGTTTTCTAATTTACGTGTAGATTTGAGACCACATTTAGATGGCCAAAATAAAAATAAAAAACATGTCAGTGGTTCACCAAGTACACATATTGGTTGATACAGAGAGGGCCTCTAGTCCACCCATGTGCATAATTTGACTTTGGACAACTCTCCCATTGGCAGCTAGCCAGCTATCCAATTCCATTACAATTCCCTTGGTGTGTGACTTTCTTTTACTCACTGCTAGAGCGAGGTAACCACATGGCAATCTTCCCTACCTTTGTAATGTCATATGATGAAGTATTTTTGAAAGCAAGGAAAAACTTTGCTGCACGTTTCATGATTCCTTGAAAACAGAATATAGTATGAAGAGATAAAACTGACTTCATATGCCAACCTATACTATATGGTCAAAAGTCTGTGGACACCTGACCATCACACCCATGTGTGGGTCTTCTCCAAACTGTTGCCACAAAGTTGGACACACACTATAGTAAAGAATGTCTTTGTATGCTGTAGCATTACATTACATTTCCCTTCACTAATCGTGTGTTCCCTTCCCACAAATTCCCACAAATGAAAATGCCCCTGTACACAAAGCAAGCTCCATAAAGACATGGTTTATCAAGGCTGGAGTGGAGCACATATGAGTGTTACGGTCAGGTGTCCACAGACTTTTGGCCATATAGTGTACCTGGAGTGAAAAGTGAGAGCTGAGCTAAAGATGTATCCTAAGCAGTGGTATTGTTTATTATTTAGCAACTTTCCACAGCAGAGACATTAATCCAGTGAAGATAATGAACATACTCTCAGCATGAAATGCTCATTCTTGCTGCTCTTATTCTACCAGCAAGGATTACAGATCATTCAAACCCCAGCAGGGAAGGAGACATCCGTTCTTTCCATAACCTTGACATTTCTAGTTATATGATGCTCTTTCTCTGTAAGGAAAGGAAGGACAAAAAAAAAAAAAGATTATTTACCTGTCACTAAGAACAGAGCCCTCTGCCTCTGGGGGAGCAATTGAAAGCTGGAATGGTGTGTTGAAATAGTGTTGCTGCTCATCAGACCTGTGCACTACCTCCCCTCCTCGAACAACCAGGAAGCCAGAATCTCCCAAGTTTGCAGTGTGAAGCTGGTGACTTTGTCTGTCCAGCATCACTATACAGGCTGTGCTGCTTCCTGAAAGGACATAATAGGACTTTTTGAAATGCAGCCTCCTTTTGTTTTACAGAAGAAAAGAAAACTACAAGTATAAAATAGCTTGGAAAAGTTTATGCGTGTATATATATATATATATATATATATAAAACATGCTAATGAATATGGTAAAATCAGCCCCAACCTGAATCAAAGCAGTGTATCTGAATCAAATGATATGGTTTAATGGTTACATCTAACTGGGTCTTTCGCCCCACATGCTGGTACATGCAGAAGATTTCAGAATAAAGCCTGCATACAGACTCCTTCAGCAAAGTCATGATTTTGAAGTCACGACTGTACAAAAAAAGTGTAAAAACATTCCTATGTGTATCAGTTCAAGTGATATTTAACTTTTAAATTAGCTCTCCCTGTGCAGAGACACAAAATGTGAATCTTCAGAGTGTACGACACTACATTCTTATTTTATATTTAAGGTCAATTTATCAATGTCAATTATATATATATATATATATATATATATACAACATGCAATCTAGAATAAGTTCAAAAGTTCCTTCTGATGTGACAAATGGCAAATTAATTTGAATTAGGCAGATCATTAATCAGTAGAGACAACGCTAACACTCACCTAACAGAGGTACTTTGTTCTGAAGGAGCTCGTAATAACTTTTAGTGAGGATTCCCACAGGGTTGCTGGGCACAAAGTGGCCTTCCTTGACCAATCTCTCACATGTCCTCATGAGAGTTCCAGAGAACAGAGAGGGATCTACTCCATAATCCCTCCAACCACCCACTCCATCAGCCACACCTACAAGACCAAAAAAAAAAAAAGAGGGGGGCAAATCAGATATTGATCGAGAAGCAAAGAAAACTGTTATGACAGGTGGTTGTGTCCTGCACTACAGAAGAAACAATGATCACTCTTGGAACACAAACAGGATACCTGCTTTGGAGTGATAAAGTAGAAAAGACTTCTGGGACATTCGTCAAGTATGATGCTGTAGTGTCTTAATATCACTGTTAACTGCAGGAACCCTGCAGGCTTTAGCAAACCCTGAAAGTACCTGCTGGGTGTTTTTTTTTTCCGTGCCATTCAGAGTCTACTGTGCACGAATATCAGTTTCTGAAACGATCAGACCAGCCTGTCCGGTTCTAATAACCATGTCAAAATCACTTCAATCACATTAAAAAAAATCCATTATGATGTAAGATGTAAACATTAACAGAAGCTCTTGGCCTGGATCTGCATGATTTTATTCACCTCCAGACCCCTAACACCCAGCCCATGACGTATTTAAGCCCTTTTCCCTCCAGCAGACACTTCAGCTCAGTGTGTATCAAATCCACCACATACAGGAATACCTGCTTTCCACAGGCAGGTTTATGAACACTTCATTTCATCCTGTGCAATATTCTACCCTGGGAAATAATCTTTTTTTTTTTTCTCAAAATACTGTTGTCTGTGTATTTGTTATCTTATTATAATGTTTATAAGCACATTGAGAGCTCAACGACCGAGTTTCATTCCTTATATACATTAGTGCACTTGGCCAATAAAGCATGAATCTTATCAAAACAGAAGCTAACGCTGGCTAGCTAAATACGAGCTAGCTAGGATTAGTGCCACGTTACCAAGTCACAAATAATACTTTATGAATACTAATTATTATTACTAACTTGTGCATAAATAAAATGTTACCCTTTAAAATGGACAAACTTAGCTAGCTAACACTACCGAGCCAGGTCCGAGGTGATATCCTGGTGCTCGGCCAGCCAATGCTTACTGATAATGTTTGTGTTACTGTAATATAACGTTAATGCCGGCAGCAACTTACCTAAAACATCCGCGGATCTGTGGCGCGCAATAAACCAGGCGTCATCACCGTAGCACATGCATTTCTTTAAAATACCCTTTCGGAAATCTTTCCCATATCCAAAGCTAGCCGATATGAGGCTGTAATCGCGGCTATCTGTTTGGGAAAGGCCGCCGATGACAGCCCGGGCCAGCAGTCTACCGCAGGAGAGCACAGACAACATCCCCCGAGCTCCAGCCCAAACCGAGCTCTAATGTCCGGGGCTTGGCCCGCTTAATGACAGTTTTACTGACTCTTGAGGACAAGAAAGCGAGCTGTGAGCTGCTAAGTGAAAGAATATAACCAAGACTATAACCAAACTTGACATACACACCGCTGCTCTGTAAGATCCCCTCTCTCTCTCTCTCTCTCTCTCTCTCTCTCTCACCGGTGATAAAATGAACACTCTTTACATTCATCTGTCCTCCACATTTTGTCCCAAATGTGTCTTCAGTTCTCTAATCATTTCCAAATATCACAGACTCCATTCCGCTGTACAGCTCCCTCAGGTCTCCCGAGTGCTCTGTACCCAATTAACTAGTTACATAACACCACAGTTAGCCAGCTAGCTAACTACAGGGGAACTAGTAAGTGTCTTGTGACTGGGGTGACGTCACGCTTACGCTATTCGAATAGCTTTTCCATTCCTTTCATGGACATAACCATAACCACATAACCACAATGCACTTCACACCGCGCGCAAGCTTTAATTAATCAGTTTGAACGTATTGGGCATTATGTGTTTTATGCTCATGAGCTTAGCTTCAATACACGTTGTATTACAACGTGAGCTTTACAGAGCTTTACCGGCCAGGTGAAAGTAGCTAATGTATGCTCAGAAATGGGCTAGAAGTCGACGTCATATGATGTCATAGACTAGGATGCGTGATCATTTGCATATCGAAATGTGTTACACAAAGAAGGACAGTTAGAATATTAAAATACAATAGATTGTAATAGAATATATTAGAATGGAGGTTTATCATAATAGAAAATAGTGGATTATAACTTTTTTCCTATACAGCGAAAGTATTTCGTCCACGAAACCACAATCTAATTGTTTATACATTTACAAAATGCTATAATTGCCATCAAGAATGCAGACAATAAAAATGTTTCAGATGGAATAACTCAATTTCATTGTCAAAAAGAGAGTTTAAAACAAAGAACAAAGAAGGACATGTGTGAGACAAACAATGGTGGTCAGTGATTGCTTGTTGGGAACAATGGCATCAGTGACTGGTCGTTGTGAATAAGGGTGATCAGTGATTGGTCGTTGGGAACAATGGTGATCTGTGATTGGTCGTTGGGAATGATGGTGTTAAGTAATTGGTTGTTGGGAACAATAGTGGTCAGTGATTGGTTGTTGGGAACATACACTGATTAGCCATAACCTTAAAACCACCTCCATAATATTGTGTAGGTCCCCCTTGTTACAGATTGAATAACTCAGTATTATTACCAAAACAATGATGATCAGTGATTGGTTGTTGGAAACAATGGTGATCAGTGATTGGTTGTTGGGAACAATGGTGGTCAGTGATTGGTTGTTGGGAACAATGGTGATCAGTGATTGGTTGTTGGGAACAATGGTGGTCAGTGATTGGTTGTTGGGAACAATGGTGGTCAGTGATTGGTTGTTGGGAACAATGGTGGTCAGTGATTGGTTGTTGGGAACAATGGTGGTCAGTGATTGGTTGTTGGGAACAATGGTGGCCAGTGATTGGTCGTTAGGAACAATGGTGATCAGTGATTGGTCGTTGGGAACGATGGTGGTCAGTGATTGGTCGTTGGGAACGATGGTGATAAGTAATTGGTTGTTGGGAACAATGGTGGTCAGTGATTGGTTGTTGGGAACAATGGTGATCAGTGATTGGTTGTTGGGAACAATGGTGGTCAGTGATTGGTTGTTGGGAACAATGGTGGTCAGTGATTGGTTGTTGGGAACAATGGTGGCCAGTGATTGGTCGTTAGGAACAATGGTGATCAGTGATTGGTCGTTGGGAACAATGGTGGTCAGTGATTGGTCGTTGGGAACGATGGTGATAAGTAATTGGTTGTTGGGAACAATGGTGGTCAGTGATTGGTTGTTGGGAACAATGGTGATCAGTGATTGGTTGTTGGGAACAATGGTGGTCAGTGATTGGTTGTTGGGAACAATGGTGGTCAGTGATTGATCATTGGGAACATACACTGATCAGCCATAACATTAAAACCACCTCCCTAATATTGTGTAGGTCCCCTATTTGCCACCAAAACAGCTCTGAAGCATTGAGGCATGGACTCCACAAGACGTCTGAAGGTATGCTGTCGTATCTGGCATCAAAACATTAGCAGAAGATCCTTTAAGTTTCGAGGTGGTGCCTCCATGAATCAGACTTGTTTGTCCAGCACATCCCACAGATGCTCGATCAGATTGAAATCTTGGGAATTTGGAGGCCAAGTCAACACCTTGAACTCTTTGCCATGTTCCTCAAACCGTTCCTGAACAATTCTTGCAATGTGGCAGGGCGCATTATCCTGCTGAAAGAGGCCACTGCCATTAGGGAATACCGTTGCCATGAAGGGGTGTACTTGGTCTCCAGCAATGTTTAGGTAGGTGGTACGTGTCAAAGTAACATCCACATGAATGCCAGGACCCAAGGTTTCCCAGCAGAACATTGCCCAGAGCATCACACTGCCTCCGCTGGCTTGCCTTCTTCCCATAGTGCATTCTGTTGCCATCTCTTCTCCAGGTAAGCGATGCACACGCACCTGGCTGGCCACAAGATGTAAAAGAAAACGTGATTCATCAGATTAGGCCACCTTCTTCTATTGCTCCATGGTCCAGTTCTGATGCTCACATGCCCATTGTAGGTACTTTTGGCTGTGGACAGGGGTCAGCATGGGCACTCTGACCAGTCTGCAACTATGCAGCCTCATACACAACAAGCTGCAATGCACTGTGTGTTCTGACACCTTTCTATTATAGCCAGCATGAACATTTTCAGCAATTTGTGTTGCAGTAGCTCTTCTATGGGATCCGACCAGCTGGACTAGTCTTTGCTCCCCATGCGCATCAGTGAGCCTTGGGCGCTCATGACCATGTCACCGGTTCACCAGCTGTCCTTCCTTGGACCACTTTTGTTAGATACTAATCACTGCATACCAGCAACACGCCACAAGACCTGCCATTTTGGAGATGCTCTGACCCAGTTGTCTAGCCATCACAATTTTGCCCTTGTTCACGTGCTGCCAAATATATCCCACCTCTTGACAGGTGCCATTGTAACAAGGTAATCAGTGTTATTCACGTCACCTGTCAGTTGTTTTAATATTATTGCTGATCGGTGTAGGTTTGTCCAAGTGCAAATAAGACAGTCTTTACACACTAGCAGTGAGTCACTTCTCAACTTGTATAACCAGAGAGCCATTTCAAGTGCAGGACAGTCACTAATGTCTGATTAAAATGTCACTAGATTTGTCCTCAGGCTCATTCATGAAATAAAGGCGTTGGCAGCACTGCTGCCAGATAAACATGGTATGAAAACTGGCTCGCCTTGCAGCGGCAAAAAATATTATTAAGTATTAAGAAGTAATACTTAATACTTTTTTTTTTCTTTCTTTCTTTTTTTTTTTGCTATTTATGAATTTTGCCAATGTCTTGTTTGCTTCTGAATTTTTGCTTTGGAGTCAACTTTGGTCATGGTATACTTAAAAGACCCAAGCAACCAGGGGGCCCTGTAAGAATGCAGGATTTATACTTACAGTATAGCACATTGCTGCTGAATTCTCATTGGTCAGAAGGTGTTTATAATTTTAGAATAATAAATGTATTTTAAAAAATGCTGTTATTTTACAACAAAAGCATGAATTGTTGATATGGCAAACGTTTCTTAAATGAGATATTTGTTTAACATTTCTTAAGCGTTGGTGTTTTCTAACAGTCAGTAAGTTTTCCACAACAGGAGAGTCTTCAGGACAGAGGTCTTCACACTTTTCAGTTTCTTGATAACATGACAAGCTGTGCTTTTGTCTTAAAAAGAGAGGCTGCTGAGGGAATGACTGTTTATAGCTGCTATAACCTAAGTGAGAACAGGAACTAACGACATTAAATGTAACTGTAAACTGATATATAAACTGCCAAGTATGACATTTCATTAAAATGGTCTTTAGCCAGTCTAGTCAGGTAGCAGTGCGGTTGTCTGGGAAAATGTGTCAGCTGTCTCAATGGTTGAATACTGGAAAACAGGCAATAAAGAGGAAAAATTGGGTTTTGCCTAAAATAAATTTTAGAAAATCTAAATATATTTTAACAAAATTATGTTTTTCGTCTAGACTACTATCTAGACTTGATAGTTGGATGTGTGCCCCCAAAGATCATGTTTTGTAAGGAGCCTGTTTAGCCAATGCAGTGTTAATTGTACTCAGACTGTCTAAAGATTTCTAAATACTATCTAGGATAAGTAACAATATTTATTGTGATTTTGTAATGATTTTAATCAAGTTTTTGGATGGCTGCATACCATAGTGAAATAGAGATAAGCCTAATCAATTCAGTTTGTGACCAGATACTGCTGTTAAAATGTCCACTTACACACGGTATAGATGACAGTGGACAAACTTTTAAAAATGCTTAAATGATCTAAAAAAAAGAAGACATTAATAAAAAGAACTTTAATGACCAGAACAGAAATGTAGAGAGCTGTCTGTGGGAGAAAAGCAAGCCACATTGCACAAGCATTGGGAATAGCCAATACAACAATTTGGAATGTCCTGAAAAAAGAAAGAAACCACTGGTGTACTAACAACCAGACATTGAACAGGTCACCCAAGGAATACAACACCAGTTGATGACAGAAACATTGTAAGTGCTGTGAAGAAAAACCCCAAAACAACAGTCAGTGACATCACCAACAACCTCCACTGGGCAGGGGTGAAGTGGCACAATCCACTGAAGGTATCACAATAGATTGGAATTCGGAAAGAAGTACAGAGACGAGGCACGAAATTTTTTTAACCAAGATTTACCTTTGCCAAAGTCTGGAGAAAGAAAGGATCTGCTCATGATCTAAAACTTATGAGGTAATCGGTCAAGCAGGATAGTGTCATGGTTGGACTTGCATGGCTGCTTCTGGAATGGGCTCACTAATCTTTATTGATTTAACTCATGATGGTAGCAGCATAATTAATTCAGATGTATACAGAAACATTCGGTCTGCAGACAGAGAAATGCATCCAATCTAATTTGGAGGGACTTCATCATGCAGCAAGACCATGACTCAAAACACACTGCCAACTAAACAAAGGACTTCATCAGGGGGAAAAAGTGGAAGGTTTTAGACTGGCCAAGTCAATCACCAGACCTTAACCCCACTGAGCATGCATTTCACCTCCTGAAGAGGAGACTGAAGGGAGGAAACCCCCAAAACAAGCAACAGAAAGAAGCTGCAGTACAATCCTGGAAAAGCAACACAAAAGAAAAATGCAACAGTTTGGTGATGTCAGTGGGACAACAGCTTGATGCCCTTATTGCAAGCAAGGGATATGCAACCGAATATTAAGTGTTATTTACTTTAAGATTGTCTGTTCCAATACATTTGTCCACCTAAAAATCGGGTGGTCTGCCACCAAAGGTGCCATGTTGTAAGTTGTTTAACACATTTAGATGTAAATATCAGGAAATGAAATCTGAAAGTCTGATCTGTTGTCAAAATCAAAAGAATTGGCCTTGCTGTTTCGGAGGGGACTGAATATTTCTATTTTCTATAGTAGAAAATGTAAAAATTTGACCATGTGAAGATTTTTTTTTCTAAGGCCCCTACACACAAAAAGTACTCATCTAACCAGCTAACAGCGGTTAAATGTGAGTGACTGAGGGTCAGAACTCAAACTCAAACAAAACAAACAAACAAAACCCCAGATAATCAACAGTTTTGGGAACAAGTGTTGCTGGCTCCTCAGCATGAAAAGAACGTTGACTGTGTGGGGCCTGCCTCTGATCAGCCTCTGAGGTCCACCTGTGCATTGTTCACCTGATTGCTGATGGTGAGGTGTAACTGTTCTTGTTCTGTGTAATTAGCTGCATCCAGCACTGTGGAGAGCATCTAATGAACTACAATGACTACAATGATCACCACAGTGGCCTCAGAACTTCCCATATCATAGGTTTTCAGATGTATGTCGAAATGTGATACATTACCATTGTTTTTTTTTGTTGTTGTTTTTGTCATGCTGTGTTCTGAATGACAATATTTAGGTTTCTACATAATTTTATTTATTCAAGCTATTTATATATATATATATATATATATATATATATATATATATATATATATATATATATATATATATATATATATATATATATATATTTGCATTTGTCTATGTTTTGGTGCCATCTGGTGATCATAGAAGCACATGCCATTTAAATCAAATTGTTATTGTTAGATAATGTTATAATGTAAGTCACAGTGTAATTATTGTAAAAAAATAAAAAATGAAATTTGAATGTGTCATCATTAATTTGTCAGCTGAAATTGGCCAAATCATTATTATTATTATACCTTCAAAAGACATAATGAGCAGTGCTTTGAATGAGTGTCCACGCTATCGTAGCAGAACGAGTAGTATGCCAATACATAATTCATCATGGATATTCCTAAACGGATAAACAGGCTTTGGTGCCACTCTCAAGTACCTGGACATCCTGGAAGGTCATTATCCACTGTGCAAGCAACAAGCTGCTGTATAAGGTGATCTTAGGAGGTCTAAAGTACACATTGACTTTTCTAAATGCAACTTATCGAAGGCAGCATGAACACCTTCAACAGAAATGATCAAGCACTGGACTTTTCGTTAACGCCTGTGAAAGAGAGTTCAACCTAAGGGAGCACACTGGGCACATAAATATCTCATGAATGGAATCATTATTAACCAGCTGATACGGTTGGTGTAGTTGTTCTGAGAAAGGGCTTTTGAAAGGCACAACATTCTCATACCAGAATCCACTATATCTGATCCACTATATCTGATCCTCTTTCTTAGATTTCTTTCTTAAAGTGCACAAAAACACAGCAAACCTATTGTATTCCATAATAATCCTATTGTATTTTTGTTTTTATGTTATGCACTTTTAAAGGAACCACAGTTAAATTCTTACAGATGAGACAAAAACATTAATGTCATACATGCATTTATAATTTTGCACAATTTAGCATTTTTTTTTGTGTCTGTTTGCAGTTTTAATTTTTTTTGTACTACTAGTAAAACTTGAAACTTGTTAGGAGTGAAATTTAAGCTCTGCCAACTAATAACTATGGTACTGTTGCATGCAGCTGTTAAAGATGGAGTACATGTATCATATTTTAAATAAATCAGTCGATACATTGCCTACATAAATCGTTTAAATATGTAAAGAAATGGACAATTAGCATGGAAAAAACAAACAAACATTACAACAGCAAATTAATTAACTTTTTGTCGGTTCAATCATGGCTTCTGTCCCTCAGCATAATTCACAGATGACCCTTTGGCCCACACTCAAAGACATGAACATGTCCTCCTCTCTCTGTTCCTGTGTCTTAAAAGCAGCAATATTATTTACATTTACATTTCAAAACTACCGGCTATCACCGGGCCCACAAACAACCATTATTCTGCACCTTGGACCATGTCTGACTAAATGACCTCACTGTTAAAGGTTGATAACTAAGTCATGATGACATTCTGTATGTCAGAAGGCATCTTTAGCTACTGATGGACACACGTCTGGTAGCATAGGCCGTTAGACACTCAGGCACTCAGACACTCAGGAATAATTAATTAATCATTTAGACATATGAATTGAAAGAAATTCTAGACCAAATCTCACATTTTCCTGTTTCACATTCAGCCAACCTGCGCCATCAGTGTCCGGAGGTCAGAGTCGTCAGTGTACGGAGGTCAGAGTCGTCAGTGTACGGAGGTCAGAGTCGTCAGTGTCCGGAGGTCAGAGTCGTCAGTGTCCGGAGGTCAGAGTCGTCAGTGTCCGGAGGTCAGAGTCGTCAGTGTCCGGAGGTCAGAGTCGTCAGTGTACGGAGGTCAGAGTCGTCAGTGTCCGGAGGTCAGAGTCGTCAGTGTCCGGAGGTCAGAGTCGTCAGTGTCCGGAGGTCAGAGTCGTCAGTGTCCGGAGGTCAGAGTCGTCAGTGTCCGGAGGTCAGAGTCGTCAGTGTCCAGAGGTCAGAGTCGTCAGTGTCCAGAGGTCAGAGTCCTCAGTGTACAGAGGTTAGAGTCATCAGTGTCCAGAGGTTAGAGTCGTCAGTGTCCAGAGGTTAGAGTCATCAGTGTCCAGAGGTTAAAGCTACTGTTCAGAGACACTTTCTGTGTATCACGCTAAAGGACTCACTGACCCACTGGGGTTTAGATAACATAAGTGCTGCAGAGGTTGATGTGGCTCCCAGATGTGGTACCAATATGAAGGCTTGTGGCAGCTGAAAAAAGCAGTGGAAGTAAAGTACAGGAAGTAAAGTAAAAATCATTGGCAATTTTTTTCTCTTCCTATATGTGTAGCTAATGCTGATTATATTTATTTTGCTGCTTCTACAATTTTGCTGTAACTCACTTTCTTTTATAGCCGTTTGTTGTTTGTGTATTTGCATTTAGGTATTGTGTGTAGGTGAGTGGAGGAAAATAGAAATTGGGGATGAGTGTGTGTGTGTGTGTGTGTGTGTGTGTGTGTGTGTGTGTGTGTGTGTGTGTGTGTGTGTGTGTGTGTGTGTGTCCGCCACTGCCATTTTGGATTAGTTTCACATGTATCCTGTTTGTGTTGCTCTTTTCCACTGTTGCCATGATACTTGAAAGAACGTCTGTCCTTCCCTATTTTCCACCCAAGTCTCAGAGAGCTGACAGTTTGTATGTATGTGTGTGTGTGTGTGTGTGTGTGTGTGTGTGTGTTAGCTCAGAGTATAAGTAATCTCACTACTCTAATGCCACTTGACAGACTCTGCATTCACCAATTATTCACCAGTGTTACTAAATATGAAATGTCACATGCAAAGCTCTCACTGCAGTTAATGTAGAGGGTTTTGTGTTCTAATATACTGTATGTTAGACCAGTAGTGGCTTTCACCTATTTTTTTTTCTCTTTTAGGTGTCTATATAAGAGAACAAACAAAAAAAAGGCAAATTAGTGACCTTAATACAGTGTTAAAGTTGAACATGTTTTTGGTAAAGGATTAGTGTGCTATGATAGTACATAGTGAGGAAGTGTTCCTGTTTCCAGCTCGTATTTCCTGTGGATCAGCTGTAGGATTATACTGAGTGTTGGGTGTTGACAGGTCCCTGTCTATGAACTGTTTGATGGGTAATCCATTAAAGAAGGGGATTATTTTCAGCTACTTTCACTGCTGCCGGAGAGTGAGAAAAACAGCAGCGAGTGCATTTCTGCTCCTAAATCTGAACAACATGGATGGCTAGCAGCTAACGTCGTAACAGCTGCACTGTGGCAGTAAATATCATTAAATGCTTATGTGTAGTCTTTTACAATATAATGTACAAATGTAGTCACTATAATAAGTTAATAACATCACACTTGCCAGACTAATGCAAGATTTTTGAATTACTCCTCCAAAAGGGACAAACCCGTGCCAGTGGTGATACATGGTAGGCTGTGCATCTTTTCACTCAGATCATCCATTACTAGTGCGGCGCTTAATGGATTAGTAAGTAGGTCCTCAAGATGACAAGACAAATTGGTCCTTTGGGATGAAGGGTAGACGCGTGTGTTTGCTTGGTCTGAATGCTGTGATGCATCCAGACACCATAATGAACCTTTTCTGTAGGACCAGGAGAGTTCAGGTGGTTGTGCATCAGACTTTTAATCTGGTCCATGATTCCATTTTCAGGTCAAGAAAGGCCTGTTTTTATACACAATTAGATGAATCTGTAGGTCTGGCCCTACAGTGGATATAAAAAGTCTACACACCCCTGTTAAAATGGCAGCTTTTTTGTGATGTAAAAAAAGAAACCAAGATAAATCATGTCAGAACCTTTTCTACCTTTATTGTGAAAGTTTAATCCCTGAATTAAAGTGAAAAATAATAAAAAATAATTTTAGGGGGGAAAAATGAAAAATAAAAAGTATACAATAACCTGGTTGTATAAGTGTGCACACCCCTAAATTAATACTTAGTTGAAGCACCTTTAGACTTTATCATAGCATTCAATCTTTTTGGGTAAGAGTCAATCAGTTTGACACATCTTGACTTAGCAATATTTTACCATTCTTCCTTGCAAAAGCATTCTAACTCTGTCAGATTGTCTGGGCATCTCCTGTGCACAGCCCTCTTCAGGTCACCCCCCAGAGTTTTGATTGGATTTAGGTCTGGACTGGGCCATTTCAAAACCTTGAACTTGGTGAATCTATTCCATAGCTGATCTGGATTTGCTTTGGGTCATTGTCATGCTGAAAGGTCATCTTAAGTGTTTTAGCAGAAGCCTTAAGGTTTTACGTCAAAATTGACTGGTACTTCGAGTTATTCATTATTCCCTCCACCCTGATTAAAGCCCCAGTTCCAGCTGAAGAAAAACAGCCCCAAAGTATGGTGCTGCCACCACCATGCTTCCCTGTGGGCATGGTGTTTTTTTTGGTGATGTGCTGTGGTTTTTTTTTTTTTGTGTGTGTGTGTGCCAAACATAGCTTTTGGTATTATGGCCAAAAAGTTAAACTTTGGTCTCATCAACCCATAACACATTATTCCACATGGTTTTGGGAGATGTTTTTATTTATTTATTTATTTATTTATTTATTTATTGGTTAAAAAAGGCTTCCATCTTGCCACCCTACCCCATAGCCCAGAAATATGAAGAATTCAGGTGATTATTGTCACATGTAGGGAGCAACCAACTGGTACTTGCCAGAAACTTCAATTCCTTTAATGTTTCTTTAGGCCTCTTGGCAGCCTCCCTCACCAGTTTTCTCCTGATCATCTCATCAATTTCAGTTTTTTTCTCCACTTCCTTGTCTTTACAGTCTTTTTTCTCCACTTTATTGTCTTTACAGTGATCCATGTTATATCCAATGCCTTGGAATTTTTTTTTAACCCTCTCCTGATTGATATTTTTCAACAATGAGATCCCATACCTATAGGAATCCTGTAGGAACAGCTGTACTTTATTTGGGGGTAATCAGTCACTTTAATTGATGGAAGGTGTATGCTAATTAGTATTTAACATAAGTTTGAATGTGATTGGTTGACACCAAATATAAAAGAGTGTGCACATTTATGCAAGATGGGTATTGGAAGGTTTTTATATTTCTTTTTTCCCCAAAAAACATTTCTGGGTGTTTGTCACTTGATATTTATATGTTGCAATTTCACAGTAAAGGTGAAAAATGTTCTGATATGATTTAACTTAGTTTAATTTTTTTTATATAACAAAAACCTGCCATTTTAACAGGGGTGTGTAGACTTTTTATATCCACTGTAGAGAAACTACAGATGTCATCCTGGAACATGACAGTTGTGTTCTGTTTGAAAGGCAACCTCACAGTCTGGCTTGTTACGTTTGTTTGTCCGGGTGCTCAGCCTATTGACATTGTACAATAAGGCACTGCTATTGGTGAGCATGTCTAATTTTTTTTTTTGTCTATGGAGTTTGTATGCTACAGTTTTACCATAATAAAAAGTAGGCTAGTATTATAAGAATGACGAAATACAGATCAACTGTGATGTGCTACCCAATCCCACCCCTCCCCCACTCTGCCATATAAGCAGATATAAGCAGAATTTGTGTTGATTTGTACTCTAAAAGTGTTGTCTTTGCTGATTTGGTTTCTGAGACATTATAAAGTTATATATCAATGTTAGTCGGTGGCTGGGATTGACAGTAAATGGAATATGTAATATCTCAAACAGACAAAAACTAACAGTTAGATTTTGGTCTGGTTTTCAGTTGAATGTGGTTTAAAGCCCTGCAACAGCATGCACCCTATTAGAGTCGTAATCAAACAGTTGTAGTCTAACTTTTATTGTATTTTATTTATTTATTCATTTATTTATTTTTTACATTGGAACAAAATTATATGGAACTATGCAACTATTTCTAACCTTAATTTAGATGGGTAGGTTAAAAATGTACAACAAATATCAGCACAAACTGTTGTTGTTTTAGACGTGCTGCCAGATGTGCCTGCTTTACACAGGTCAATACAGAATGGTTAGAATGCCTTGGTTTGTGTAGTCTTTTAATAATATTTCAATAATCTTTCAGAATTGTGTCATCTGACTTTTCCTAAGATTCCCTCAGGTACTCTCGGCATAATTTTAATGCAAAACTTTCAGATGCTGAAATGCCCTGCTCCTCACTTACCCCAGATTACATAATTACATTATTACAAGTCCAGTCTTCCTTAGGATGTCTGGCAATGCTGTTCTGTAAGAAAAACAGACAGTCTAAAAAGAGTTTTGTAGTTCCTCATCTTTTTAGCCCAAATAAATAAATAAAAAAGATCATTTCCATTTAGTTTAATACCCTCATAGATCTGTCATCCGTTATCACAGCTGTGTTTAGTCTGTTCTGTCTTACAATAACTGCTCACACTAATTAAGAGTATTGTAAGACAAGCCAATATTTCCATTTTTTCTTAGTTACTCTGCTAAAAGAAGAAATAAATGTAAACAAAAAGTATATATGAAATATCTAATATTTATTTACGTACAGTATATGTATGTTTCATATGTATAGGAAAATATTTTCAGTAGAGCACTGTATGCATTTAATGAACACTACAGCGTGTCTCTAAAAAAAAAGGGAGAGGGTCAGCTAAGAATTCAAGCACATTAGATGAAATAGATAATAATTTTGTGTTTTATATAGGAATTAGCATTTTAATATATTATATGACCTATTGACAAACCTGCTTTTCCATTTTCCTATCACAGCCATCACCACATGTATTATAATGTATAATTTTCCAAGCTAAGATCTGAGCTGGAATCTTGTATATTTCAGCAGTATGTAAAAATAAAGGAACTGGTCTTATGAGTATTTCTTTGACTGAATGTACATTACGTTTGCCCAGTCCTTAGAGAGTATCTGACTTGTACGATTTTTCCTGATGCACACCTCTAGTGCCAACCAGACACTTGTGAATGTTCCCGGCAAGCTTTCTAAAAAAAAACAACAACAAAAACAAAACACACACACACACAAAAACAACACAAAAAAACCCACCATATACTGCACCTATTATTTGGATCTGTACTGTATTTGTATTTGTTTAGAACAATTAATAAACATACACTACTGTAATACACTATTATTATGCAAATATTGCAAATATACAGCGTCTTAATGCCTATGCTGTTGATTCCATCTCTCAGAACATTTTCTACCTTTCAAGTCAAACTTGGATCTGAGGTGAAATGCATGTCATATCACACGAGTAACAGTAACACGATAAGCTGTTAGTGTTCTTATGAAATACAAAGCAAGCATACTATCGCAGCACTACATTAAAAGCGATTTAGCCAACATCTCAATCTGTAGCATTTAAGATAAGAAAAGGTGTGTGTTGTCATGCTGTCCACAGCTCATTATACCCTGCGGTTATGCAATTTATTTTCAAAAAGAACGTGGGTAGCGTTGCCGCCTCACAGCTCCAGGGTCAATCCTGAGCTCAGGCTACTGTCTGTGTGGAGTTTCTCTACATGTTCTCCCCATGTCTGTGTGGATTTCCTCTGGGTTCTCCGGTTTCAACCCACTGTCCAAAAAAAAAAAAAAAATGGGTGGGTAGTGGATTCAGAATTCCTACATATGAATTAACGTGCAAATGTACAGTATGAGATCCAGAGTGATGGATCATCTGGGTTGTATCCTCGCCTTGTGCCCTTGGACCAAATGTTCCTTGGACCCACCGTGACCCTGACCAGGACAATGCGGTCGAGGTCTTCCTGCTAAAAGTTTAAAATGTATCAATTTTATCAGCAGACATGTCTTGTGTACTCTACTCACTTGATAAACATGCTGAGAAGAAGTGAAGTTTAGAGGAGCCACAAGCAAACAGGTGAGAAATTATTTAATGCTCCTTTAAGGCATTTGGTCTTTATTGATCTGTTGTGCTTATCTGACAGGAGTCAGGTGCATATTATTATATACCAAAGGTGTTTTGATACCTGTAAGGAATGTTACAATAAATGTATGGTTGAAGAGAATGGGCTGATGACAATGTTTTACACTGATATCTGTTATTTAGGCCAAAACATACCTGTTTTAATGCCTTTTGGACTCAAGAGATAATCAATAATCATAGTTCAAATGCATTTCCAAATAGTCCAAGAATGAGTTGTTTAGTTATAGTCAAATGTCCACATGTTTTCCGCATGGGAAATGCAGTCTTATAATTGGAATGGTAAATATCTGATTGGCTTGTCGTTGCAATACGTGTCAAAAAAGGGCAGTCTAATGCAGTACTTGTCGTCTACTTAGACTTGTCAACCATTTCATATCACCGAACCCTAATGAGTCCTGTTTTGTATAGTGAGCAGGGCAACACGACCCAGAAATCTGTGAAAATTTACAACTCTCATTGTTTCATTGTTCTCTGCAAATGATATGGGGGTGGTGGAAGAAGCACCTTCAAAATATTTCCACATTTACATCTGAACAAAAGTAATATGCACGGATGCATCCTGCTTGCATATCAACACTTATTTAAATTTCAAATTTAACAATGAACCCTATGAAAACAGGATACATTATTGCCTTCTTATGAGACTGATGCAGTGTATTCCCCCTGAAGCCATAAATAAAAGGCAATAAAACCGAAACTTTTAATAAGCCCCTATAATATGTCCCTTAGGGGGTTTATAAAGTGTATTTAGCATTTCAAGCTAAAGAAACAGTTGACTCCTAGGCCCAGTTTGGCATTAATAACAAAAAGAAAAATGACAGATGTGTTCCCATTGTAATTTCTCGCAACCTGTGATTTCGAAATGTTTAACTATGAGAACTGAATATTATCTGAAAATGATCAAATCACTTCGTAACTGCTTGGGTATTTTTTGAAAACGAAATTATGCTATGCATATTTGAGTAGAAGCTTCCCTCTAATAGCGTGGGCCGTGAATCTGCTAGCTCTCTGAAACCTTTCAAATATCATACGGGTAATGACATGTAGTCTCTGCCAGGTCTATAACTACTTCACTGTCTTGACGTTTCTAATTTTTAGGAACCAAGATACTGATACTAATATTTTAACATCCCCAAATACAAAGCAAAGCAAAACAAACAACAATAAAAAAAAAAGGTCTTCCACAAGAGGGAGCAAGTGATGTTAAGAATTTATGGAAAGAGCTTTTGCATTTACCATTTCAGATGATGATGGAGACCATCACATGGACATCGTGAAAATATGAATAAAAGTGATAGATAAACAACACTGAGTCATATTCCACTACAGGACCCAATCTTTTTACAGAAGCATAGTAACTTCTCTTGCAAATAATTTAAAATTAATTCTGTTTTTGTCTTCATATGCGTGTGTGAAACAACACAACATAGCTGGATATTGGATTAAACATGTTGTTGTTGTTGACTCTTTCCCGCTTATTATTATTATTATTATTATTATTATTGGTGTTATTATTTTCTCCTTTTCTAGCAAAAATAGTAACTTAAAACTGTTCCACGATGCACATTCAACGTATAAACTACCATGTGTCAGGTTTGCGAAAGTAGTTTATTTGTTTGTTGTATTTAAATAAACAAACAAACAAACAAACAAAAAAAAAAGGAAAACATATAGTAATAAAGACGTAATTTCAACTGGTCGCCTTTTCAGGTATGATAACACCATTAAACACTTATAAAAGCGGAAAGAGTTCGGTTTGTATTTGTAGGTTGTGTTTGTTCACATTTCAGATGAACTGTATGTTGAGATCAAAGCCGGAATGTTTATAGACCGTCATTAAACCGCTCGCAGTCACATTACGCGTTTCTTCCTTTTACGCACAAAAAAACATATCGGTTAATGATTCCGTTGTTCTGCTTTCCGATACCAGACGATATCGATCAGCGCGTTACGTCAGTATCGATAACTTTCCCGAACCGAAATCAAGTGCACTTGGCCAGTTAATCCCTGGACCGCACCACCCGAGTGCGTTTTCTTTTACTTTTTCTAAATCCGTGATCTCGCGCGCTCTCGCCATGCTTCTTCACTCATCAGCGGTAAGTTTTTAGGGGGGCTGCTATTTTCATAACATTTTTTTTTTTTTTTTTTCCACGCGGAGGAGCGTCAACGTTTGCTTAACGAGGGGAATCCAGCCCATATATTTATTGTAGCCGGTGCAAAAAAAAAAATCTCCTCAATATACCCCAAGATGGCCGCCGATGTGGGATCGATGTTTCAATATTGGAAGAAATTTGATCTACGGCGGCTGCAGGTAGGTCATCTCTCTCACCTCACTGCAGTAAATAGTCGTTTACGAGGTATTACACGATGCGAAGGATGAAATTTTGTTTCGGGGCGACTTTTCGGGGCGAAACAAAAGCCGTTGCATTGATAGTTATTAGAAATTGATCCTGTTCTGCCTTTGTTCGGTTCAGTCATTGATCAGTGGCGGAGCGGAGCGGAGAGCAGCGCGGTGCCTCTCTGCATGCGCTGCTTTCCCGAGCCTTTTCTCGCTTCTTTCCTGAGCATTTCCTCCACTTATCGCCTCTCGTGCTTCGACATGGAAACTTTTAATGCTCTCGCGAGTCTTGGTGTGTGCGCTTAACTTTTTTTTTTTTTTTTTTTTTCTAAAAGGCGTTTATTCTGATCAGTTTCCGAGGCGGCGCGTGACTAATCTGAGCGCGGGTGGTGAATAAGGCGTGCTGGCGGTAACTGTGTTTCATGTCTCGTGGACGTTTATATCGTACAGATGTTGTTATCGTGTGGAAAGGCAATACTCGTGCCTTAATGCTGCGTGTTTGTACTCGTCTGAGCCCGCGCTTGTGATGTGCGGCTTCACCAGGTTCCGCAGAATGAATGGGTTTGTTAGGAAAAGTTCTTAACGTCGAGCTTTGCGTGTTTTTCTTTATCGGGTCACGTACAATGACAGCGGGAAGTGCAGCTACTTGTGCAGAAGTTGTGTGTGCAAATAGGGTAACTTTCGATATGTTAATTGTTCTCAAGCTACAGCCTTGTTTTGCGTAATGAGAGAAAAAAAAATACAGTTTATTTGTTATTTAAAAAAAAAAAAAAACAGCCCAATCCCTGTTGTTTTAAATGACAGAACGGATTTTTACGCCACGCTGTTTATGTTTATTAACATAGGGGTAGCCTACAGCTTCTACGCAATCACTTTACGCTTTTTGGTTTTTTTTTTCCTGCGTAAATAATGCGGTCACCGTTCGACCAGAGACAAAAGGTTTCGTCACGAGCACCGACGTTGCGATGCGATGCGTTCACGCGGAGCAAACTGCTGTGGTTTGTTTTATTTATTTATTTATTTATTTATTTATTGCCGTGTGGCACCTTGCAAAAACGCAAAGCGTGTTTTTGTGTGTCCGCCTGCCTTTTCTCCCCGCATTGTGAGCCGTGCTCGGCCAAGGACTGTGTAATTGCATTCCCTGCTAATGTTTGTAAATCAGCCTGGGCCGGCGCAAGGGCACCGTCTGAGGCGCGTGATTGATGTCCTGTAACATGAGAAATGACGGGAGCATGGAGGGAAAAAGCCGAGGCGGAGAGGAATCGCGTTTTGCGCCGCGGTGTGTGGCCGCCTCTCTCTCTCTCTCTCTCTCTCTCTCTCAGTGTGTGTGTGTGCGCGCGCGCGCGCGGTCAGACCCGCTCGCCGACACTGATGGGTTTAAATGTGTGTGATGGAAGCAGCGGAGCGGTTTGTCCGCGTTTCAGTTTTTCAGACGTGTAGACGCTGCTTGCGACGTCGTGTTTCCGTGTCCGTAGACGCGATCGACACTGATATTGATTTGTACAAAGAGCAAATGTGTGTTGCACGGAGATCCTGTACGGAGTGATGAGCAGTGTTACTGTAGTAAGCTTGGAATGAAGTGTTTGAGGTGGGACTGTACACACTGAGGACACACCGTTATTCTAAACTCCAGCTAGCTGGAAGTCATTATTTGAAAATTTCCAAATATTTGATTTGGAAAGCTAACTATGAGTGTTTTGACATCTCTCTCCCTCCACACACACCCACAAAGACAAACCTAATTTATTTATTTATTTATTTTTAGATTGGACGCATTCGAACAGTTGGAACTGTAAACAGTAGTAGCCAATATTATTGAATTTGCCATGCTGCAGGGTTTGACCACTGTTATTTAACCCATGATGCCATGCTTCTCAATTGTGTGCAAAATCCTCTTTTTTTTCCGCCTCAATTTTTTTGATTTTATTTTTAGAATGCACACGTTTGCACACGTGAGTCTTAAGGCTTTACTTTCTTCTGTGAGTTAGTCTAGGTCACACCTGGTCTGGGTTATTGATGTGTTCACCTGCACCCGATGACAATTCAAGGCGAACTGAATGCAGTTACTGAATGCGCTGTCAGCATCCTTCATTTTTCTTTGTATCACATTAGATTGGGTTTACACATACATGCAGCCAAAACTCCAGCCTGTACTGACGTGACGAGATATATTTTGAATGAGCGTGTGCGTTGTGTCTTTAAAATCGCATTTCTTGGATGTCAGTTAGACGTTTGCTTTGCCCTCCAAGATGAGTGATTTACCACACAACTCGTTCATGTGTAATGTTTAACTATTATAATAAAACGTGCTTTGACCGAGGTTTATGAATATTAAGTTGTCATCTTCTTTGCGTCGGTTCTTATCCTCTTCGATGCATACCCTTTAAAGGTTAGGATAGTAGATGTTAAACCGCAGTTCTCACGCGGTGGAATGTACTTGCAGAATTATCCGAGCACAAAATTGCCCACTGAATGTGGATGTGCTTAAGGGATGACAAGGGAAAAAATAAGGCACAAAGCAATAAACTTGGTTAAATTACAGATAAATTACGTGATGATAAATGTGATGAACTTTAGATCAGTTGTAAACCACTGCATGGGAACGTCATCGAATTCTTGTCAAATATTCTGTTTTTTTGTGCATGCAGTCAAACAAAAGCGTTTCAAATGTCAACAACACAAAGAAACAAAACCGAGACTTATTATGGGTGTTCATGGTCATTGTTCTAGTGTGTTATTGTCCCCATGTTTCTCTTGTTGGGTATCATGACCACAGCGTCTGTCTCGTACCCTCACCTACCTGTGAAGTTCTATACGTTAGCCTCGAATATAGAATGTGAAACATTGACGAGAACAAACCTATCTTGGAGAACTATGAAACAATAGAAGTGAGTCATATTGACGATTTTTTTGCATCAAACATTTATAGACAAGCTCAGATTGCAGTCCTCCCTTCCTCAAAAATCTTATATTGTCTATCTTGTCAGTTGTTGTGCTCTAACCCTAGACAACTTGGGTGTAAATAGTCTACTTGCATCGACCAGTGGGGGAATATGTGGGGGATCTGTGGCTGACAGTTGATTTATTACCCTCTTTAGTCTGTGTTGGTCTGCAGAGTTGCATATGGCCGTGTCAGATGATATTTGTGTCTGGGATCTATGTGTCCTGGGTGTCGGGACGGTTTCCCTGAAGTTAAAAGCCAGTTGCTATTTTGCTATTATACCTCAAGGGTGTTTCCATAATGTCCCCAGTTTTATAAGAGTTGTGGATCTTGAAGAATATTATAAATACAACAGTGCTCTCTGAGATTTTTGATCAAAAGCCCCAGCATTTACCCTACTACGTGTCACATATTTGGCTTCATGATTTAGGCCTCCATCTATGATCACACAACTCGGTTCTTGCTGCTGGTTAGCCATCTTTTATTTCCTAAACTGAGGGTGAAGAAAACTTTTCACTTTTTAACATATTTTCACTGAGTAGTCCTCCTAGCCATAAACAAGATGACACAGAATGGAGAGCAAGCGGGTTCTGTGACCTTGGTTCCTGCTGGTCTCAGGTCACTTGGCCGTTGCCTTGGTAATCATTCACACCAGCCAGATGGCAGTTCCATGGGCACCCATCTAAAAGAACCAGTCAGGAGGGTCCAGGTCCCGGCTAGTAGGAAACGGTCTTATGCGGTCCTTTGTGCAGTATGATAAAATAGTCAATAAAATCCACATCATTTAACCGAGTTGGGATGTGTAATGCAAACCTTCCTCACTCTAATATTTGGTGCCTCCTCCAGATACTGATTAAAGCCTGTTTCAGTGTAAGTTAGGGATGAGTCTATATGTAATGATCTGTCTCAGCGTTTGTACTTGATGGTACGTGCCAAGTGTTGGTTTTACTAAATACGGTTAATTATTCAGTCATTAAAAAAAAAAAAAAAAAAAAAAAGAAAGAAGAAATTGAACAAAATCGTGATTTTTAATGATCATATAAATATTAATTTCTTAATGATGGGATTTTATTAATGTGATTGCACTGTAATTCTGCATGTGTGGCTGCGTGTGTGTGTGTGTGTGTGTGTGTGTGTGTGTGTGTGTGTGTGTGCGTGCACGCCTCACACTGACAGCGGCACAGCGGTTTTAGTTGCCCAGATGCATAAACACACAAACATGATTTTATGTTTCATTTATGTGATACACACTGCTTTATTAATTGGTGAAAAGAGCACAGACAACTTGTGCAGACTGTTAACGAAAGATTTGACATATTTTCCATAGTGTGGCAGCAAAATGTCTCGGGCCATATTAATACGTCGCTTGTGTCTGGAGGCTCAGTTTCTTTCGGGTGTGAACGAGATCAGGACCACGAGTTGCTGCACTGTGTAGGACTCGGTCCTTAGCAGGCAGTAACAGGAGCACCAAATGGTGCCATCAATGATGACGACTCATTCAGCCTTGCACTCGTTCACGGCGTAGTAGATCTGCGTTTATTGTTGTTTTTCTTGTTCTTAAGATGTGACATTCTGTATGGTTTTGATAGATTCTGCAGGGCAGTTTAAGAAGGATTTACAATGATGGAAGGAGCAGTGTTTTTGCTGAGAGGAAACCTTAAGTGGAAGGTGTCTTGAAGGATGAACCAGCTCCATAACAGCACCACAGAGAATTCACACACTAATGCACAGAATTCAGGCCCTGCAACCAATAACAGATTATCCACATATATCATTAATCAGGACGACATGATAGTGCATGTATAGTGAATGTTTGCATGGCTGATTGTCACAATGCAGATCAGAGATCCTTATCTGTCGACGCTTTAATCAGCAGATGTGTGCGATGTAGGACGGTTTCTTATCCACCATGCTTGTATGATTACAACCTCTCTCTCTCACTCTAAATCTCTTGCAAAGAAGAAAAAGAGGGGGGGAAAAGCCTTGATATTGTGGCAGATTGAGTTGTGAGGTCCAGAAGTCACATTCTTCAGCTTTGCTGATAACGTTAGGGAAGAAGTGAAACTGACTCGAGCTTTAAGCAGGTTAACCTCCCTTGCTAGATTTTGGGTTTGAGACTTCAAAACGGATATTCAGCATGAGGTGTGGAGTGATAAACTGTTATTTTTTAATGCTGTGATGGGCAACTATTCATAGAGAAGAGAACAGGTCTGTCATAAAACGTCGGCTTAATCACCGTGACCCTCCAGGGGATTGATTTTTTTCATACCTGTCCAGAGTCATTTTCTTTCATTCACACCAAGTGTTCCAGGATAAACACGGCTGCTTTGATACGCCTGTGCTCTTTTTTTCTAATGATGGTTTTATGCACCACACAAAGAAATCCACTCTCTAACATGTTTGATGTGATCTGCAGCTGCATTAGCAGACTGTTCGTCTTGCGTCGAACTGAAGTAACATGGCTCCCTGGCAAGACAAGGAGCACAATCAGGAAAGTCTGAACTGATTAAGCATCATGTTGACCTTCATGCTTCAGAACTGACCCTTGCTGTGCACGTGTGCGCGAACTTCACCATAGCGTTGGCTTACCACTACACATGATGCATAACCATGATGCGCGCCAACAGCTTAAGCTGGATCCCCATTCGAAAAATCACTAACAACGTCCCAAATGGATAGATCCTCAATTTTTCACTATTGATCTGCACGGGAGCACCACAGTCCTTCATGGCAATAACTCTCAGCATTTTCATATTAATACCTTGTTCTCTGACGCTCCTGGGGATGACTATGGGCTCAGTGCAGGAGTAAATAATGAGGCTTTAACAAAACTTTGGGGATGCATTAGTTCAGAGGAGAAAGAGCCTTGGCTTTTCTCATCCTCCTCAACCCAGCAGTAGTATCCTTTAACCTTTCTTTCAAGAAGGAGAGAGAGAGAAAGAGAGAGAGAGGGGGGAGAGCACTAATAGCTCATCTGCATGAGCATAAAGCCGTGCCTCCTCTTCCCTGTTCACAGCCGGAGCTTGGCCCGGTGGGCCATATTGAGCCGTGTACCTGTACAGCAGCCCTCTTTATTTGTTTTGCCTGTCTGATGGCAGAAATTTTTGAACGCCAGTCTTTCTTGTGCTTTTCAGAGAGCCTTTATTGAATCTGTCCATTCTTCTTCCTCCGTCTTCCCCCATTCTCCTGCTCTGCTGTCTGCCCATCTCGTATCAGGCAGTGCTTCTGTTGACGTAATTCAGTTCCCTATTGTCCATTCTGCCCTTCAGGAATAAAAGGAGACCCCTTGATCGTGTGCTCGCGTACATAGTGTTTTGTCTGCAACGATGCAGTGAAGATAGTACTTGTATTTGAATGCAAATTCACGATTTTATGCTTATCGCTCATAAAATAGATCAGTGAAGCATTTATTTGAGCACAGCCTAGATTTTTATTATACGGTCATTTCCTTTATGCATTTAAGTTATTAGAGATACTGATAATAAGCTTAGCCTTTTTTTCTTTATTTGTCCTCCATTCAGTACCATTGTAACACATGAATGGGTCCATTACACAGGCAGTTTGAGAACATTACAATTTCCCAATATCAGTGGATATGATGGAAATGAGCAGAAATACCAGAAGCACTATTAATTGTTTAATAGTGAAGAAACGGAAATGTAGCAGACCTTTCGAGATTCGTTAACCTACCTATTTTTACACTTTTTACATTTAGTCTTTTCAGCAGTTCTATGAAGGCTTGACATTTATTTTATTGTATTAATTGTAATGGCTATTAGGACCAGTTGATATGATGGTGTAACATCGATATCATGATAAATTAAACCCCGATATGCTTTCACAGATATCTTCAGTATTTCTATAATACTGAGTCCATTGTTGCTCACGAATAGCAGACTGGGTGTTAAAATATCTTTTTAAAAATGTTCTGGTTTTTTTTTTTTTTTTTTTTTAACTGAATGTTTCACATTATATTTCCCATGCTAAATAATTAATTTCTATTTTGTAGACATTAAATAAATGCATCACTGAACTAATATTTATACACCGTTTTCCTACTGTTTTGCTGCCATTCTTTTAGCAAACCTAAATATTGTGGTACTTGTTGTGTATTGTAAAATCATAAGATATTTTTTTGCCGTATTCCCCATCCCTAATGGAAATATGCAAGCACTAACAATTTGTAAATCTTAAAAATAATATTATTTTTTAACGTTGGTGTGAAAGACTTGTGATAAAGTACAAATTATGTGGAGAAAGTTACTCAGTTGCTGCCTAACAGTAATTAGAGGGGTTAGTTTTTAATTGACTTAAATTAGCATCAGATATCATGAAAACAACGTAAAGACTGTGACTTGTGATGTGTTATGGCCACTAAATAAAGCAGCCTTCTGATCACTTAAGGATTTAACTTTTTAAAGTAGAGAACTCCTTTAACTTCCAGATGATACTTGGGGGGGACGAGAAGTAGGCATAAGAAAAAGGAAACACGGGTATGTGATGCCTCAAGTGTGTCTGGGAACAGCAGTGTATGGGGACAAAAAGCACTGCCATTCACTATCACTTTCCAGCATCAAATAACATAATATTCTTATCAATCAGTCCCTCTAATTGCACTATTGAATATTAGTCAAACTGTAGTATTAATGAACAGAGATCTGTGGTTAGCTAAACATGGGATTATCAAACCCACTATATTACCAACTGATATAAACCAGTAAACAAAAGAACAATAGATTGTTATCGCTTTCCATAGAGAGAGTTTGGGGCTAATGCACCAGTTTCATTCTATGTCTCGTGGATTATTTTACAACACAATGTGTTAATTTTAGATAATCATTTAAATATACATTTTGTAACGTGATGTCCGCACCACCCTAACACCCCTCCACCCCCCCTCCCCCACGACCACCCCACCTAAACATTGGATTGTGCAGGCATTTTGGACGTAGATAATTTTAAAAACTTGGAGCAGGTTGAAACACTGAATTGAAATGTTCCCATTCAAATCCCTTTTTTGTAGTATAGTGCATTCCACATCTTTCTCTTTTTCCAGATGAATTTTGTTTTGTTTTTTTTTTCTTCCTCTTTCACTCTCCCTCTCTCCTTTGCAGTTTTCCCCAGACAGGTTCCACAGTGTTTTAGAGGGGATGGATTTAATTGCTCTGTGGGGATTGGTTGGTGGTACCGGGCTCGGCTGTTTAATTAGTGTACCCTGCCGGGATTGGTTTAATGCTTTGTGATCTTGAAATTGTCTGATTGTTCAGCCCTCTGGGGACCCCTGTGCTTTCTCTCTCTTTCTCTCTATGCTCTTGCTCTCTTTTGCTCTCTTGCACTCACTCTCTCTCTCTCTCTCTCTCTCTTGTGCGCACGCCACCGAGAGCAGCAGGTTTAGCTAAACAGTGCGGTAGGCCTCGGTGAAGATGGGAAGCACTTTCTTCCCCTTTTCCCCTGAGGCTCGAGCAGTGGGGTGTAAACATGAGAGTGAGTGTCATCACAGCATCTCACTTGGGGGCCTTGCTCTTCACTCCCTCTGTCGCTCCCTCTTGAGCTGAAGCAGACTCAAAACTGTCGTTCGGGTTACCCATGGCTTCACTGTAGGGACTAGCAAGTGCCTGTGGGATGAGACTTTTTAAACTCAAACGATTTAGTGCAATATCAGCAGTGAGTCTTGTGTGAATTTATTTATTTATTTTTTTTGAAAGTCTGTGCTGGAAAATGGAACTAGCATGTAGCCATACTACATTTACACAATGGTGTACGAGACACCACGGCAGCCGGCGTGATGTGACGGGGCTCTTCTTGATCAAATTAAATTTTTATAAGCAGCTACTTGTACCATACCCTTATTTTGACACTTCGCCCGGCTGTGGAGCAGTGGGGCCGTGGTTCCTTCAGTAGCCTTTGCTGACTTTTAGAATATAAAAATTGCTATATATTAAAATATACATCATTTCAACCTACTAAATAGCTATATGCATGTGTGAGGGGGAAAAATGCTACGTTGTGTTCTGTAGACATGTACATACCCCATGGGAGGAGGCCGTTCTCTTAGCTTGTGGAGTGGCCCCCAGATTTGCTGTGCACGTTTACATTCATTCTTTGGCAGTTGCTTTTTCTCAGTCATAGAATTTGAATCAAAACATCTCAGTCACTAGTGCACAACCTTAATCACTACTCCTCATTGCGCCCTAATATTGTACTTACTCGTTATACTTAGCTGGTTGTAGCAGAGAGAGGACCAATGCTGGCATAGATAATAACTGTACAACATGAACTGCTGTGTAAAATCAATACAGTTAAACTCAGCTTGATGAAAAAGCAGTTTGCCTTCTAAATCATGACCAACTGTAGGCAAAAGTTTTTGCCTGTTGCCCTTTCCTGTAACTCGGTTACCTACTTCCTACAAAATCTTTACGGTTTGTTTTGAATGTTAGTTTTTTAGTCCGCTGACACCTCCTAGGTTACTTGATGTACCACACAAACTGTGTTATTGATTGAATTTATCATTGTGTCTGGAATATAAGATGTTTTGGTGTATATGTACATGTTGTCTGTGAGCTTTGATGAAACTACAAGTTCGTCAATCTCCTACAGTGCTCTCTACACTGTCCTTGAGCTCTGTCATATTAATGATCAAAGCACCACGAGAGGAGTCTTTATCTGAGCCTATACTCATCACCTCTGTATTCATTTCATAACATCATCTGAGGAGCTCTGTTCCATTTCTAGGACTGTTAATAGTCTGACCAGGTCTCTCTGAAATACTATCAGCAGCTCCCGTTTTCCAGTGTTGCAAGTGAACGTCTGCTCTTTCTACAAGTCTGCTCTTTTTTTTTTGTTGTTGTTTTTGGAAAGTCTGTCCTCTGGTTAAACCTCTGCTTGTGGAAGCGGGTGGAAATTATTTGCTATGCTGATATTGTACTAGACCTAGTGAATGACATGTGTTTATAGAACCTTGTGTATTTTGTTTCCTATTCACTTGTCTCCGTCATGTCAACACTTGTACTCATATTGGTTATGTGCTTTCTCAGCTGCCTCACTCTGAAGGACACGTGCAAACCAGTTCTTGGCGAAATCCTAAACCAGTATGTTTTATACTATTTCAATATATTTGCTACATTTGAATACATTTATTTTTTTAAGCTCCAATCTCATGCTGAATCTCATCTCTTGTTCCCCCCTGGTCACCGACAAAGCTATTTTGATTGTGGTAAGTGCTGATGTTTGAGATATATTCACAGTCACCTTGGTGGAATTAGGTGAGGAAATTACATTGTGCAAATGGGGTAAGGTTAGTGTGTATATCCTCTCTAGGACTGGGCCACCTGCCCTTGGTTTTGGCTCGGATGCAGCAAAGAGTGTTGACCTTAACAGTTATAGCACCCTCCATCAGATGCAAATTAAGCATTTCCTCTTGGAACATAGATACTTGCCATAGTGGAGGGGAGTGGGTGCTGTGAGTTAGTGTGCGTGGGTGCTATTTATCTGAGGCCAAAATCAGTGTTCTTCATCTGACTCATAAGACACACACTATTTTAAAAGGGCAGAAACGTGTGCCTGTCGGTTGCCACACAACATTAAATGTTGTTTTTTTTCTCCAACTGATTTTAATACAATTGAAGCATGGTTTGAAATGGCTTTCTTAGGAGGTTGTGGGGGACTTGATGGATGCTAGCCAAGTGACAGTGAATATAGCATCACAGTAATTTCCTAAACATGGCCAGTGTTCCCAGAATAGGCTTCAGGATCCACCTGACCAAAAGTGCTACAATTGCCTAATATTTAATCATGATTTATTATGATATTAATTGATTATTATTTTATTCTAATAATAAAATACATTTGTGTCTACTGGTCTTACTGCGGCATTTTATTTAAAACCTCCTTTGCTTTATATTAGGGACACTGTTCAATGTGTCCTTGTGTCAGCCTCTAGCAAACCAACCATAACAAGCTGCTTGGAAGCGTTGCATGAAATGAGACCTTCCTGAGAGCATCTCACAGCATCTGAACTTCACTAAGCATCATTGTAACTACAGTTGTAATTGTGTGTTGTGTAGGCAGATGAGAGCAAGATCATGCTTTATGGCCGTAAATGCAATGGCTTCACTCTTCTGACATTCATTCATCTTCAGTAACCGCTTTATCCTGGTCAGAGTCACAGTGGAATTCACCCCAAATGGGATGTCGGTCCATTCCAGGGCACTACGCATACACGCGTTCACACCTAGCATGGCCAAATCTGCCTACTCCCATGTGTTTGGACAGTGGAAGGAAAAGTAGAACACCCTGGAGGAAACCCACACAACCATATGGAGAACATGCAAGACTCAGGATTGAAGTGGTGACCCTATTGCCATGAGGTTGCAATGCAACCCACTGTGCCTCCATGGCATCATGAATTACTTTAAGTACCGGAATATTTAAACTCAAAACCTGGTTGCCTCTACCAGGAATTAAAGACTTTGCCATAGATGTATCTACCAAAAAGATACTGATCCCAAACATATACCTTAACTCCCTCTGTGGAACAAGACCACCATAGGACCACCAGTGATCAGGTATTTGTCTGGCAGACTCTGTGAAGCAGTGACACATGTTGGTGTGTCTGGCACTAGCACACGGATATCAGGTAGAGCAATGTTTCTGGGATATTAAACACCTCAGTGGGTTAAAAAAAAACAGCAGTCATGTGGTGAGAAACCAAGCACTGACCAGGCCTATAAAACGATTAGCAAAAACTGCTATTGTAAAAAGATGAGCTGTGGTCTCTAGCTGTAAACCAGCAAGGTGGACTAACTCTGTAGCTGTGTAGTTAGGACTACATGATGATGCATGAGATGACTATGCAACAGATACAACTGCCTTAAGTTTTACTAGACATACAATATCTGGGCTGTATTCTGACCAGGGAAATGCAAACTGCCTGAGGTACCTATTTGTGCACGGTTGCATGGTTGTGATGTTTTTTTTCTGTGCTTATTTTGAGTAGCTATAACAAGTGGATAGCAGAAATAGAATTGTATAAAAACATGTACTTTGATTCATTGAAATGCTTTTTAACAGTCATTTAAAAGAGGTGTCAGACATTGCTCCTGTCCTTACAAGTAATCAGTACTGTCCATTTTGCCCACAAGCCAAATATGGTCTCCTCGTACATTCAGTGCATTTTGAGCTTCACTGTTTGCAGCTTGTCTTCCCCTTTAGCTTGGGTTGAAAGTTTTGGCCCAGGATCACCAAGGTGATGGGTCTCATGACAACAGATCCGTTGCCATCAGCTAACCGTTCCCTCCCCCTTCTTACCCCCATTTTTTCCAGGAAGAATGCCATGATTACTAAACGCACTGGGGTGGTGGCAGTGGCCCTGGTGGAGCAGTAATTGTCTGTGTAATGATAATGGGTTGAGTGTTGAGTGCTGAATGAAGAGGCTCTAATCACAGGCTGTCGTGTGGGCGAAGCTTTTGACTCTTTTGGTTTTAAACATATTAAAGGCAGCCCTGCACTTAGTAATTAATTCTGTGCTTAAATATGAACCTTAGACTGTGTCGAGACCCAGAGAGGTGAGTGAGAGGGCTGGATTGACCTGTGAGTGGAGGTCACATGAATGGAGCATCGACTTGAAAAGGTATTGGTTCTGTCACAGAAGTGTTATATTTAGTCCCTCTATAGTTGCATTCCACACTTAAGGTGTGTAAATTGGTTAAGCTTGAAGATGAGCATTTATTTTTATGATTTATCTCAGAAGAAGAAATGATTGACCACACCAGATTCTAATTTTGAACTTGCAGTCAGTGAGTGGGGAATGTCATTTTGGCTCAGTCCTATGAATGATTTGCTTTTTATGTCAAAAAATATATATATATATAAATCCTATTTGTGTAGCCTGTGAATGGCACCAATATGCATGTAGTCAGGAGGCTGTTACAAAGTTTAACTAAAAATATACGAATCCTGACCTTTGGCTGAAAAAAAAATTGTTATGGCATGTACGGTATTAGGAGTATCTGACCACGGTCAATAGCCCCAGCATTTATGTTTCATCCCCAGCTGGCTCTCCATGCAGAGGGCACGAGGAGCGTCCGTCTAGACACGTGACATCATTAACCTGCTGTGACCCTGGCTACACCGCTGATGAATTCAGTCTCGCATCTCCCCAGTCCAGTAGCCTGCTCTACCTTCTCCGCTCCACCCCCACCTACCCCAACCACAAATGTTCTTCCCCCACTCCTTCTCCCTTGGGCCACTCTTTAGGGTCACCTGACTCCCAGGGCCTAGATGGTCCAGTACGGTTAGTGGCCCCTACCTCCTTCATGCATAAATCGACAACGAGGTAGCTGTAGCTTTCTCCCAGACTGCTGAATAATTCAGGGTGTCTGGGCCTGCATCTGGCCCTGGGCCATGAGGCGGCACAGCCATGTGTGTTTGGTGCGACTTTGTGTGAGTGCAGGCTTTGCAAGGATGCACACAGAAGGGTAGGGGTTAATAACAGGTCTACTCCCCCCTGTGTCAGCAGCTGCGCCCTCCACATATGAAAGAATCCTGTTCTGTTGATTAGATTTTTTCAAAAGGAATCAATTTTTAATCAGCAGAGCATCTGACTACAGTCAATAAGCACGTCGTAGACAAGACAGTTTCTGGACATGAGTCTTTATTTACAGGACTGTTTGTCTTCCTACTGTATGCAGATTTCCAGACAGGAAATGGCCATGGCAGTCCTCAGCTTTAGTGCTGAGGACACAACATTGCATTCTAGAAAGTACTACATTAAGCTTGTGAGAAATTACTGTTAAATGAATTTTTGTGTTGGAGTGTCCTGTTTGTCTTTATTGGACATGGGTACCAGAGAATTCAATATATATGTAGGCTTATGGTTCCCTTGTGTTTTGTTAGTATTTGTATTATTATATTTTTTATATATATTATATAGTTTGTATATTCTCCATGCTATTTTTCCATTAGCACATGTATATGCTGTATGCCCATAGCCATGAGGAGGTAGTGAGCAAGCATCTTAATGCTGCCATCACATTTTTACTGGACCAGTGGGAAGCTATAACTTTAAATAATGAGAGAGTGTTAAACTGGTTCCCCCTCTCCATCACCACTACTATAGAGTCTGTGTTAGTTATGGGCTTACTATGTAAACACACCTACTCGTATTGAAATGATTTGAACATGTGTCTCTCGGTACTGCTGATGCTGAAGACCTTGAGGTGACCACAGTAATTGTGTGAACATGGTGTTTTTGCATATGTACAGAACTGTCGACTATAACTGGAACCCATTCACTTCCGGTTAAATCAGGGAGACTGCTATTGAACTGTTATGAAGCAAGAAACATTGCCTTGATACCTTGGAATAAAACTTGATATGGCAAATTGCAGATGATAACATTTTTATTAATTAAAGATTGACACATCATGTCAGTTTATTCATCCGTTCGTTCCTCTTCAGTTACCACTTTATCCTGGTCAGGGTTGCAGTGGATCCAGGGCTCGGGAGCTCTGTGTGCAAGGCAGGAATATACACGGCAGCCTGTCACAGGGTACCATGCACACACACACACATTCATATCTAGGAGCAATTTAGTGTTGCCAATCCACCTACTGACGTTTTCGGGAGGTAAGAGGAAACCGGAGAACCCGTAGGAAACCCACTCAGACATAGTGTAAACATGCAAAGAAACTCCATACAGACAGTAACCCAAGCTCTGGATCAAACCACTGACCTTGGATCTGTGAGATTAGTAGGGATGTCTGTGAAACAGAATACTTCCTGTTAGGGCTGGGTGATATTACCAAAAAAAAAAAAAAAATGATTTTTTTTTTTCAACTTTATGAATGATTCTCTGTTATGCTTTCAGGTTTTTTTTTTTGTTGTTGTTGTTCATACATAATGCAATTATAAATAAATTGTGTAATTTTTTTTATTTATTACAATGGACTTGTAAATGTGCAAAAATAGTAACAGCACCATCTATAGCAAATAGTGTGAACAATGTTTTTTTTTTTAAATAAAGAATATTTAAAGAAAGGGTGTAAAATAAATAAATAAATAAACCATTGGACTGTTTGCTATAGATGGTGCTGTTATTATTTTTGCACAACTTGGTGAACCCTTCTTTCTCGACACAGTAAATGGGAGCCAAGTCTTTTGTGACCACAACCGAGAAGTCAGCTTGGGGTATTCTTCTCAAATCCGAGTTCCTTCCCCGTTTATATTATTGAGATTTGAACCTTTCTTTGCTATGAGCTCAGTCCACTGCATAGTGCTTCTAAGCTCGCAGGGTTTGGGAGTAGCGCAGGCTGTAAGAGGTGTTTATCAGGTTAAGAAGGTGCGTGTTTTCCTTCGTATTGGTTTAAACTGTTAAGTAGCATTTATGGATGTTTTAATTAAAAATTTAAATATGCATTAAGAGAATTAATCGTGAAAATCACCCGGCACTACTTTCTGTTATCACTTACATTCTAGCATCTATAAACATTCATTCCAGCATCTCTTTTTTTTCTTTCTGGTGAAGTTAATAAGACAAAATATGCGACTTGTCATGTTACATAACAACCAAAAGTCCTCTGACTCTTTCTGATATGTTTTTCTTTGTTAAATCATTACACATTCTTAATCAATGTATTATTAGTCTTATGTATCCTTTGATTAGTGTAGAGTCTGTTATACAAGTCCCTGTGATCACCTGTTACTCTAGAAATAACGTAATTAGAATGAAGACATTAATATAAACCTGTGATTTGAACTACAGTCGACACTATTGTCAGAGCTGCTGTTATAGAAAATTACCGAATGAATACCTTCTGACCAATCAAAATAGAGAATTAACAAGAAAAACCCACCCATCTCATCCTCAGTGCTGTTGAATCTTTTCATCTTTATCTTTCTCTCCTTATCTTTCTTTACCTCTACCTCTCTACCTTCTTTTGGACCACTTACTGAAAACTCAAACATGTTGGATTAGAAGGACAATTGCCAGACCATCACGGGTAGATTGTGTCTATGCATCATGTAGTCGGTTGTGGTGTCTCTCTTCTTTCTTTTTCTCTTGCGCATTTCTTGCCTGTAAATAAATAAGCCCTTCTTGCTTCTTTCTCAGAACTTTGTCATCTTGTTAAAGTGCCCTACTTTTAACAAAGTGCTGCAATAAATCAGAACACCACTTTCCCCATGCATGCAGAAATAATAAATATGTACAGTGTGCTACACACTTATTTCAAAGTTGTTTGAAACCCACTTTTGGTAATTAACCAGGATTGTCAGTGACATTAGGCAGAAAAGCTATTTAAGTCATTTTGTTGAGAAAATATTACAGAAATAAAATAAAGCTACTCACATTGGGCTGTGCTGATTGACTTAATCAACTGGCAAGGTTATAAATCATAGCAGTCAAGTGGTCGTCTCATGTTCACCTCCTCTTGTAAGTTTAAAAATAGCAACACCTATGAAGTAGAATGGGTTTCATTCTTCTAATGCAGTGGCCATATTGAGAATGCAGTGCAGGTTTGTGGAGATGGTGCCCCCCTCTGGCTTTTCAGTTGCTTATATGCTTACTCAAGTTCTTATTTTTCTCAGTAAGTCAACCCTCCGTGGTGACAGTGTCTGTTTTCTTCAGCCGTACACCGTACACGTAATAGTGGTTGGTGTGACTCTCATGCCCCATCTTTCCACCAAATTATATTTTTTAATTAAAAAAAAAAAAAATTGAATGCAACAAAATTCCTTACATAAATTATACATAAACAGTTTATGCAAAATTAAGTGCAGAATTAAAAAGAGTTAATGGTGGCAGCATCTTCCCTAGAATTTTCCAACACTGTTAGTCTCAGCACTGTTTGGCTTGGGACTCTTTGATATGCACTGTAGTTCTTCAGGGAGTCATTTTGGACCAGTGCACACAAAACATTCACAATTATTAGCTTGGTTTATGAGTAATGGCCATGAGGAAGGAGTTCACTTTGAGAACATGGTAGCTGTTCATAGTGTGACTGCCAGGGGCCTGTGGCCTACAGCAGGGGGAGAACCTCAGGCTGTCTTGTGCTTCAGGGCCAAAACAACTCCTCTTCTGATTGACTCCCAGTTCCTTAAGATTGCATCATGTAATAAAGTTAAGGAAAGTAGAAAAAGGACTGTGAGTGGTTCATTACACTTAATGCATGGGCAAATTACATTGCAACAGCATATGAGTCACAGAAACACACAAAACTGTAAGAATATTACATCTTCATTTTTACTTCCTATAAGGTAATAAGGAGATGCAAATGCTGGGAAATTTGCATGTAAAGGATGCAATGTGGTCTGTTTAAGAGTGCTGATATAAAATATTCATAAACCAAATTCATTTCTCAATATATTGGTTCATTACTATTGCTGTTTAGAAAAAGTTTATCATGTCAAAAGAAACACTATAATAATTACTCACATATGTTTAGTATCTCTGTGTATGTCTCTTTTGGACAGATTTTTGAAGCTTTCTTCACTGCAAAGTGTGTGTCCACTCTATAAATGAGGCCTAAAATGATATTTTAATCAAAGTTAGTAGAATACTTTTTAATCAGATGTTTGTAACAAGAATAAATGCATAATTCAAAACTGTTTTCGGTAGATTGCTATTCTTAAGTCAGCAGCACTTAAAATATTTTACATTTAAGTTAATGAAATAATATTTACACTGGATATTAAAAAAAAAAAAAAAAAAACAAAATGCGGGTTTTTGTGACCAAGGTAGATCATATCAGATCTTTTTCCATTTTTAACGTGACATGGCAACCAACAAAATTCAAGTGAAATGTTTTAGGGGAAAAAAGAAACGGTTACAATAACCTAGTTGCATAAGTGTGCACACCCTTTTATAATGGGCCATGTGACTGTGCTCAGAATTAACCAATCACATTCAAGCGCATGTACAAAAGTAATTGCCATACACCTGTCATCAATAAAATGAAATAAAGATCAGCTGTTTTGGGTGGATTTTCTTGACATCATCTTGGTTTCATCCAATTGCTGAAGCCATGGTCAGCAAAGAGCTTACAAAGAATGTAATTGATCTCGTTGTCGAAAGATATCGATCTTGAGAGGGGTACAGAAGAATTTCCAAATCATTAGATGTACCATGGGACACTGTAAAGGCCATCATCAACAAGTGGAGGAAATGGGGATCCACAGTGACATTTGTATCTCCAAATTTAACAAAAGCACAAGAAGAAAACCGGAATATCTGGCAAGTCCCGGTCACTCCCTGGTTACGGCAACAATGTATTGTATGTTTCACGTGTCTGGCTATGGGGTAGGCTTTCCTAAATTTTGGCCAAAACATACATAGTCACTGCAAACCTTGTGGAGAAATGTGTTACTGTCTGATGAGACCAAGGTAGAAGTTTTGGGGCATAATTTTAAAAGATATGTTTGGCACAAAAACAAGACAGCTTATCACCCAAAGAACACCATACCTGCATTTAAGCATGGTGGTGGTAGCATCATACTATGGGGCTAGTTCTCTTCAGCTGGGACTGGGGTTCTGGTCAAGATAGAGGAAATCTTGGATAGCTCCAAGTACCAGTCTATTTTGGCACAAAACCTGCATGCCTATGTTAGACAGCTGAAGATGAGGAGTGATTTACACATTTGAATAGGCCTGCTGTGTGTACTTTATACAGATGTACCAGTAACTTCCAGAGGGATGTAGTGTGCACTCCCTTTATCATAAGCCTTTTAGCTCTGTTTCAATAGACATGGAGCCTGGTGAGAGTACATCCAGAGTGGAAGTGCTGCGATCCAGGCTTGGCATCATGCCACTGACAACGTCTTATTTACTGTCTAGATGGATGACTCATTTTATGCACCTTATCGTAAAGCATTTGGATTTATGGTAGGTAATGGGACAGGGGGGAATACCCCAGGAGAGGCTCTAATTGAAGCCAAATACTGTTCCTCTTGTGGAAAGCAGGATTAACTCTCTCGGACAATCTCCATCCAGAGAATGTAGATGCTAACTTGCTGAAGAAAAGTTAATATTTCTGTCTGACTCTCATCTGAGAGATGATAGACAGTCTAATAAAGGTCAGTAAAAGGGGGGGTTTGTTAATGGGTAGCTGTTTGATGGTATAGAACAGGTTATGGCTGAGACATGGTGACCCAGGCAGCAATAACAGCACTAAAGCTACATGTACTATGTGTGGGAGATGGAACGTTAGGCTCAGATCATAAGAGGATGGAGGAGTTTCTTCAGTGCAGGATTGTTCACTGGCCTCTGTTCTCAAGTGGTGGCCCTACATTAGCTTTAATGTTCACATGTCTTAGCTGCCATTGGTCAAAAATAAAGATTATTTAGAAGCCTTATCACTTGAAAAAAGGCAGGATGTTGGCAAATATATTTTCTTTTTTTTTTTTTTTTTAAATGTAAATTTCTGTCTGTTCATTTCTTTGCTGTCTTGTTATGACATTGACATGTCAGAATTTGTTTGCAGTTATAAATAACTAATCTAATCCACTAGTCCTAGTGAGTGAAGTAAAACATAAATATGGTGAATGACTGAGGTGGTTCTGTTTTCTGTATTCTGGATGGATACAGTTTGAACATACAATTATGGTCTTTAAAAGGTGAAGAATTGGTTGTGAAGATTTAGCCTCGGTTGTCTCATTTCTGTCTTATAGACTTGTAGTTTGTGTTCAGTTTGAGAAGAGGCTTATTGAACTTCCTTCCATCGTTATTTAGTGGTACATTTGTATTTGGCATAAATAATCAGCCTTTAATGGAAATCTGCTATTCATTTTTCATTTCCTTTCATATATGTTTATATGAGCAAGCAAAACCTAAGGAATAGGCAGCATATCAAACTCAACTGCAATGTTTTACATGTGTAGTTTTGACTGTTTTATGTTTTACTCCTTTGAAAAATAATGTTTCTGATTTGGTTCAATCAGGACCAACGTTTGTTTCACGATACAGCAAAGTAATAAAGATCAAATTCCACTGTGACTTGTAGCTTTTCAGCTTGGTGTGCCAGACTGAAGGAGACCTGAGAGGGAAGGAGGAGAGAAATATGTGCTTATTATAATACTGTCTTTTTTCTGACAAGTGTACTCCCAAAACTAGCTCTGTACATGCATGTAGAAATGGAAAATGAAAATTTCATTGTTGTGTGTGTGCTGTTTAATCCAATAATGATCTGACGTAACAAACCGCTCTAATGTCTCTCAGCATTCTTAATCAGAGCGGACTTAGCCCTGTCGCTTTTTATTAACCTCTGTTGAAATGGGAGAAGGGCTTCACTAATCTGCAGTTGTTGTCTCTGGTAATCTAAAACAAGCACAAAACAGACTTGGTAGTTGGTGAGAAAGTAAAGGCTTTATGATGGTGCGAGGACCTTGTTAAATCAAATAATGTGTAGTTCTCTTTCTGGGCAATTCTGTGTAAATGACTGGTGTATAGTAGTTCAATGAGATCTCCCCCCTTTCCCTCTCTGTGGTTTAGCACCCTTTCCACTAATAACCAACCAGCCCAATGCCCCAAATCCCAAACTCCCACCCACTAAAAAAAACAACAACAACAAAAAAAACTGTCCCCCACCACATCAAATGTGTTTTCTTCCCTAAAGGGAATTAGCAATGCAATTAAAACCTAATGACCTTTAAATCAAGGCATATGCCATTCAATGTCTGTGTCCATGTGTGTGTTTGTATGCAAAATCAGTGGAGATGAATGGAGTGGGTCTGCATATCCACCTTCTAAGTAATTGTATTGCCTCAGTTTGAGCTCATGTTGACACTGGGTGGTGGTCTTTGGGTTCTCTTTTCTTCAGTCACATGTCTGTGGTAGGTTACTGATTATCAGTTTATGTGAATGTTTGTCTGGTCGTTTCACCTCACATTAGAACTTCTAACTTCTCGTTGTGTTTTTTTTTTTTGTCTGAGTGCTTCCTCTATGCTATGTTCTACAATTTCCTAACCTTGTGTAACATTCTCTGTGCAAACTGGGATCTTATTTAAACGTCTCCTTCAGTAGCACTCCAATCCCATAATCATGTTCACACAGTATTATTTGCTTTCTGTAAACTCACTTTCTCTCTTGTTGAATTAATACAGTACTACACACCGAGCGCTTGATTCGTCTCATCTTTCAGGTGGAATTGCATTGAATTGCTGTTGTACAGACAGCTGCTGTACTCCCAGTCCTACACTGAGCCCCGTAAATAGGGAAAATATGACCGTTCTCAGATCAGCAGCAGTAGTTCTCTTGCTCTTGGCTGTGCAAAAGCAGGCACAATTTAAATGGCAAATTAAACAGCATTTAGTCCTCTGTGAGAATGCCGTGTCTCTATGGCAGCTGATCAGAATTGCTTTTTATTAAATTAGACAAAGTTAAGGGGGATCGGGAGGCTTTCCAAAACTGTCAGCTCTCCAACTGGTGAGACAGAGACACTGCCACATGAATGCAAAAGCTGCTGCAGCATGGTTTCACAAACAGGTTATATATGTTGAGGTGCTACTTCCGAAGCTTCCACACCACGCTCCTTTTCCTAAAATGATTTTTACTACACTGAAATCCCCTACTTCCTTTCTTCTCCTAGTTTTTCCACTATATTATAACAAGCTATTTATTGGTCATATTTAAGAATAGTTTTATTTTCATGTCAATTATATATTTTCTAATACTGAACATGATGTAGTACATTATGCAAAACATGTATTTGATCTGTATTGTATCTATAGTCCTTAATCAAGCTAGAGGTCACACCCTGGTCCCTTCCAGTTATCCTGGCCATCTCCATCTGCTTCATAAATATGGACACCCTTGAGTATCTCCTTTTGTTATTGTTTTTCGTACACCAGGCTGTTCACTTTGCTCTAATATGTCTAGATTCAGTGAGCTTTGAATCAAACCTCAGAATACTTTTCATTATTATCTATCTCTACTGCCAGCTCTCCTTTTTTTTTTTTTTTTTTAAAGCCCCAACCCCTTTATTAAAACTCTGTAATCCATTCCACCAGTGAGGACTCAGAAGTCCCAGGCAATTTGGTTCCTTCTCAATACCCCAGAGTTCCCTGTTTCAATAATCCAAAAGGTGAAGTATAATGAACAACTGCAGGCCTGGATGCAAAACAAATACATTCCCAGTATTTAATATAGAGCGCAAGAAAAGCTCAATAAAATGCCATTCTAGTTTCCTGAAGATGTGTGGACATGATGCTTTTCCATGGTAATCTGCAGAAGTACTATCGTGTTAGAGTTGACGCTAATAGGTTATAAGCAGTGGCCATCGGCTATCTTGCTCGCACGTTTGGTCATGCTCTACTTCCTCAGATAAGGTCCGGCAGGAGGTCTTTGCCATTAAAAGAGGCATTTGCTCCTTCCACTGTATGGCCTGGAAAATGGGGACAAGAATATGCACATCCCTGTCAATGGTGTGTGTGTTTTTGGAAGGGATGTACTAAAAGGAGGAGAGTGTCAAAGGCTAATTTCCAGAGCTGCTCCTGGGTTGCCATCTCTCATTGCAGGGTGAGCGGCTTGCGTGTTGTCATGGATACTGAAGTATGGCACCCTAGAGAAGGCAAGCAGGGGGACAAATGGCCGCCTTCCTTATAGGATTCCTGTCGGCCAGCCTCTGATAGATGGCCTTGATGGGCCATTTGTCATACTGTAATTGTTCCAGCAAACACGGAATACCCACTAGTATAAACAGTGGTGTGCAGCGTTGCTAATAAAGTGGAGTACCAGTAGAAGGAAACGGTGATACACTGCTGCCCTTGGTTAAAGAGACAGTGCCTCTTTTGTTCCGGCCCTTGTGCTGATTGGACCACAGGAGGGGGGTAAAAGAAAACATGAAGAGAGAGAAAAAGGCAATCATATAGAATACTGCCATTACTCATCACTATTGACATGGCCAAGTGGGGAACCAACAATGATGGTCTTTGGAACAACAGTAGCAGATTTGGGGGTGATTTTATTTTGTTTCTTTGTCAGTTTGGCAACAGAATATCTTCGAAGGGAGCCTGTCAACAAGATGCAGGGAAACAGACCTACACCTGAGTGTGTGGTTCATTATTTCTATACTATATTACTCTCTGGTAGCCCACTGCATAAAGTACAAATTGCTACACAGTTCCCATTTGTTTGCACTTGTATTAGCGTTAGTTGCATGTCCTCTGAGGTATTATCGAGAGTAATTTAAACAAACACACTCTCGGGTGCACACACATGCTTTACTAAGCCTTGACTGGGTTCTCCCCATCTGAATATCTTGATTGAGTGGGGAAAACCACATGAATTTAGACACGTGAACTGCGTTTCTTTTAGTCTGCAAATCTAATATAATTGGATGCCAAAACCTTTATTGTGTGGCCAAAGTGGCACAGGTATACATTATCTATTGTTAAATAACTAAAAAAGAACTAATTTAAAAATAAACTGTATACGTAAAATGCACCTCAGATGCACTTTCTTATTCCGAAATACATTTGAAACTCTGAAACATATTTCAAGAAATATTTCCTAAATATCAAAATGAGAACTGCAGGAAATAAAGATTCTTCTTCTTTTTCATAAGTTGCAAAAATGTTAATTCAACAATAAATACACATTTCATATCAATTTTGTGTATATGTTACCCTCATCACATCATATAAACATTTAAATGTCTGTTTAATATTCATATCATTTGTCATAGTTAAAAAAGAACGCTTTGGTAAATATAGAAATAAAACATTGATATATGAACAGATTTTGGATGCCATGGAACTTTAACTTTGAACACTAGTCCTGTCTGATATCAAATTTGATACAGTTCTCTGTATATAATCAGCTATAATATTTGAGTATTAAAGTGTTTATAATATTGTCTGATAATATATTAATGTTAAAATAGCAACGATATATTTTACACCTATACATTTTTAACTTCTACAAAAAAAAAAAGAGTTGTCAACAGCTAGTGCAAACATACTCTCTCTACTTTGATAGACCACTTATACTCTCTCTCTCTCTCTCTCTCTTTTCATTTCTTTGTGCCCTTGTATCTCAATTATCCTCTCTCTTGTGGTATGCTGAGAATGTTGAAATAATGGAGAGTATGTGTGTGCGCGCCTTGTGTCCCATGACTCTTCTGGAGAAATGTTTGTGTGATGGACTGGCCACCGCTGTAGTGCAACCTCTCGCATCTGTCCTGACATACTGTGGCCCTGGAGCACTTTACAGTGACCCCTCCTCTCACCTTCTCTCTGATGGACAGTTTAAAGCATCATTAAGTGTAATTACTATTTCAACAGAGGAGTCGAGAGAAGCTCGCATTGGAAGAAATTATTCTAAATTGCTCAATCTCACATCCTACCCCCCAAAACACATTTAAATTTGACCCTTTTTGACTTGTAGCACTTCAGTTATAGACTAGGTGTGCTTGTTTGCTATCTGATGTCTGTAGTTTTTGCAGATGGTTTGATAGATTATACTGGACATATACACAGAGTAGCCACACGGTGTGGATTAATTTTCTATAACAGCACAGTATTTTTGGCTGTAACATAAGCGATAGGTTTATATTAATGCACTCCTTCTCATACACGGGGACTTGTATGGTGGACGATCCATATAATCAAAACCTAATAATAATTGGATTTATTAAAAAGCATGTTTTCATTTAACAAAGGAAAATGTATAATCATTGTGTTAAAGTTTTCAGAGGAGGAGGACAGAGGACAGAGGAGGTTACACTTTCCGGTTTCCTGGTAACATGACAAGCTGCAGTTATGTCTTCTTAACTTCAACAGAAATAAAGAAGAGAGGCTGACGAGGGAGCAGCTGTTTATCGCTTCTGTAAATAAGTGATAATATTAACTGTAAATGGTTAAAAATAATGCGTTGTTCATTAATAAATTAAAAAAATTGTTCTTAAAAACACTTTTTTTATGTAAAACACCACTGTGGTGTTGTTGGTTGACACTGACCTCCCCCTTAGGGGTCCCTAAAAATACTGCCGCACTACCCACAAAGATTTCAGTTCAAGGACATTAATACGCTGATGTCGAGAATCGTTTTCCACCTTTCTTTTACCGTCAAGTTTTTTCACATGCTCCTGCAGCCTTGCTGGGAGACATTTCTCCTTACATAACAGTATGCGGTGCAACATACCCCGTTTCAGTACTGGAGTAGCCAGTAACATGGCCTGTTATGGACAGTGTGCGGCCACTTGCAATCTCGTGACTTCTACTACGACTATTAAGATGTCTCTGATCTCTGTCAGGAAGACTCGTCAGGAGTCAAGTCACTCTTTTTTGTGATTGGCTTTAGTCCTAGCTCTTCTACATGTGAGGTCAGGACATTTTACTGGCTAAACACCTGCTGCTGGTACTGTCCATCAAGCCACAGTTGTCCAGAAAAAGCAGTACATGTAGACCCTGCCATCAGAGGCATGTCTAGAGCATTTTCAATGGGGGACCAGGCTGGGGCACTGCCTCAAAAGAGGGTGGCCACCAGTGACAAAAATGAGCACTATGAAAAAACATGGTAAGATTTATGTTACGCTATTGAAAAGTGGAAAGCTGCGAATGTTACCGTAAGGTGCTATTTCTACCTGATCTAACCCTTACATTTCATTTTGTTGGCGTAACCTAATGTATTTAGGTTTTTACTTGAATAAATTCAGTTAATTTAGATTAATTGAACACATTTTAAGCACATTTTTCGGTTAATCTTTTTTTCTTTTTCACTTTCCCCCCATGTATATCCATAAAGTAAAATTTCTGTGAAGCCAGTGTTTATTTCTTCCCTTGCCTTTTCACATAACGAATGCTAGTCAGTAATATTCATCATTGACCCTAACAGCCATTTTCAGGCTTATGCTTTCATTCTTTAGGACCTATTCAATATATTACAATGATGTAAACCCTTAAAGAGATATTTTACTCAAATGAAAATACTTTCATCATCCACGTGTCAGTAGACATGCTTGTTCTGTCTCAGACCTAAAGGCTGCAACACACCACAAAGGCATACTATTATAGTACTGACAAACACTCGCAGAATCATTTCGAACAACTTTAAAAACCCAGAAGGACACACTGAAGTTAACCAGTTTCATGGTTTGGCCATGACATCATGCAGTGTTTCATTCACAATTTCTTTCAGATTCAAGTACAAAATAAAAGTTGAGTGTTATACAGAATGGAAGTTTTAGCCCTGTAACAGTTCAAATGCAAAATGCTAGTACTGTCTAACGTTTCACACCTCGGACTCGCTCGCACTCTCTTGTTTCATACAAACGCACCTGGTGCCATCTTGCTTCGCACTTATCGACTGTAGTGAAAATGACCTCACAGGACTTCAGTATTAAGATTACTGTAATATTGCTGCTCGTCTTGTTGCTCGGCCGATTGTTTTGAACATTTTTTTCTTCTTAGCGGAAGCTTTAAGATAATATACAGTTAAGATTATGAAATAATTTTAACTCGGTGTCCACGTATGCATTTGTATGATGAGTAAACATATAATAAGCTGAACAATGAAAAGTCAGCCAGTCTTCACATAACCGCAGATCGCATAATAACCCGACAGGGTGATTCAGGATGTCTTGTATCACCCTGAAGGAGTTTATTTTGCGATAGTGACTGTGCATTATCTTTTACATATTAAAACCATTCATAGGGGCCACCTGCCTGTACTTTTGTTTTTGCATCTTTCCAAGTTTGATAACGTAATGTCCACTCAGTGAAATTACACAATCCATCCAATGTCCATGACCGTTGCCAGATTTGAGCACTGCAATTCTTTGAATTGTTAATATCACCAGAAACTGTCTGGCATAATAACAAGCCAATCGGTAGGGGGTGCTCATTTGGATTTCAGTGGGGGCTTGTGCCACCCCTGGCCACCATGTTGCGCCACTCCTGCCTGCCGTGGGCTGGACTCTAAGGCGACTCGTACTCACGCACAAGTGAAGGGTACGGCACTGTGCAACAACTGACAAACTGTATTCTGTATTCCACAGCAAATGAAATGCAGCTTTTAGGTCTGTAGTCACAACCAATCGTATTTGTTCACCACTCACATTATGTCTGATATATGTAGTGGACAGAACAGCAGTTGTGTTAAAATATCATTTAGGCTTCTTGGAATCAGAATTGGGTAGTTCCCTCGTGCCTTTTTTTGGATTCTTGAAAAGAACCTGCCCAGATGCACTGGACCACAGACCAATCTCCATTGCCTGTTTCTGTAATACTGACTGTACTTCAGCAGTTAGAATAGATAGTTAGTGTGGATCTAGTATCTTTGTGGGGCAGACTCATGTATTTGGTGGTAGTAGACAATCAACTCTAAGTGACCATGTATTTTCAGATACGATGCTGAGATTCCTCTGCACTTTCGATGTTTGTGCTGTGGAATCATGTGAATCAGCATGCCTTTTTCTTCCCAGTGGGTCTAACGATGATCTGCTGCTCTCTTCACTAGTCAAGAGCAACACAACGACCGAGGAAGGCAATGAATAACCGCCCGTATGAATATACCCTGCAAGGCGCACTTCATGCATCACTAATGGAATTATGCTGCAGTTAAGGCAAGTCTTTAAGTACCTGCTCTCAGAAATGTTGAGGTCCGAAACTATTTGTTTTCTGGAAACTGTTATATCTCCATCCTATCCTGAAATACAAAACAGGTTTGGAAAGTTCACAAAGTTTTAGTTTTGTAAAGTTTCAAAGGTTCAGTTCACACAAGTTATATGTCAGGGGCTCCCAAATATTTTGGGCAAACAACCCCAAATGTACATTATAAATTTTCAGAGACCCCAAGCCTTGGCCACACTACATTTTTGTTTTAAATTCCAGATTTATAATATAGGACTGCTGTATAATTTGAACATTTTATTCTGTCAGTAACATATAGTCATGGGAAAACAAAAGTACACCCTCCTTCAATTCTATGTTTTTATTTATCATTGCCTAAATAACAGTCCTTAACAACTTGTATAAACAAACAAATAGTTGATAAACAAACACAACAGATTTCAATATGTAGTCATTTTCCCCCAAAAAGTAAAGCAACATTCAGAAACCAGGTTGGAAAAAATAAGTACACCCTTCCTATTTTCACAACATTAGGAGAGCAATTAGCAGTCAGGTGTTGATAATGAAATGCAAAGATTAGCGAAGCATCAAAAAGTGTGACTATATCTATAAAAGCAGAATCTTTGGCAGTATGGTGTTCTGGAGCGCTCAAGATGTGTGTCTACATCATGCCAAGAAGAAAGGACATCAGCCATGGCCTCTGAGAAGCAACTGTTGCTGCTCATCAGTCTGGGAAGGGTTATAAGGCCATCTCCAAACAATTTGAAATTCACCATTTTACAGTGAGAAGGATTGTTTACAAATGGAAAACCTTCAAGACAGTTGCCAATCTTCCCAGGAGTGGGCATCCCAGCAAATTCAGTCCAAGGTCCAAGATATAAAGAAAAACCCAAGCGCTACATCATTTGACCTACAGGCCTCTGTAAGCACATTAAATGTTTATGTTCATGACAGCACAATCAGAAAAAGACTGTAAAAGTATTGCTTTCATGGAAGGGTGGTTAGGAAAAAAGTCCCTTCTCTCCAAAACAAAATATGGCAGCATGACTTTTCTGGAACAATATCCTTTGGCCTGATGAGACCAAGGTGGAGATGTTTGGTCATCATACACAGTGCCATGTTTGGTGAAAACCAAACACAACATATCGTCACAAAAACCTCATACTAACTGTCAATCATGGTGGTGGAGGGGTGATGATCTGGGTGTGTTTTGCAGCCACAGGACCTGGGAAACTTGCAGTTATTGAGACTCCACTTTATACCAGAATATTCTTGAGAAAAATGCAAGGCCATCTGTCCAGCAGCTTAAGCTGAGCCAAAAATGGGTCATGCAAAAGAGATGTTAAACACACTGATGAACACCGACACACACACACAGCCCGGATTCGGTGTTTGTAATATTAATTTGTAAAATAAGTGAATGAAACAAAATAGGAGATTGTTTCACATTTGTAAATCAAACAACCCCACATGGGAATGCAACACCTATTCTGGGAACATCTGCTATAAATGGACATGTTATGATTATAAAATTAGTTTCTCTGTATCTGTAGAGCCCCACAGTTTTAGGCCAACAAACAATTGGCTATGTGTATTGGATACAGAGACAGTCAATCATGGCGAAAACAGACTTCTGGTGCTTTTGGTACTCAGGGAAAAAACAAACAAACTGTAGTACTCCACTTGTTCTGAAGGAATGGTTGTGGTGCTATTGCTGATACAGTACATTTGCACCAACAGAGCATGTGCTACCGTGTCCGTGTCCGTGTCATTGCTTTGCTGAACATGGTCCACCCTCCAAATAAAATCTGGGCAGTTTGGTAATAAAATATGGTGGTCCCTTTCCAGTGAAGGATGGGGTACAGTGGATTTGAGCAACAAGTGGGCTAGAATCAGTAATTGTATGCCTGCAAAGTGCACCTATACAGTAGGTTTACCCGATAAAATGGATGACTGACTGTTCATACATTTATATTAAGTGGTTGGCCCAAACACTGCAGACCATTATTATAGTGAAAAGGTAGTATGTATAAGCTAGATGTACCTAATAATCTGGGAACTGAATGTACACTATATGGCCAAAAGTTTGTGGACATCTGACCCTCATCTTTTCACAATGTTGGAAGCACACAATTGTATAGGATGTCTTTGTATGCTGTAGCATTACAGTTTCCCTTCACTGAAACTAAGGGGCCCAAACCTGTTCCAGCATGACAGTGTCCCTGTGCACAAACTGAGGTCCATGAAGATGTGCTTCGCCAAGGTTGGATTGGAAGAACGCTGGCCTGCACAGAGCCCTGACCTCAACCCTACTAAACACCTTTGGGATGACCTGGAACGCTGACTGCAATCCCGGGCCTCCTCGCCGACATCAGTGCCAGACCTCATTAATGCTCTTGTGGCTGAATGGGCAAATTCTCGCAGCCATTTAATAGAATTTGCTGGTACAGTCCAGAATTCATAGGTCCATCAATAATGGCAAGCTGTCCTAGACCCAAGGCAGAAAAGCAGCTCCAAACCATGATACTGCCACCTCCATGCTTCAAGGTTGGGATGAGGTTCTTATGTTGAAATGCAGTGTTTGGGTTTTCACCAAACATAACGCATTACATTTAAACTAAAAAGTTCTATTTTGGATTCATCTGTCCACAGAACATTCTTCCAATAAACTTCTGGCTTATCCATGTGGTCTTGAGCAAACAACAGACAGGAAGCAGCCATGCACACTAGAGATGCACCGATTGCGATTTTTTTTGTCCGATTCCGATTTTTTTGTAAGTGTGACCTGCCGATTTTCTTTCTTAGAACTATAATTGACAGCATATACAAACAAAAATCTACTTTTATTCAATGCAAATTTTTATTTTCATAATAAAAGAATTATTAAACATTACAGTTTCCCCCAAACTGCACTAAGTTACAGGATCTTCTTTCACTTAAACAACTCTCAAAATAAAGTGCTCTGTGACTGGAAAGAGGTAGAAATGCAGTTGTTAGTGGAGTGTTTTGCAAACTGCCCCATGTGTGCGGGGGATCGACAACGCTGATAATAAACCACTGTGAAATATCAGATACGTGAGTTTTGCTTACACCTGGCTACAACCATTCAGGATATCCGGCCTCTCTGTGTAAAGCGTTACACAAGGCACCTTTTCTTTGTTGCCAACATACTGTATGTATACTTGAGCATTAATGGCAAGTTTTTCTTCACAAACAGAAGCATCTCTGCCTCGTCACCTGATAATCGGTTTCTCCTTTCATCTATCACATGTCCAGCCAAGCTAAACAAGCCATCACTTTCAATGCTTGTACATGGAGCAGAGAGGTATAGGCTCGGGCAAGTGGAGCAAGCGCAGGGAAACCATCTTTGTTGATCCTCCAGTAGGTCAATGGGTTTTCGTGTTTTTGCCTACGACATGTTTACATGCGGCTGTGAGTGTGGCTGTGACGTTGTTGCCCGTGCCGCTGGCAACAACACGGACCGGCTCGGAATCGGAAAGACGTGAGACTGACCGGCCGGTCACCGGTCCGGGCCGAGCATGCGGAAAATCGGCTGATTCCGGTCCCTGGCCGGTCGATCGGTGCTTCTCTAATGCACACCCTACTTGTTCAGTGTTTGCCTGATGGTGGACTCATGAACACTGACATTCAATGCAAGAGTGGCCTGTAGTGATCCTTAGATGTTACGCTACAATTCTTTGTGACTTCCCATAATATTATTCACTGTGCCCTTGGAGTGGTTTTTGCTGGATGACTACTGCGTGGGAGAGTAACAGTGGTGCTGAATTTCCTCCTTGTATATCATCTGCCTCACAGTGGCTTGGTGGAGGCCAAACTCTTTTGAAATGGTTTTTTAACCTTTTCCAATCTGGTGAGCATTGATAACTCTTTTTCTGAGGTCCTCGGGAATCTCCTTTGATCAAGGCGTGGCACACTTCCATAAACCTGTGTGGTGAAGACAAGACTTTGATAGTAAAGGTGAATGTAATGAAAGTAATGTTCTTGAAACATGGGCAGGCCTTCTATACTCACACCTGATTGCCATCCCCTTGATTGGAACACAATTGACTTCAAATTTTTTTTTTTTTTTGGTCATTTGTTTAATTTTGTTCTCTTCTCTAATTTTAGGACTTGGATGAAGAGCCGATCACATTTCTGGTCAAATTTATGCAGAAATACAGAAAATTCTAAAGGGTTCACAAAGTATCTAGCAGCACTGTATGAACAGACACAACCATGTATAAATTAAATTGTGCTGTATACTATTCTCACATAATTGTTTAAAAGAGCTTCTTGAGCTAACCAAAAAAAAATATATATATATATATTGCAATACTATTTTACTATTAGTATTTTTTTATTTAATTTTTTTGGCAGCTCAAGAAGCATTTTGAAACAATTACATGTGAATAGTATGCAGCACAGTTTTATTTTGTGTATTTGTTGTTACATATATTTTGCACAGAAAATGGCATGAGCTTATGAACCAGTTAGTTCATAGTTCAAAGTTAGTTAAGCCTGGGTCATACAAACACAACTTGGCTCAGCTGAGTAATTTACTCATTGTTGAAACCACAAGAAAAACCACATTTCCTCCCGTTGGGAAATGGTCGATGCCATCATCTCAGCAGGCAGCCGAGGCTGCAGACCAGTTTCTCCTTGACTCTACGTCAATGGCAGTATTTATTATAAAACATTCCCATTGCACTTCTCTCGCTCTTATTCTCCTTTCCCCCATTTGGGTGATTATTATACTCTGGATGAGAACAAACAGTATCTCTACTTAATAATTCACATCACTTTCATCTGATATTCAGTTACCATGGGCAATTTAGTAGTTGAATAATTTTGTGAAAAATTCATTTATTATGGCTGCGTGTTATGAGGCGGCGGTGATGGCAGCCAAGAGTGTTAGTGGAGGGGTTTAAATTGCGTCTGTGGAGGGGATCCAGGGGAAGGTAATGTGTTCTAATGTTCTCAGCCATATGCATTGTTTTCAGGGCTCATCAGTTTTACATTGATTCCCACTGAAGTGTTTAATTGCATCATGAATATGATCTAATTCTGTCCTTTTCGCTGAAACTGGCGCACTCGCTGAAAATGATGTACTGCCATGACAGCACCATATCGGGACATATTTTATATGGAACGTAAATTATAGTGTTAAATTAGCCTGGAAAGATAACTAGCTGGCACAGGGAATGGACCCAACAGTTTAATTTAGTGTCAAAAGGCCGTGAAGGGATAAATCTCTCCTCTCTCTCACGCTCCGCCATCATGTCTAGGATTTTACTGGAATAGTTTGAATTTCTTTTTATTACCTACAGTTTCTCTCTGTGTTGCACTTTCTTGTGGGATTTAAGTCACTGGACACGGTTAGAAGAAACAAGTGCAGCATCCTTTTTCTCTCTGATTTAAAGATGTGCATAGTATAAATAACGTAAGCAAACTTTACTGTGTTGCCACTGACTTAATTTTTTTTATTTTTATTAAAGCCAGATTCACCTAAATAGGCCATATATCCAGACATTTTACTAGCATTGCATTGAGTTTTTTGAAGAGCGAGGTCTCTTTTACACTCATAACAATGCTAAGTTAACTGGGCAGGGGGAGATACATTTCCTTATTCCTCCTATTTTCTATTTTCTACTTTGCTTTTCCTCCCAGAGTAAGTGTGAGAGCAGGTAAACAAGTACCGCTTAGAAATGGTTCGTTCAAGCTGGGTTATTCACGGAGAAGATGAAAGGCATTGAGTGTGCAGGGCCTTTTTTTTATTTTGCTTCAGGAAGAAGCATTTTTTTTTCCTGCTGCCCTTAAAGCTTGGAGTGTTCTACTGAGTGGCTGCCAGGAGTTAAGTTTTCTCTTGCCAGCTAGTCCTGTAAGCAACCGCTGTCCGGCTCTTGTGCCTTCTCTTATCTTCCATACCTCCCTTCACTATAATAATGGTCTGCAGTGTTTGGGCCAAGAGGTTGGTTCTGCCACAGTATAAAGTACTTTATATTGCTCCCTGGATTGCAAAGTTTATATTGTACTTGGCCCTTTTCGGTTGTAAAAGTGTCACCATAATGGCAGCAACAGTAGTTAAAGAAACTCATCCTCTGTTCTGGATATGTTTGATTTGGGTCATATGACAATCAAGGGTCTATCACCTGTTTTCAAAGAAACTCCCCAATCCCACATCCACATTACAACACAAAACTTTTTAGTGTGGACTAAAGTCCAAACTATATAAAACCTTGTGCGCTTTTAAATTTACCCATATTAGTGTGGGTCTGGCAGGAGTGTCAGAATAAGCATTAGCAGCTTGGGTTATAGTGAGATTTCACTTCATTAGGGTCATAGTGAGACTGCACAAGCAGAATGAACAGAAGCACTTCAGTGTGTTATCTTTGTTTATACTCTTGGTGTCAGAATTAAAATAAAATAAAATAGAATAAAAAAAAAAAAAAAACCTCGACAAGTGCATTACAATCTACAATCGTTACAATTTTGGCAATGGTGTCTTCCATTGTGTCTAAGTAGGTATAGCCAAAGCATAGTGAAGTTGGGACTTCAGGAGCAGGATAGCCTTGTGCCTCTGATTAGCCACCAGCATAATTAAGTGACATCACATGCTTTGATTTCCATTGGATGGGGCCATTTCATGAGAGAAATTTCATGCCAGGCCTTCTGGAAGAACAAGATGCTTAACACAGATGGTACAGGATCAGCCTGACCATTAGCTGATCTTAAAAGTATGAACTGTGAATTCAAAATCTAGGTAAAATTAACTGGCCAAATAAAACAATTAGCTGGCCTGTGTTCGTTAACACAGAAAATATATCTATCAAAGTCTACAAAGGGAGTCACTTGTGTGTTTGTATTCCTGCCCTCAACAAGTTCATGTCTCTTTAATTTGGGTAACGGCTTGAACCGTGCATGAGGTGAGCAAGTTCACGGGAGGTGTAGTTGTGTAATGTGTAGTTTTGCCCAACTAGATCACTTTCACATTAAAAAATAAGCCCCATAAAGAAGTCTCACGTTAAAAAAACAACCCTGAAGTCCCACACTCCCTGTCTCTGAGCCCTTGGGGGTATCGATTGGGCCGACCCAAATAGATATTGCCACCTACCCCTCTCTGCTTTGCCATCAGGGCTAATGGCTTAATGTCAGGGAATGTTGGTACAGGGACAAGGGAAAATAAAGCCTTGCTATACTTTTTGTGGAGACGTTTGTGTGGCTTCAGTGAACAATATGATGTAACTGCAGGGAGCTACCAACCACAGATGTGTACTGAGGCTTTGCTCACTATGTCGCGTACATGGCAGCTGGATGAACTCTGCAGATGAACACACTATGTGACAGCCCCTGTGCTTCGAGTATTTATATGGTCAAAATGAAACCACAGAGAATATGTGAGCTCGTAAGCTTACAAACGTGGTTTTGGCTTTTCACAACCCTCATGGACGTTCTCTGAAAGTTGCCTCGTTGCTTCCGTCCTCTTTAAAAGAAATTTACATCTGTTTGGATGACTTATTTATTAAGGTTGAGCAATAGGTGTGTAGGGTCTAGAAAATTACTTTAGTAGCTTTTGAACCTGTAACGCAAGGATATTGTTGTAATGGATAGATACTAAAAGAGGTATCGTGTAGACCTACATGAATAAAATATACATTTAGACTTTTTATACTAATGTTGAATGGAGTGCTGGGGCATGTCTCTGTTTTGTAGGTCAATGTTCTCAAGTCCTTGTCTTTTTCTAAGGCAAGTTCCTTTGCTCTCTGCTGAGGCTGAAGTACTCATGTACTTTCTCCTCTTCTCATCCTCTCTATGCTTGGCCACTGAGCTGAAGCAGTGTTAACTGAGTGAGGTTGATGGGAAGTGTGTCCAGAAAGGATGCCCAACAGGCAGAACTGTGTGTAAGAGAGAGAGAGAGAGGTTCATACCGGTATTATCAGTGTGTGCAGTGGTTTATGTGTATACGTATATGTTGTTCTTAAGCCTCTGTGCATTTGACAGTGAGAGAGAAGAGCATAAGGAGTAGGTGAAAGAGAATGTGTACAAGAGGCAGAGAGAGGGAGAAGAAAAGGATCCTCAGGAGGTTCCATTGATGCACTATTATTCGGTTTACTTACTGCGCCTGCCAAATGATATATCAATGAAAATCTGTTCTCTGAATTATGGCCATCTGATGATGGAGAGACTGAGTGCCGTGTCCTGGAACGCCTCTTATTGTGCCCCATTACTTAGCCTCTCTGAGTACCACTAAGTGATTTTTAGAATGCATTGCCACAGGCACTATTCTTCCTAATTCACTGTATTTTTTCACCCCTTAAATGGCAGTGAACTACATTTGCACTTAAAACATATTCTTTAATATTCTGTTATTTTACATACAAATTGCATCCTGGGCAATGCATTCATCATTGCTCATCCCCTCCACTCTTCTCCTAAATGAAAAATGTATCTTAAATGAATAATGGATCGCACTGTAGAATAATTTTCTTTGTGGCGTGTTTACCGTTTTGGATGATTTTCTTTGTCTCGGCTAGGAAAATGAGGCCAATATCCTCACGCATGCCTCACTTTGGATCTTCTAAAGACCTGCTCAGTGATCAGAGTGTATCGATTCATATCATGGCAATATGAACCCTAGGAGAACATTCCTGCTTTGATTTACATAGGACCTCAGTAGATCTGCATGAGAAGAAAAGCATGGCTAAAGGAGAACTTGGACTCCTGAGATGCTTCAGATCAATTAACTTGTGATATCTGTGGAAAGTCTCAGATAACGCTGCTAAAAGCCTCCTGATTTAGTTTGAATTTAATTTCTTTTTTTAGCTTCTGACCCCTCGTTATCTCTCACTGTGGTGCTGTCACTTCAGCTGGAGCAAAAGAGGGCCAAATCCCTAATGTCCTTCATGCACAGCTGAGAGAAGTAGATAGATATGAGCAAGACAAGAGCTCCGTTGATGGTCAAACCGGGTGGTCATGCATAGACATATTTATAGTACCACCTCTGCCATCAAGTCTTACAAGTGTTCCTTCCCGTGCTGTCATATTGCCTTCCTGAATGTTCCCAACATACTGTTGCTATCTCAATTTGGCTTCAGCATTGGACTTTCATCTGTGCGTGTAACGGCTCTAATGATGGATTTAGTTGTCTGGAGGACTGGTAATGATGACGGCGTTTCACACTTCACAGAACCCCACTTGGCCACTCTTCCCTGGCTGTGGGATTCACAGTGTAAACTCTCTCCCAGTGCTCTTCCTGCTCTTTCTACTCTGCCATCCAAAATATTCAGTTGAGCCCAGGAGAGAATCGCATGACTGGGTTGAATGGAGACAGCTCATTGCCGTTGTCACGCTGCTGGTGCACTTTTTTTGTTTTCCCTTTGAGATGGCATAGTACAGATGGGAGTCGCTGGACTGCGGCAGCTCGTGTCACGATGCGTTGATGATTTTACGGCTGAGCAGAAAACAGCTTCTACAGTGTTCTGCTGAGAAACACTGAACAGATTACAACAGTTTACATTGTTGCACTTCATATACAGATTGCTGTTTGTCTTACATTATGAGTGCTACAGGCCTAGTTAATTTTATAGCTTGATAAATGCAGCCAAAAAAAAAAAAAAACAACTAATGAAGTCATCAAGGCTCATGATCCCCTGATTGTTCTAAAGTTCAGATTCAGTTCATTATGAAGGCTAGGTAGTATAGTCTAAAGATCACATGCTAGACGTTATAGGGATTATTTCCAGCAGAACATATAGGCATATAAGGGATTCCTAAGTCAAACAGTTAAACAGTGACCAGAAATATTAAGTCTTTCTGCATGTGACTGATCACCCACGTGTGACAGGATGATCCAGGCACCTCTGATATCTGGGAGATAAATGGATTGATTAATATGGAGGATGGAGAGGGAGCTTTGTTATCAGTGTGGAGAGCCTCCTTAGGTCAGCCATCTATCATGGTTCCTCTGGCCATGTTGGTTTGCTTTGGTAATGAGTGAGCTGACATTTACACAGAGCTCACTAACAGTCTGACCCACTGATTACCTCTGAATCTTCATGCTTGCGACTGTTGATAAAAAAGAAAAGAAAAAAAAAGAAAGGATAGTACAAAAACGTGACTTCTCCACAGCCAGTTCTCTATATGCAGTTAACATTAAGGGGACAATAAAAAAAATTAATTGAGTATCCTGGAGTAAATATAAATAAATGTACGGTTCAGCACAATTCTGAGTGGACCATGTTTTTTAGGTTGATTTAATTTAGCCGCCAGTTTAAAGAGTGATTTATGAGAAGAGGGAGGGTGTTGCCACCACTTGCCCACTTTCCTCTGCCTGCTCAGAATATGAGATGGAAGTTAACAGCACGTGAAGCTCCAGCATTGAGGGAAGAGTTTTGGACATGTGGGCAGTGTAGCATCAAATAGATTGTGTTTCCTCCCATGTATTCAGCTAATGTGTGCCAAGCACCCTGATGCAGATGAATGTAAGGAATTTTCTGTAAAGGCTTTACTGCTCATCTGAGAGATGATGCTGAAAACTGACGGCATGGTACTCTCCTTTACATGCTTAGTACAACAGGTATACACAAGTGCACTCACGTTATTTCTCTTTAATCCATCGTCTCTCTCTTCCAAAGCTCCCTTTGCTCCAGCCATAGGCAACAGCTGTTGAATAGCAGTGTTTAGATTGGTGTGGACACTCGGGATACCTTTTTTATTGGCTGTGGAACAGGAGATGGATGCTCAAATGGTAAAATGCCTCTACACACACACACACACACACCCTAACACCCTGCATCAGATCCCAGGTGGAAATTGTTTTTGTGTCAGAGCAATGTATGCAGCTATGGAAATATTTGAGTGCATATACAACTGCGAGTAGTGTGAACTAAACAAAATACAAAAATATTATATAGTGACCATGACTCTCATGAAAGTGTTCCTCCATATATAATGCATTTGAAGATGTTCAGTAAAACAAAACAAATCTATGATTTGATTTTCTCACACTGTACCTCTGTGAGTTCTGTAACCTTGCTATCGAGTCCATCATCTCCACTTTAAAATGTACATCCTTGATGTAGGTTACGTTCCCAGTCTCATCGCTCTAGATACATTTATTTTTATCTCAAATGAGTAATATCGCAACACGCGCGCACATTCTCCTCGGCACATATGAGTAAGAAAAAAATCAGCCTGAGTCTGACAGGTGGTCCAGGTTTGTGTCGCTGGGCCCTCAGGGGCCTGCTGGAGCTCAGGTTGTGAATGCGAGGGGCTGGTCCCAGTTCAGGATTACACAGGTGGTGTGAAACTTGGCGCTCTCCCATCAACTGAAATATTCACATTCTTCTGGCAAGCAAGCTTTGATCTCCTCTTGCAATCAGCAAGGGAGCTGTGGAGGGGAAAGGAAACCGTGTAAACAACAGGAAAAAAGGAGCACACCTGAGAACACATTGATATTTCTTAAGAGAGAATAAACAATGGCAGTTTATCAGTGTTATCCATCGCTCAGTGTTTTGTTTTTTCTCCCCTCTTGTCAATAGCCCTGCAAAACTGGGCCAACGTCAACATCGCGGTTGCACCTTTGCAGAGGTAAGCTCTTGATTTGGCGCCGTTTGTTATGGATTGTCATGTCAGTGGCCCCAATTTATATACCTCTCCTTACCCTGGTTATATTTACTCTGTAATAAATTTTGAGAAGACATTTATTAATTTCTTTGTTTTAGCTATGTGCGGTTGGACTCATTGTGGCAAACTGAAGTACTGTTCTCGGCTGTTTTGTGAAACACTGTGCCATATCATTCTCACCTAATGTGAATTTACTTTTGCCAGGAAATCAGCAATCAATAACTGAGCAAGCTTCAAAAGTGATTAGAACGGCTGAGTGTAACCCCAGAAGGTGTAATGGACATTCATGTGAAATAAATGTTTGTGAGAGTAATTTGTTTAAAATTCAAATGACAGAAATAATTAAGATTGAATTGAGGAGGAAGTGGAGGCAATGTCAGGATGATGATTTATTGTGTTACTATATTTTGGCATTTATTTATTTACTTTTTCAGAATGTAAATAGGTTGAATAGGTTGGCTTGCTTGAATTAAGAGACTATAAATTAAAAATGACAAGATTTTTAATATACAAATTTAACTGAAAGGGTGATCACCACTCAGTGCCATGTCAGCTACAAATCAGTCTGGTTGATTAGAAATGTCAGTCTGGAGAGCAGTGTACATGTTTGCTTGAAACCTCTTGAAGGATTTTTATATTAGATAGTCTATCTGCTCTATCCATATATTAACCCCTAAACAGCTTAGCCTATGATTAACTGTACAGTGAATCCTGGTTGATTTTTGATCTCTATTGATGCCTATGGGCCATGTGAAGTTCAGTTTGTTTATTTGAATTGACATATATGTGTAGGGGACTGCAAGTAGTTTAACAACTTGCTGCTTTATTTATTGACCAGCTTTGTGGATCCAGCACAAGAGAACTAACAAAAGGCCTGGTTTCAAATGTCTATTGGTCCCAATAAAAAAAAAAAAAAACGTGTTGATACCAGTAAAGCTGGCCATCATGTGTGGAACAAGGGTCAAAATCAGCCTGGTAGACCACAGAAGACAATACATTCAGTCATGAAGCGAGCACTGTAAATGTTGTGTCACAATGAAAAGAAAACTTAAAATGCACTACAGAGTTTACCCAAATACCAATAAAGCTATGGAACAGAAAAGAAAAGCCTGATTCTACTGCTCTGAGAGGGAGAGAAAAAAAAAAGTCTTAGACAAATAAAGACAATACGGGGAGAAAATAATTCTTCATTATCTAAACTTTAAGAATGATGATTTTAGTGAATCGTAGTGGCATGGGCATATATGGCTGCCTGTAGAGCAAATTCACTTGTTTCTATTGATGTTCTGGCTACTGACAACAGCTGCAGGATGAATTTGGAAGTGTAAAGGGGCATCTTAACTGCTTAGATCCAACAGATGCTTTGAAACTCAAGTATCTTTGGTGCCAAGATGTTATTGACCTGGCAAGTCCATCAAACAACCTGAACACAGAGTATTTGTTTCAAATGGCAAATAGCCTCCAAAACAGCCAGACTACATTATAGACCTAGTGGATTATCACTGGAGATTATATCCGTCTTATATCCAGATTATATCATATCTATGAGATCTTGCATTATTAGTGCTGGTATTAACCACTCTCATGCTGCAACATTAAGCGCACCACTGAGTTTTGAAGCATTTGCTGGATCTCAGCAGTTGAGAAGCACCGTTACACTTCCAAATTCATCCTGCTGCTGCTGTCAGTGACCATAACCTCAATAGAAATATGGGAATCTGCAATATAGACGGCCATACGTGCCCATTCACTACAAATCGCAAAGATCAGATCAGAACAGTTTTTTTTCTCCACGCATTCTTCTCATTTGACTTTTTCCTTCTCAGAGTAGTAATAGATAAATCTATAACAAAGACTGTACTTAAAAAAAAAAAAAAAAAAAAAATAGAATAAAAATTTTTGTTGCTGATGAAGCTGTAACCAGGCTTTTCTGTTCTGTAGGTTTACTGGTGTTTGGGTAAATTCTGCAGGGCTGCTGAACTTTTGTTTCTTATCTTGACTGTATATTTGTTTAAGCCCATAAGCAAGACACCATAAGAGAGAATCGCAAGAAACATTTGATATTTAAAATTATAAATAAATACTTTTATATGTCATATTGATAAGTACTTTCCAACTCCATTAACTACAGATATATTTTTCCCTTTTTTGTCCAGGTAAAAGTTAAATAGGCATTTTTAAATCACTCTATATTTTAGATGCAATGTAGGTAATGTAGTCATTTCTTTTGATGATGTAATTATTTGTAATAAAATATTAATGTCTCCTGATAGTCTGTTTGTTACTGGTATTATGTTTATCAGCTGTTTTCCCAAAATAACCTATTTTTCGTTGTCATTTTTTAGCATTCAAATGAATGTACTGAAATAATTTTACAAACTGATTTACACATCTTAAAGTCAGACTTAGATTTTGAATAGTTTTGAACTCAAGTGGCATCTATACAATATATTTCCTTTTGTCATACATGTGAAATTATTATTATTTTTTTTAATAATTCCACTATTTTGTATTGATTGTATTGCTATACTTTTTACAGTTTCATTCTGATATGAAATAATATAAATATAGTCGTACTATGGTGTGGTATCGGGGTTTTACCTCTCTTTTCATAGTGAATTTGCCAGTGGTTCTCTTCTGTGGCAGGAGAAAAGGGTGTTTTTTTTTTCCATCTGTTTCTAAAACACTCCTTAATGAAACCATAAGAAACAGAGGGCTATGTGTTTTAGATGGGGTGTTGATGGATTGCAGTATGCAAGGCGCTAAAACTCCTAAAAGAAGTGCAGCATGACGGCTAATGCGTGACAGCGCTAGTCACACCTCTGCCGATGATTGTAACGCTCATGTGCTGCTCCTCCTCTTTAAGATCCTCTGTGCTGTCTGTGGAGAGGCTGCCTGACTGACTGGGGATTAATTATTTGGGATCATTTCCCAGGCTCTGCCGGCAGCTTTAGAAAAGGTGTCAAAATGAGATTTTCAGAGACGGTACCTGCTAAATCTACACACCATAGCACTATTAGCGTATTATGTGCACCCTTCAATGCATTTTGTTTAACAGGTAATTGTGCGTTTGCGGGAACAGTCTAATTCTTTGCCGTACCACCCGCTCTTCTTTATTGCAGTAGTGGGTTATAAATGTATATAGTATTTTTATACAGTTGCAGTCAAAATTATTCAACCCCCACTGCAAATCAGGTTTAGTGTCAAAATTTACAGAGAGTTTCAGCTGTTTGCAAATCAAACAAAAGCAATTGAAATAGCTCAACACAACGAATGTTTCAAGTGATTTCCCCAAATTCAACTGAAAATGCAACTTATAATGACTTCTCCAGTCTCAAAATTATTAAACTCCCTGAATAGAATCCCTCGCAACAGCACAAATATGCAAAACAGGTGTTGTCTCAAGCACACTTGATGCAACTAATCAAGGGCTTCATTAGTTGCACCAGGTGTGCTTGAGCTGCAGGCAACAGGCACTGAGGTTTCAGTGAGCACAGTAAGGCGCGTACTAAACGCAGAAGGTTTCCATGCCAGAACTCCAAGACGTACACCACTACTGACCCAAAAGCACAAGAAAAGTCGGCTCAAAATCACATAAATAAGCCACAGAAGTTTTGGGATTCTGTTCTATGGAGTGATGAAACAAAACTGGAGCTTTTTGGTACGATGGATCAGCGGTATGTCTGTGGAAAGAAGAATGAAGAAAGAACACTGTCCACAGTCAAGCATGGTGGTGGCTCGGTGATGCTCTGGGGCTGCTTTGCATCCTCTGGCACTGGAAACCTGCAGCGTGTGGAAGGCAAGATGGATTCATTGCAGTATCAGGAAATCCTAGGAGAAGACGTCATGCAGTCTGTGAGGAAGCTGAAGCTTGGGCGTCATTGTACCTTCCAACAGGACAATGATCCCAAGCATACCTCAAATTCCACCAAGGCTTGGTTGCAGAAGTCGTCCTGGAAGATTCTACAGGGCCATCACAGTCACCTGACTTGAACCCCATAGAAAATCTCTGGTGGGATCTGAAGATGGCGGTTGCAGCACACAAACCCAAGAATATTACTGAACTGGAGGCCATTGCTCATGAGGAATGGGCTAAGATTCCTCAGGAACGCTGCCAGAAGCTGGTGTCTGGCTATGCATTTTCAGTTGAATTTGGGGAAACCACTTGAAGCATTCGTTGTGTTGAACTATTTCAATTGCTTTTGTTTGATTTGTTCATTGCAAACTCCTGTAAATTTTGACAATAAACCTGATTTGCAGTGGAGGTTGAATAATTTTGATTATTCTGTGTGTGTGTGTTATTACAACTGTGTGTGTGTGTGTGTGTGTGTGTATGTGTGTATGTGTGTGTGTGTGTGTGTGTGTATGTATATATATATATATATATATATATAATATTATTTATATATATTGTTTCGGTTTTTATATTTTTGTAGTTTTTCTCAGCAGCACTCAGGACCTTATAAGGCAGATAACAGTATAGTACACTGATATTTAAGGCCTCAGTTTATCACTGCACTTCACAGTAGTTATTGTTTATATGGTACGGTCACAGAGGGACTTCATGTCTGTTATTTCGCTCACACTCACCTGTAGCAGCACGGAAGATATCTTGAAAATGACCACTAGCCAGCCTATCTTGCATCCCCCCAAAAATTGCATGTTTCTTTTTGTAGACATGGCTTAAAAGGCCAGGATGAGGTGGTGCCAGTAATAACATGTGGGCCAGACTAGTCTGTGGCAATCGGGTTTTGTATTGATTGTGTTGATTTGATTTATTGATCGATGTCCCTCTTGAAAGTGGCATCTGAGGAGCTAATCTGAAATGGTTAAGGACAATCTTCTGCCGTACAGAAAAATGGAGATAAGGAACATATGAAAGGCAACTACACTTATCTTCATCACAGACTAGTCCCTCTGCTCTACTTCACTGCAGCCTGTGTTTGGTTGTTAGTGACTGTTTTTTCTTTGTTGGGGTTCCTTATTGTATCAGCAATATGTTCTACAAATGCGATTAGGCATCTCTGTGTATGTAGAAGTACACAGATTGTGTGTGTGTGTGTGTGTGTGTGTGTGTGTGTGTGTGTGTGTGTGTGTGTGTGTGTGTGTGTGTGTGTGTGTGTGTAAGATGGAGATAAACATGTAGGCTTGGTTATATACATGGATGCTGATGACCCTATTTGTGTGAATTTGAATTGTGTGTGTGTGTGTGTGTGTGTGTGTGTGTGTGTTTGTGTGCAGCAGGGGTTTGGAGGCAGTGCAGTCACTAGGCAGAACAGAGTGGATCTATAAATTGATGGAATTCAAAGCCTCCAGCATCGATTACCATTATAACAAACAGCAGAGCCCCAAATGTCTGATTATTTTTAGACAAAGATTCTGTTCTCTCAGCAGTAATTCTGCTGATGCTGTCACACTTTCAGACATCTGCCTATGATTGCAATTAGATGGGATACCAAAATAATACCTACATCTACATTTTTCCTTTTTTGTTGCTGCCACCCACTCCTTCTTCCCCCTCCCCCATTTATATGTGCTGGTGCGACTACCCCTTTTCACGGGGTGGAACTAGATCTGCTTTTCCAGATGTCAACATCCCCTGTTCGGTGTTGTCAGCTTTTAATGCCACATATTTAGTGGCAATCAATATTAAAGATTATCAGGCACTATAGTACACCTGAAGGTTATTTCAACTCTGGGGGCATTTTTGCAATATCAAATGAATTCTTTAAAACTACATGGTTTTAAAGAAATATCAGACGTAAGTTATTTTTGTTTCTTCAAGTGCACAAACCTTATTCACTGCTAGCAATATTTTGTGTTCACTTAACATCCTCCAACCCAGTGGTGTTTTGTTCACACTTGTCTCCTCATTTGCATATTCAGAATGGTTGCTCTGTGGAGGTGGTCTGTCATGCTGGAGTGTAAATACCTCTTCCAGTCAGTTCCCACTATTACGCTGTCTGTCAGACAGGACGACGCATGCTAGCCTCAGTAGAATGGGCTAGCCTCCGCCTCTACAGTGGCTCCTCCTACCCACATGAAATTGGTGATGGTGCTTTCCAGTGGGAGAGTCATCAATTACCACCGGATGTTTGACTGGCACAGGCTTAATGACAGGGCCTTGCTATTGACCTGCCTGCCATGTACTGAAAATGCAGCTCCTGATTGCCTTTTTACAAACCTTGAAAAACATTGACTTGGTTGTCTGCTTTTTACACGGCTTAAACCTCATTGCTTCATTTCAGTGCAATCAAGCTAACTTAGTGTCTGTGTTCTATGTGGCTGTATAGAGGTGCGTGTAGATCTTTAGAGAAGCATTTATATTGGAGTGAGAAGGTTTCTGTGCCGAAACAAATGCAATGAAATCAAATGATTGCTGCAGACGTGATTGAAGAACTGAAATTGCTCTAAGATATTTGGAATGTAAGCAGTCATCGATTAGCATCCATGAGTATTTCAGCCCAACAGGGAAGCGGGAGTGCTGTGCTGGGATTCCTGTGTGTGTGGGGGGGGAATTGTCTAAGCTGGGAAAACTTTAACTAACCTGCAGCACATCACATAATGTGTACTGGCAGTAACAGGCAGCTCTGAAACCCAGTGCTTGATGTAACAGCAAGTATAAGAGAATTTGAACAAACTGTGTCTGACACATGCCTAGAAAACCCACAAAGAAGGGAAAACATTCATTTCCTCTGCGGAGGTTTTCAAGAAAAAATAATCTTCTAGGAACAGGTGTATTTATATTGAGAACATGTGACACTTTAAGGTCATCTTTATTCATCTAATTATGTGACCACTAATTAGCTAACAAGTTTAGCTAGCTAACTAATTGCAATGACATCTTTAACATTTAAAAAAAAATACTTATTCATGGCACTGTAAGTGATGACAGCAACTAACTTTGTCATTCTGCAACATAAAATGTAATAGTCAACTGATAATTACAGCAATTCTTATTGTTTGCGAATTTCTGTGGTATAAGATAAATATATATATAAAAAAAAACACATTGGGACATGTTGTTATATTAAAATAATCAGTTTTGTGGTGATAACAGTAACTCTGCTTTGAGTCCACCCAGTCATTGACTATTTACAGCACATCCCTGCATGTTTTATTCCTTATTTAGTCTGCTTTTGGTCACTACTTGGCTTTAATCAAATCGGTTATCTCTTCAGATGAATCCTTTCCAGCAAATGTTTAGAAAGGTTTAGATGTCCAAATGCTTTCTGAATCTATGTTTAGAAAAGTATTTGTCATACAGAAAGCTGTATTTACTGTATTAGCAGTCAAATCTTTATTTTTTAATTTGGTTGATCTGAGTTTGTTTGCACTCCAGTGTTCTTTCATCATCCATTTTAAGTTTTAAATTTAGGCTCCTATTTAGGCTAAAGCTGTTGACTTTATTCATTTTTTCTTTTTGCATTTGGAGAAGTCTCTTATTTTGTCCAAAAACGAAATGGTTATATAGCATTATGAAGGTAATGTGTATGCATGGTGCCCTGTGATTGAGAGGTGTCCCATCTATGGTGTATAGGTTCCAGATCCATCACGACCTGACCAAGATAATACAGTTACTGAATGAATTATATTACAGTTACTTATAATGAATTAATTTTTCATTATAAGATAATTGCAGGATGTATCCTTCAAACTACTTTAGGTCAAACTACTAGCCCTTTTGAATAGATAAAGTCACATGAGTCTTATTCATTGACAGAAACTGGGATAAAATGGAATTCTCAAATGTTGGCCAAAAACTGGCAAAAATTGATCCTCTTTAATGCTACTAACAAAACCTAATTTAATGAAGTGTGGAAAGAATTAGATTTTTTTTTTTTTTTGACGATGTCCTTAAGCACATTATCTCATCTAGAGCTAATATCCATTTTTTGTCCTCGGGATTTTTCTCCTCTTAGATAATTTTCTAAATTGCTTTTAAGTAAGACTGCAGATTAATTAAAACCTAGTGAATTTAATTTTCCATGTCATGTATGATTTTGATACAGTAATTGAAATGCTTCCCTCTTCCTTTTCAGTCTGCGTTTCCCATCCTTCACCAGTGGTTGAGCAAAAAGACCTTTGACAATATGAGGAGAAAAAATGAGAGAGAGAGAGCAGAGAGCAAAGTGGTCTGCTGGCTTGCAGAGAACAGATGGAGAAATTGGATGATTGATCATGGCTGCTTGATTTGGTGGATGCCATAAGGGATTGTCTCCATAAACTTCAATTAGATGAGCAGAGTTGGATGAGTTTGGACAGTGTGGAGGGAAGGGGATTACTATTTGATTCCTTAAAGGAAATATTTGCACGTGTATGCAATCAAAACTGTGCATACATTATGCTTGAATATATTTTTGGACAGCACCGTATGAGTCCGATTGTATTGACATCAGGTCAATATGTGAGGTAGCTGCACCCCCTCCCACACCCCCTGTCTGTTTCTCTCTCTCTCTCTCTCTCATGTTCCCTATGCTGTAGTCCCATGACTGTTGCAGAAGTATTGATTACTTCTGATACTGATTATCTAAAAGGCCTTCTGCTACTGTAGGCATTGGATTTATTTTGGTTTAATTATTTATGGGCCTGGGTCTTATGGCAAGCAGTCGCTTTCTATCAGATCATGAAGGATTACACTGTTAATATTCAGCAGTGTGTATTTATTTATGTACGCACTAAGCTGTGTTTATAACTGTTGGCAGCGCTCTCTAACATGCATCTCTCTCTCTCTCTCTCTCTTTCTGTTTATCTCTCTGTCTCTGTAGAGGGAGCTAAATTCAGTGGCAGCACAACTGGCTGGGCGACAGGAAGAGAGCGAGCACTCCCATAAGCACGTGCTGGAGCTGAGCCGTGAGTTCAAGAAAAATGTCCCCGAGGTGAGTTAGAAGCCTTGCGTCTGGGTGATTTTGGTGGTTGCGTTTGTGCTCCTCTGTATCACATGACCTTTTTCAGATTTGCTTTTTCTTAATCCTTCTTTTTAATGCATAGCATCATAAATACGCTCTTTCCCCACACTTATTCACCGCCTATGGTAACCATTGGGCCAAGTGTATGGAATTTATGTATACTCTGTAAGATGGGAAAGGGCAGACTTAACTGCATAAGACCATCCACACAACTCCGAACACAATACATGCACTGTGTTCACTTCTCAGAACAGCCAAAGTGCAACTTTTTAAATAAAACCAGACAGACATCTAAAAGGTATAAAATTTCCCTTTTTTCCGTTTCACTTTTTCAGCCTTTGGCCTCTCTCCTTTGATTCCCCGTTTTCCCCCTCTAATTTTAATCCCTATTGAAGTCACTGATTCCTCTCAGGTAAAGGTGAGGAGGCAAAAAAATGCATGTCACGCACCTCTCATTATATAAGCACTGACATTTTACATTTTTCCTCGTTAACAGACTTTTTTTCCCCTGACTGTGCTTAAAGACGTTTAAAGCTTCAACATTAACCTCCATCAAATTCTCCAGACTTGAAACGGCAAAGCCTAATTTGCACACCACTTGACACAAATGTCATCAGTGACAATCAGGATTTACAGGATTGGCATACTTTTGAGTGTAATGCTTGTATAGTACTGATTCTTTTTTTTTTTTTCTCTAATGGAGATTACAACAGCCTTTAGTAATATATAACCTTTTATATTTACTTTTGAAAAAAGGTGCAAAATTCTTTTTTTTTTTTTTTTTTTTTTTTAAATGAAACCCATTTTAAAGCAGTGTCAGTCTTAAGAATCTGCTTTTGTAGGTCTATATTGGTACAAATCCAGCATAAGGTCATGTTGCAGCACAGATCAGACCAGTTTCTTGAATAAGTTTTTCAGATCAGAGTCTTTCAATATTTCTAAATTGATTATAGAGCAAACTTTGCGAAACAAAAGGTCATACTGTGATGTTTTTTCCCCCCACTGAAATCAATCAGTGCCTATAGAATTTATTTTAAGCAAAAGTGATCAATTGATTTGATATTGTAGGTTATTGATTGTGAGCAGCCTAAGGCTAAGGCTCCCTCTGCATGTATATGATATTTTTCTGATATTGCTCGAGCCAGGTTTTATATGATAAATCATATACGTATGTAGTCAAAAGGTTCTTAAAAGATTTTAAATGATATTCATAAATATACTGAAGAATACAGGAACACCTACAGGTAAATACGTTTTTCAGACTGGTGTTCCTCATTGGTTGCAAAAACGAGTTTACTTAAGCAGAGATGAAAAAAAAGCACACATTTCTCAATGTCACACAGGAAAACTCAAAACTATTATACTTTCAGACTCATACGTATTGATAATAATTTGTACAAAATTTATTTACACGTTCACAACATCTTTCCCCCCATGACGTTACAAATAATAATTATTTCTATTGTTAATGTTCACATATTTGTGGAATGCATTTTTACTTTTTCCCTTGGACATGTTTGTCTTTCTTTGATGCATTTTGTACATGTGCAAAGCAAGCAATCAAATACAACTGCACTGTTCAGTGAATATCAATTTATAGGCCTTAAAATCTGCATCATAGTTACTTCACAGTCATTACAAGGAACATTTAAAATACAAGCGTTGCACAAACATTACTTTTATTGCATTTGTTTATTATTATTATACTATTCAATTGGGATTCAACTGAAAAATTCTTCTGCACATCAGTGGTACGTTCAGATAATATTGCTGATTTTTTTCTTTAGTTTAGTTTCTCTTTACTTTTATAGGAAGTGCGGGAGATGGTTGCTCCTGTCCTCAAGAGTTTCCAAGCCCAGGTCAGTCAGTCCAATGCACACTTAACCACACTGTACTTTACATGACACAATAACACTGTGGCTCCACACAAAACTGTATAAATTTTTATTTTTTTTTAAAAAAACAACAAAAAACGGTGCTGAATGAAATGTTGCTCTAAAATAAACTCCCATGGTGTTAAACAAATGATCCTCAGAGTTCATTTGATCCCACTCAGAATAAACTCTGTAGGAGTGAATTCAGCACCATAGGTTTAACGGCAGTTTTTTTTAAACAGCAATGATAATGAGAATTAGCAGCAGTTGCCATTTAGCAAACCTCTCGCTGGGAGAATAACGTCATTCACATCCGCATTCCACTTTCTTATTGACTGGTATCATTTTACCAGCAGACTTGAGCAGCATCTCCTTTCCATTAACATGCTGAAGTATCAGGGCCTCAGTCTGCCTGCAAATATCTCTCTCTCTCACTAGAAGCCAACCCCCCAACCCCAACCCCAACCCCACCCCTACCCCCAACCAAGTCTCGCTCTCTCCCTTTCTTGCTATCTCTCTATCTTCCTTTTTTGTGATGGTATGCTCTGTGCCGCTCCTCTGACATGCTCCCTGTTGAGACAGTCATCTGATCTCTGTCGAAAAGCCTCTACTCCAACCATTACATGAAGATCATAAATCATATTTGCGAGCCTGCTCCATGGTCCACAAAGCACAGGCGTATTGAAACGATACTGCAAATATGTTTCCAGCCCTCTCACCTCACTTGTAAGGAGTGATTCAGTACCACGCCAGACTGAGTTGGAGCTAAATTTAGCGGTGGTGTGTAGGGTGGGTACGGGATAGCAATTCCATGCCTGATTACAGAGGTTCACATCTGGTTCTGAAAACCTTTGGTCATAACAAGAGCATCTAAAAAGTCTCCACAATATTTTTTAAAGATTTGTTACAAGGCTTTATTTTAAAGGTATATGAGAACCAGTTCCACAAAAACACCTTGTTAAAACAGTCTTAAATGTCAGCGGGTGTGCTTATTGATATTTCTTCGCTTATGTTTGTACCAATTAAAAACAATAAGGCTTGAAACTATGCCTCTGTATCTGTGTAGTTAATGAGAGCGTGCAGAGATGCAGTGCTCTTCCTTCATGCAGGTGTTTTGTATGTGCAAACAGTGAGTGTGCATGTGTGTCTGGGTGTATGTACATGGCTCCTTCAGAAGTTTGTGTGAAGGGCTGTGTACTTTGGGTCCCATTAGGCCTTTCTCTGCCTCCTCCTCCCCAGCTCTGTACTTTCACCATGTCCCTGGCGATCCCTGGACCCTTGCTGTGCCACTTTTTAAAAGAGAAAGTGTGCTCCTTTTGAAGTGTTTGCAACACGACAGGTTCTTCTTTTCTTTTTCTGTTTCATTTCACTGCGTCCCTCCCCTCGTTCCATGCACTGCTTCGCCTGCTAATTATCACTAACCAGCCAGCTGATTAGGAACACGCCGTTGACCTAGATTCCCGAAGTGTTCCCTCGCACCAAGGGTTAATCCCAGTGCTGGTGGATGTCATTGGCCGCTTCAGTTCCTTTCTCCCCTCCTTCTTCTACTTTTTTCCTTATTCTTTCTCTATTCCTTCCCTTTCTGGGTGGAAGCAAGCTAACGAGGTCCCATCAGAGCCAGAGAGAGGTGTTAATTTGGCCTGTGAAGTGGAAAGGAGATTAAGGACAGTGAGGAGCCGAGTTTACGTCTTAAAATATATCTCTGTCCTTATTAATCCAATGGTCCTGGGAGACCAGCAGAGCTTTTTGGTTTTATAATGAAGAGTGTTTTCTAATAAAGGTAATTTTAATAAAAAAAAAATTTTACAGAGAAGAAGCTCATGTGTAAGGCATACCTTCTGGCTTTTCAGGCCGCTCAGGGAGAAAGTCCTTGTTCATCATAAGAACTTTGTGCACTCGCTACTTTTGATGGCAGTTTTTTCCTTACTTTGAGAGCAGTGAGCAAATTGCACCCAGCACTCATCTTTCAGAATAGCACAGAGTTTGCGAAGTACACGTTGCCAAGAGGAGGCCCAGAGAAGTGTGTGAGGTGCCTTTGTGTCGCCGGTTTGAAATGTCAGGCCCAAATTAACCAGTCAGCTAATTTTTCTCACTGTCTTTCGCTCTGCCTCTCTCCCTCGTTGTCTGTTGGTGTTCAGAAAGAGAAAACATCAGTGCAGGGCCCTAATTATGGAAACTTGCTTTACAAAGATAATCCAAGGAGTAATTTAGCGTGCACAATGAGAGTTGTGGCGCAGCGCAGATGGAGATTCTGATAAATAGTTCGTAACATGTAATTAGCGGCTCTGTTCGGTTTCGTGCCATTAACCCCTGCAGCCCAGAAATCATCATCTCCGCTCATTATCAGGAAGAGAGGTATGAAATCCAGCTGTCTTCGCATGCATACTCAGCCCTGCCATTTATCTCGTCCAGCCAAACCTGTCTTCTTATGGCAATTCTGCATAAGACACCTGTTTTCTAGGTCGCAAAGGCCCCAGCAGTGGGTTTCTTTTTTCAAGGTGTAGCTCTTTTTCGAAACTGCTTTCTATGGTGATTTTTTTTTTTAATATGTACGTGGAAATATTTCCTTCACATTCATGCACACGTCAGTAAAACTAAGCCTTGTTACTTGTTTGTGTTAAAAATGAAATGACAGTGAATCAAAATTGCTATGTATATAGTACTAATATGGGCAGAGAGTTAGTTCCTCTCACCATTTTAGATTGTCGTTCTTACACTGAGGAAGAAAATGTTAGCGTTAAAAAAAGAGTATAGTACAAATAGAGAAGTTAAAGGAACATCCACAACATCAGCCTGTATAACAAGAAGTCATTTAATATGCAGTATTCGACATATACTCTATATTTAACTGTTTTCATGTTAAATCAAAAATCAAACTTAGATTTTTCTGGTTAAAAACTAAAGTAATAGTACAATGAATTTGAGAAACATATTGACCATTTAGGCTAAATGTTACTGTGGAGATTTAGTCGTGTACATAATGCTGCTAGCACAGATCAGTGTCGTCTGTTCAGACCTTGCTCTAGGTGAAGTCTCTCTGTCTTTGATCATTCCATGACAAGAGCGGGCCGCTTCTTCCTGCCTGCATTTTGATTAATTCCTGAAGGAAATGATAATTCATCTTGAATGTATAAATATGTTATGAATCGAGGAATAAATCAGAGAGTAAAGGGATGGTAATTAATTATGGCTGGGCTATGTGTGAGAAGTGGGGGGAAAAAAAGAGTGCATTGTCACTAGCTTCCTCAGGTTTTATGACGAGAGGTGTAATTACATATCTGTTTGAGCAACTGCTTTTGGCTCGGCCGATTTGTACGGGCTCATGGTTCCGGCAGTCGTAAAGCTCATGCTAATTTTCCTAAAGGGTGTGTAACAGTGTTTTAGCTCAGTGCATGTTAGAGAGAGGAACACTTTTCATTTTCAACATGGCTATTTGGGAGTTGAACCATGGCATGGCTTGTATGAGGTGGATGAGTTGCTGGATGAGTTCTAAAGAATAAGAGAGCGCACAGTTTCTCATAGAAGTGTGTAAGATGTTTTATGTGACTGACTATGTTGAATGCAGGAACTTTGCAGATATACAGATTAACTATTAATGAGCCAAAATAATGGTGAATGGCAGCAGAAATGTCCAAATGCAAATACAAAAATTACAACTGTCTCATAAAGCATTTTTGAAAATGCATATTAAACTACATGCTTTCAGATTGAATAAGGATCTTTCTAAAGTAACAGTACTATACAGCAGAGGTGGGCATTACAGCAAAAATATGGTATCACAGTATTATGTCTGGTAATAATACAATCCCAGATCCAAAAAAGCTGGGTCGCTGTGTAAAATGTAAATAAAAACAGAATGCAATGATTTGCAAATCTCATAAACCCATATTTTATTCACAATAGAACATAGGAAACATATCAAATGTTTAAACTGAGGAAATGTACCATTTTAAGGAAAAAATAAGGTAATTTTGAATTTGATGGTAGCAATATATCTCAAAAAAGTTGGGACAGGGCCATGTTTACCACTGTGTATCATCCCGTCTTCTTTTAACAACAGTCCGTACATGTTTGGAAACTGAGGAGACTAGTTGCAGTTTTGGGAGAGGAATGTTGTCCCATTAGTGTCTGATACAGGATTCTAGCTGCTCAACAGTCCTGGGTCTTCTTTGTCGTATTTTTCGTTTCATGATGCGCCAAATGTTTTCAATTGGTGAAAGGTCTGGACTGCAGGCAGGCCACTTCAGCACCCGGACTCTTCTACTACGAAGCCATGCTGTTGTAATAGATACAGTATGTGGTTTACCATCGTCTTGCTGAAATATGCAAGGCCTTCCCTGAAAAAGACGTAATCTGGATGGAAGCAGATGTTGCTCTAAAACCTGTATATACTTTTCAGCATTGATGGTGGCATTCCAGATGTGCAAGCTGCCCATTCCATAGGCACTAATGCACCCCCATACAATCAGAGATGTAGGCTTTTGAACTGAGCGCTGATAACAAGCCGGGTGGTCCCTCTCCTCTTTGGTCCAGAGGACGTGGCATCCATGGTTTCCATAAAGAATTTCGATTCGTCTGACCACAGAACAGTTTTCCACTTTGCCTCAGTCCATTTTAAATAAGCTTTGGCCCAGAAAAGACTGCGACGTTTCTGGATCATGTTCACATATGGCTTCTTCTTTGCATGATAGAGCTTTAACCTGCATTTGACAATGAGTTCTGGAGGTGTTTCTGAGCCCATGCAGTGATTTCCATTGCAGAATCAGGCCTGTTTTAATGCCGTGCCGCCTGAGGGCCCGAAGATCACGGGCATGCAATATTGATTTTCGCCCTTGTCCATTGCGCACAGAGATTTCTCCAGATTCTTGGAATCTTTTGATGATATTATGTACTGTAGATGATGAGATATTCAAAGTCTTCGCAATTTTACATTGAGGAACATTATTCTGAAAATTTTCCACAATTTGTAGACGCAGTTTTTCACATCTCTGCCCATCTTTACTTCTGAGAGACTCTGCCTCTCTAAGATACTCTTTTTATACCCAATCACGTTACTGACCTGTTGCCGATTAACATAATTAGTTGCAAAATGCTCCTCCAGCTGTTTCTTTTTAGTAATACTTACTTTTCCAGCCTTTTGTTGCCCCCGTCCCAACTTTTTTGAGACGTGTTGCGGCCATCAAATTCAAAATGACCTTTTCCCCCCCTAAAATGGTATATTTCCTCAGTTTAAACATTAAACATCAGTCTGCTTTGTAGTTTTGTTCAACTAAGAAGCTGTATTTGAAAAACTGCGATTAACACATTTCTGCTGGTGTACAATTCTAATTACTAGTATATCTCCCACCACTACTAGGCATTATGTTCCTACTCTTTATTGCTTCCAATTTGAATCTTACCATGAATGCAGAGATCTTTTAATCAGACACCTCATATAGGTGTGGTATGACAATTATATCTTATCCCACCTTTTTCTCTGTTAGTCATAGTGTAAATGTTAATGTGGTGCTTGCTCTCTGTCCCTGATACATCAGAATTAGCATTAGTATATGGCCGTAAGCAGTTGGGCCATTATGTATTCCTGTCACAGTGGTGAGTGCTACCCACCGACCTAATATAAATAGGTGGGACTCTCCTCTTCAGCTTTATTACTTGTGTCCTGCACGTGTGAACGAGGTGAGATTTCCGCTTCTTCAAGGAAGATTTTGCCTGGTGAGAGAAAGACATGATTTCTTACAATCTCACTCTCTGCTCCAAATGCTACCTCTCTTTACATACACACTTGTACTTGTACACACACTTTTCTCTTCTCTTCTCTCTTGCTCATCCTCTCACTCAGCCTGCCCTCATGGGAGAAGGTTCACACATGTACTTTCTGAGGCCAGGAGCTACAGTGCAGTGCCATCTGTTATATTGCTTTTAATAAAACCCCCCATCCAGAGTTATGGTAGGGGTTGAAGAGCTTTATTTTACAGTGAATATTAGCAAAGGCAGAACATGGAACATGTGTGCCTTATGTGCCTGTATTCCATCTTATTCCCCAGTTTATTTCCAGTATTTTTAATAGATAGGGGCACTATTTTCAATGTGTACTAAAGAGTCTCTGAACTAGTATGTTGATGATAGTTGTGCTTAGCTAAAGAACTATATGAAGTGCAGATAAGTAAACAGACTTTTTGCATCTCAAACAGTAACAGACTGAAATATTCCATGGATCAAATGCAGTTTTCTCTTTTTCTCTTTTCTCCATCTTTTAAAATACTCACTACTTTCCATCTCTACCCACCAATACATTTTACCAGTACACCTGTCTGATGTGTAAGGCTTCAACAACTAATCGACAAAATTGATAAAATTTGCTTATAAAAATAGTTGGCACATACTATGTCACTACTCTTAATGTAAGTAGTTAAGCACATGCTTCCTCCAAGACATGTGAAGTCAGCCAACAACATCTTTTCAAACTGCAGCTCATGCTGTGTCAAGGGGCAGCATAACACACTTGGAGGAAAGTGCTATTTGCTCCCTTCTGCATGCATGCATGCATCTCACAGAGGCCCATGATTTGCTAGTGTCAATGTGACTGACAGGAGGAGAGTATGCCATCCCACCCACCCAGAGAGAACGACCAATTTCGCTGTCTTGGACTCCCAGCCATCGACGGCTGTAAATAGTTAAGCTGTTTTGATAAAACCCTACATCGTTGTCTACTTCTGTAGTAGTATTAGTGGATTGAAATGCTGGAAATAAATATTTTAAAATAAATATTTTTTTGTATTTAGTATATTTTTTAAATAACCAAAATAGTCAAATAATTGTTTTTAAAAAAATGTAGCAGTCACTGCTTAGTCTCTTTCATATGTGTTTGCATTGCTACAGAGGCTAGTCCCTGTCTGCATGTGAAGGATATAGGTTTGTCATTGAAACTAGCATTTTGCCTCTTGGTTTAAGACAAGTAGAGTGAGTGTGTGTGTGTGTGTGTGTGTGTGTGTGTGTGTGTGTGTGTGTGTGCACCCCTTATTTTTAGCCAGGTGGAATGGATGTGTGTCAGCGCATTTTGCTTGCATTGTTGATGAAAGGTTTCATTTTTAGCATCCTGACAGTCCTGAGCTCGGGAGTCACCGTGCATGAGCGACACTGCTGCTGTGCAAATGTTACGCATGTTTGTGCACACAGCTTATGCAAAGCACATGGGACACAGACACACATACACACATCCGCCTGACACCATATGCAATACAAAACTATAGGGACTGAACTAACAAATTACAGACAATTACAAACACTTGTTAAAGTTTTTCACATGAACCAATGCGTAAGCGGGGCAAGCATTGGATGTTTGAAGGCAACAGCCATTCTCTACCTGTCTGAGGAGGACTGACATTGGAAGGATGGATGGCTGAATGGAGGAGCTGGTGAATGGGATTTTGTATGAATTTATGAATGAATGCCATCATAGTGCCAGTGTACACCAACACTCAGCAGTACACAGATTTTTGGCACATCTGAATGAACTGATTTTACAGAACAGATGCTGACTATATGGAGGGGCAAACGAATAGCATTGCTTTCAATGATGGAGATGAAATTCCTTTGGTTATTTTTGCTTGAACGGGGTGAAACAGATGACATGTTGAAACCTAGCCAATATTCTCTCAAACTGAATGATGAACCGATCCATCCATGGCTTTCAGGGGGAGGATGTGTAGCATGGAGGAGGACCAACAGCCACTGCCGCTTTTGGCTCGTATGCAGCTGCTGGCAAGAGTGCAGTCAAATTAGGCAATAAAAATGTGTGAAATGTGTGGCAGTGTGCCGGGCGAAGATGCGCCAAGAGAAATAAACTTCACCACTTGACTGAACAAGGTGGGGAATTTAAAAAGTCATGTAAGCATGAAACGCACTGTGTTCCTCCCGAAAGCAGGAGCTGAGTCAAAATTTGACTTTAGATCAGACAATCAATGTGTGGGGGAAAAAGGGGTTCATTTTTGGATAATTTCATCGAATATGTTCATAGTGAAGGACCCAGATTGGATTTGAGTGTGAGACAGAGCCATTTACAAGCAGACTCAAAGTATTAGACAACACAGTACTAAAGATTCAGGCCGTAGATAAAGTCTTTGCACACTTATGTCTGAGAAAGATTCCAACCCTTAAATTCTGTATATGTCTTATAGAATCTATGGTAGTGTGAAAATAGCTATATACAGGCATTATTGTATGAATGAGTTCTCAATCTTTCCCAAGAGTTGACTGTGGGTTAAATGAAGTTAAGTGTGTATTGCACTATCATCATGGATAATTATAAATAAAAGCATAAAAAGAGCATGTTTGGGTGAAGAGTAAAATTAGTATGAGTAGTTGGCCTTAAGCAAAAATGTTAATTGACCTAACCTGATGATTTTTCTTCCACCATTTCCAAGTTTCCAAGTGCTGTGAACTCCCACTGTCTGTGACAGCAGAAGTCTGAATCCTCCAGAGTTTTCATTTAACATCATGTTGGCCTATGAAGTGTAATTTCAGTGGAATCTAAACACACTAATTAAATATTGCAACTTTCTGAAGCCTTTCCTAAAGGTACCTGAAATTTTAATTTAGACTTCAAAAGAGACTCGACTTTAAAGTAAATCTATTGTTTTTCATTTAGACTCGCAATTTTCTCCTCTCTCACAAAAGCAGCACTGTACGTACTTATGATTGATCTGGTAATTAAAATATGCAGAGAGGCAAAATATTAACCGCTTCTTTTTGTTTTAGAAAACAGTCGACACTTTTTTCCTCTGCAGATAATTAAATTTTGCACATTGATGTTCTTTACACAGCATTCATCGGACTCATTATTTTTCCATTTTCATCTTTCTGCTGAGAGATCGATAGATTGATAAAATGATGGAGCTAATCTTAAATAATGCACAAGGAGAAAAGTTGCACTTACTTTGCTGCTGGCAAAGTGTTTGAACTTTCATTCTCCTTTCATATTACAAGCAATCCTTCATTTTAGCAGACCTGACCATACCCGCTGAAACAGCCCTTAGTCTTCATCATGTTAACTGCACCTGGAAGGGAAAGAGTTAACCTATTCACTTCATTTCCTTTCTCTCTTCTTGGAAAAATATAGAATGCCACATGTTACAGATCGATGGATGTCAAGACTAATACCCCAAACTAAAAAAGAACTGGCAATTCAAAGACGGAGAACATAAAGTAGGCCAATTAGTACCTTGGGAACATTTTGTGGGGAGAGATAGCAGCACAAAATGTCATTTGCGTGAGTGTTCAGGCCGATTGTTTATAATATGACCTGACAGTTTTGGGCTCTTCAATATTGGATTAAGCACAATACTAATTAACATGAGGCTGTGAAGGAGAGGTGCAGTGGGTGAGAAGGAGAGAACATCTTTACAGCATGAAACAAGACCCGAGATTCCTCTGCATTACCATATTTCTTTGAGAAATGGATAAGAACACTCCAAAAATAAATTGTCTTCCTCAGGGATATAAGAAATGGTATTTTGATATGGTTGCCTTCTACCATTACCCTTGTGGCATGCCGTGATGCTCATTTAATTTGGTCCCAGTATTCAGCAGGCTAGCTAGTCGTCTTCAGTGCTAGGTACAGTCAGACTGATTTAGGCTTTAATGTTCAAGCTAATCAGTCTTCACTGATTTAGCTGTTAAACCATGTGCTTTCAATAATTAAGTTCAACACCCATGACTAATATTTAAGTATATGTACCCAGCTTTCATGCATTGTTAATCTCCTCACTGGGTTTTCAGGAAAGGACAATATCTTAACGTTGAAACATGCATCCAAGTAAAGTGGAAGGCATAGGCCTAATTGTTTTCCTATGGTAGCAGTGATTGTGACTTTTTTTCAATTGGGTGTCACAAGACTTCAATTCCAGGAAGAATGCTTACTGGCTTCAACAGGGTTGGACTAGGTGTGGTTATAGCGTTTATGCATGTCTAAGTGAGATTATATAGGTCTACTCACTGTGGCGTGTGCATATGTGTAAAGGGGTTTGTGGTCTAAGCACCTGACTGGGCAAATGAATGTGTGTGTGTATATGTGTGTGTGTTTATCCCTTCTCCAGCTGAGTTGTGAGATGTGAAGTATGACTAAAGGTGCGCAGAGAGTCAGCAATATAGCCGTTTTATTACATTTCATACTGAGAGCAATTTTTGCCAGTGGTTTGAAGGGTAGGCCCTATTCCCCAACTAAGTGTCTAGGGAATCTCAGCAAAAGCATGTTTATTCACACACATCCCCTATTTTGACTTTCCTTGCCTCACCAAATCCAGCTTTGCTTGGAGCGGCACTGTGTAAAACTGCCAAGTTCGGGATTGCAAGACATGAAAATGCTCTTTGTGTATCTGTTAGAATATCAAACACCTGCATCTCATGTCACTGTTATCAGCATTCTGCAACCCACACAAATTCGCTCTCCTTGTCTCTTTCTTTTTTGCTGTCACAGGCTTCATGACTTGCATCAGTCTGTGTTGTCCCATGGGCCAGGCTCAATCATAAGGATATCATAAATTATTCATGATTGCACACAGTGTTGTACTTAAGGGAACTTGCAGGACCGGTTACCGTAGAACCCAGGCTCAAAGGCCACTCACAGTCAGATCAGACCCAGTGGGGTTTATGAAGAATGATTTTTTCACAGATAACAAAATATCCATGCAGTTTAGGGAGATTTTACAAAAATAACTGTAGTTTTCTAAGCTTGTGTTTGTTTCAGGTCATAGGAATGCATATATTCACACATTATTAAATTACAGGATATGTATGTGGGTGTAAATAAAACTGGCCCCTTTTTCTGCTCATTCATGCAATTATCATGTGGAGAAAAATGCATAACATCATGCAGATACAGGTCAAGAGCTTCATTAAGAGTTAACAGTCACATCAAACATCAGTATGGTTGTTTGGTGCCAAACGGGCTGGTTTGAATATTTCAGAAACTGGGATTTTCACACATGACAGTCTATAGAGTTTACACACAATGGTGTGAAAAACAAATAACATCCAGTGAGCAGCAGTTCTGTGGGCCTTGTTGACGAGAGAGGTCAGGGGAGAATGACCAGACCGTCACTCTGACAGAAAGGCTATTATAGTTCAAATAAGCAGTCTTTACAACTGTGGTGGGCAGAAAAGCATCTCAGAATGGACAACACATTGAACCTTGAGGCAGATGGGTTACAATTGCAGAAGACCACCGTGTTCCACTCCTGTCAGCCAAGAACAGGAGTCTGAGGTTACAGTGCACACAGGCTCATTATATATGTTTCTTTTTCGTCTTGCTAATCCTTTCCTCTGACCTGTAACAAATGTCAAATTTATATTAATAATTGTCAGCGGTTTCTATTAAATTTAATTCATTACTTCATCCATATAATTTGTTTGTTAGTTGTTTAAACAACAGCGATGATATTCATTATATCCCCATAATAGTGTTCCTATTACTCTATAGAACACAAAATAAATGTGCTGTCCCTGACACAAACATTGTAACAAGCATAAATTAGAGAACAAAAAGAAAAGATCTTTATTTCAAGCAAGTGTGGAGAAATAAAATGTCAAATGAACAGATTTAACAGTAAAGCAAGCATTCTATTTATGATACCTACATATTTCACATTGAAAGTGCTAAGCTTGAAAGTGCATCACTCTCGCAGAATGAACCGAGTAAACATAGTCATCCATAGTCAGTTGTCGGTCCTTACTAAATATAACTTACATGTAATACCATAAGACCAATATCCCACCCAGACATGGAAATATCATTGAAACAGTCAGGGAATAGCAGCATTTCCCATTGCAACCACACTCAAAAGAGCTCTGTGGGACAGTGGTGGTAGAATGCAGCAAGCATGCTTGGAGCTGGCCATGGAACTTTGGATAAGCAGAACTCGTGCTGAAATATGGACCGAACACCTGGTTAAGGTGTCTGATGCTGTCACTTATCAGACCAGGATGGTGGTAGAGCACAGGATGGCAAGCTTATGACCCATTATGAGGTTAAAGGACTCCCCATGACTCTAGCCTCCCTTTGTATTCCATTCAACTCGGTACCGACTTACACAGCATTGTAACAAAAGTATCCGAAGACCATGTTGCTTTGTGACTTTGGAATGATTGCCTTCATATACAGTCTGTCTTGATTACCTTTAGATAATCCACAATAAGGTATTCTAGTTATAGATGATCTTGCATCAAGTAGCAGCCACATTCAGTTCTAGTAAAAGTACAGTAGAGCTACTATATACCAGCACAGGTTTGATATGAAATAATTTCAAGCAATTGGAGCTATATATGAAATGATGAAATATTCTTGATTGTATGCAAGTCCATATTTCCCAAATGCTACATGCTTTTACAATATCTGACATCCCAAATTTTGGTTTAGAGAAAATATGTGTAATAAAGCAATAAAATCCAAACATAGATTTGCTAATACACACATGCTCGTATAAGGTGGCAATCTGTCTCAGTTTTGGCATATTAGTTTTTTGTCTCATTGTTAAAATACTTCTTCTGCATTAATGCTGAGGCTAGGAGTAATGCTACTCTTTGTTCTTACCTGAAGCTAATTATAGACAGCACCAGTGATTTGTCTTTTGACAGTTTTGAGACCTACATGAGCTGAGAAAGGGAACGATATCTCTTGGTAAAATATGTATGACATCGAAAAGCCTTAAAGGTTATTATAAATTAATGAGTGGTGGGGATAGTCATAAAAAATAGCCTTCTCTGGCTGGCTGGCGTTTTTTAAATGTTTAATTCTTGACACCTTAATATGAAGGCATGACTGTATTTCACAGCCGCATCCATACCTGGGGGTCTTTACCGGACCTGCATTAACGGTCACATAGTAGTAATGGATGCTTGCTTTGTTATCTGTGACTTCTTTTTCAACGCCACCAACACACATCCATTAGTCAACATCTTGGGGCTTGAAGCTTTGCAGAACAAGGAGTTTGAATCCACTGTAGGTTTACAGATATGGAAAAGTTCCTCACTTCTGCTGTTTTTCGCCTTTTACCTTCTTCAGTTTTTGTTTTTCTCTCATCACTGAAGTGACTCGAACTGTCGCCCCTGAACACTTCACGGTAATGACGGAAGACACTGTACAAAATTGCCTTATTTATGGTGGTAATGTTAGCTGTCTGTTCCGCTGTCGCTCTTGCTGGAGACGGGCCGATTGTGGCAGCCGCTCTGAAGTGAATTTGCTGAGCGACTACCTGGAAACATCAACAGTCATTAATTATGCAAAACTCGCCTCACCGCAGGAGCCGGCGAGCTGCTCGCTATGGCTGCGCCGGCTCCTATTAGAGTCAATGCGCTCTACAATAAGCCCCTGCTGCCTCCCTTCAAGGATTACAAATACAGACACACATGCCCTCAGACACAGAACCACACACACAAGGACACATGCATGAAATGTTGCTCAGTTAAGTACAGCATCATATGCATGTATTCACCGCTCAGGCTCACGCACTCCCATTCGGCCCCTCAAGAAGGTTTTATTAAGTAGCCTCGTGTTTTAGCTAAAAATGAGAAGAAGCACGTGTGCCATCTCTGCCTCAGCACCTTCATCAGTCACAGTGCAATTCCCCCTCTCCCCAACTGCTGCCACGCTTTATTTCACTTCTTTTTCTGGCCTCAGATTGTCTGTGTACTGCTATTTTTTGCTAAGATGTAAAAGGGAAGAGAATGTGACAGACCTGACACATAATATTTCACACGCAGAGGGCCAGGGCAGGAGGGGTAGGAAGTGTTTGTCATCTAGGCACTCTTTTTTTTTTTTATAAATATTTGGGGCGGGTGTTGGGGGATATAAGATAGAAATGTGTCTGTCACCACATCTTGCTTGGAAAGCAATGTTAAAAGATTTTGTAGAGTTTTTAAAAAATGTTGTTATGCAAATTTAATTAACCAATTCTGATTGATCATAGAATAGCTGAGAGAGAGAGAGAGAGAGAGAGTGTGTGTGTGTGTGTGTGTGTGTGTGTGTGTGTGTGTGTGTGTGTGTGTGTGTGTGTGTGCGCGTGTGCATGCAACAGAGGCACATGGTGTCCTCTCTCCCTTCTGTCTCCCTTTATGTTCTGGGAGCCACTTGTGAGTTTTTTCCCCCTTTTAAGCGGATGCTCTGTTGGCATGATGTCCCGTTACATTGAAACAAAGGCAACGCTGACACTGGTAATTAATTAGGCTATTATGCCTTCTGCAATGATAATTGCTTGGCTGGAAAGTCACCAGCTCTGTGAGGGAGAGAGGAGAACCATGCCAAGCAAGATCCATCCATCATAGTGCAAACCCCTGTCCCTGTCTCTCTTTCCCCCCCTCTCCCTTTCTCTCTATCTCTTCGTACCTTGATCCTGGACTGGCACTGACTACATTCTTAGAATGAATGAGGGCTGTAGTGTGATACACAGAGAGAACTTCTGTGCTTATAGTGATGGTACGGTTTCAGTGTGTTGTCTTGAAAATAGCACACAGGCTTGAGGAGGCTACTTGTGCATGCCCTTGTGTCCCTTCACATAAAGGTGAATGATTTCCTGTAATGTCCAGCCCTCTGTCAACATCATTGGGTACAAAAAAGGTGTTTTAAGCATCCTATACCTTCTTTCTTTTTACATGCTTTCAAATTCACATCACTTGTTTATCACTCAACTGATATAATAAATGTTTCCTCCCCCATTCTATCTTTATAAAAATCAATCTGAATTCAACTTCTCACATTTCTACGGCTTGCACAGACCAGAGTTGCATTCACCTCAAAGTTCACTTACTTCCAATGTTTGTAATTTCTGTTCTGCTGGAAAAAAGCTCGCTGTCTTTTGAATTGCAAAGACTCCAATAAAGGCTCTAGATACGGTCTTTTGTCTGTTTTGTGCTACCCCTCACTACTTTTACCTTTTCTTCTTTCACATCTATTTTTTTCTGGTGACTTTAAGGGCATAAGGATAGAGGATGAGGACAGAGTTTTGTGGGGGTTCAGGAAGGCTCCAGTGTCTGGGGTTAGAGGCTTTGAGCAGGATTTGGGAACAGTGTTACGGCAAGGAGGGTGGATCAGAGAAACATTTTGATCTTGGTTTAATGTCTCACTCCCCTATGGATTTTTGGCTGTACCTGCACCTGTAGACGACCTGCTGGATGATAGTGAAGGTTGAAAATGGGTCTGAGTGCACACTTAGACTGCCAGGAACTTTATTCTAGTCTTTTTTGTGATTGAGGACTCCAGTAGAACCATTCTGGCAGACTTTAATTTTTTTAAAGTGGCAGAAGTCTTTCTTTTGGTTTATTGGATAGGTGTGTATTTAAAGGTTTTTGAACACTACTGTTGTTTTTGCAGAATATTAGAGATGTTCCACTAGAATTATTTTGGATTAAAAGTATATGCAGTAGCAGTGGCACCTGTCAAGGGGTGAGATATATTAGGCAGCAAGTGAACAGTCAGTTCTCGAAGTTGATGTGTTGGAAGCAGGAAAAATGGGCAAGCATAAGGATCTCAGTGACTTTGACAAAGGCCAAATTGTGATGGCTAGACGACTGGGTCAGAGCATTTCCAAAACGGCAAGTCTTGTGGTGTGTTCCCAGTATGCACTGGTTAATACCTTCCAAAAGTGGTCCAAGGAAGGACAACGGGTGAACCAGCGACAGGGTCATGGGTGCCCAAGGCTCACTGATGTGCTTGGTGAGCGAAGGCTAGCCTGTCTGGTCAGATCCCACAGAAGAGCTTTTGTTGCACAGATTGCTCGAAAAGTTAATGCTGGCTATGATAAAGGTGTCAGAACACAGTGAATCGCAGTTTGCTGTGTATGGGGCTGCATAGCCACAGACCGGTCAGAGTGCCCATGCTGACCCCTGTCCACTGCCGAATGCGCCTGTAATGGGCATGTGAGCATCAGATCTGGACCATGGAGCAATGGAAGAAGGTGGTCTGGTCTAATGAATCATGTTTTCTTTTACATCATGTGAATGGCCAGGCACGTGTGCATCACTTACCTGGGGAAGAGATGGCACCAGGATGCACTAAGGGAAGAAGTTTGCGGAGGAAGTGTGATGCTCTGGGCAATGTTCTGCTGGGAAACCTTGTGTCTTGGCGTGCATGTGGATGTTACTTTGGCGCGTACCACCTACCTAACTTGCAGACCAAGTACACCCCTTCATGGCAACAGTATTCCATAATGTCAGTGGCCTCTTTCAGCAGGATAATGCACCCTGTCACACTGGAAAAATTGTTCAGGAATGGTTTGGGGAACATGACAAAGAGTTAAAGGTGTTGACTTGGCCTCCAAATTCCCCAAATTTCAATCCAGTCGATCATCTGTGGGATGTGCTGGTCAAACAAGTCAGATTCATACAACTTGCAGGACTTAAAGGATCTTCTGCTAACGTCTTGGTCCCAGATACCACAGCACACCTTCACATGTATTGTGGAGTCCATGCCTTGAAAGGTCAGAGCTGTTTTGGTGGCACAATGGGAACCTACACAATATTAGGCAGGTGGTTTTAATGTTATAGTGTATCTCCAGTTAGAACTTAGTCTACCCAAGTGAACCATTACAGATTTTTGGGGAAAAAAGTAAGATATGACATAGAACACAAGAAGATAAAATTAAGACAGAAGATGATTCAGCAGCTAATTGAGTGTTTCAAGTTCCAGAGCATTACAGATCACTTAAAGCTAAACAATGTTTTGCTTCTGGTCGACAATTACTATAAGGTCACTGACTTTATGCAAGCACTGATGAAAATGTACAAACAGGCCCGGCAGCTGATAATACGGTGTATGGCAAAGAATTATTGATGGCTCCATGTTTTGCATGTTTCCACATTGAGCTTGTGAGTATGCTGGAACAATTGTGTATAGACAGTGTGATTTGGCCCATAAGCTCCAACCAACTGACCAGAGAACAAGCAAATTGATTAGAGGCAATATCAGATTTTGCACACTCAAGGGCCTTTGCAGGACCTACATTAAGCCATGCCTGTTCCGTATGATATCATTTAGAAAACAAATGTAAAGGCCACTGAGAAATCTACTGTTAAGAACTCCTTTCCAGTTAACATATGTGTTGAATGTTCATTGTGTATTGAATGGAATGGTTGACCTATATCTATAAGAACAGTAAGACCTATAATCCTTCATGGCCATCTCATTGACATGATTGAACCAAGAAGGATGTTCAAAATTCTAAGTGCCTTCATTGCTGAGACACTGGATCTCATTTTTGTGTCTTCTATCATAGCAGCTAGACAAAGCATGGCATCCTGATTGGTTCTGACTGCCCACGCCTTATCACGCTTATAAAGTCTGGTCTATGAAGTCTATGAAGTCATTAGGTACACCTGATGGTTCTGCAGCAGTGATAACTTGATTCAATTGTACACTACAGCAGCCAGCAAAGAAATAGTCATCTCACAGCTGTATGTCTTCATATCTATACCATCAATGTCAAATAACTGTAGCAGATGCACATTTCACACCACAGAGCGAAGGCTGCCAGCAAGTCATGGGAAGATCAAGAATCAGTTGAAAATTGCCTTCTGCAGAACTGCTGCTTCTCTCGAGCTGTATCCTGAACAGTATCCACTCTACCCCCACTAGTCCTCAAAATTTCATTACCTAACCAACTATTTTATTTCTACTGTGCTGAGAATTGTCTACCACGGAAAAGAATATCTAGTCAGCTTTGGTATGGGTGGCTGATAACCTGTGCATAGCAACCAGTAATTGGGTGGGTGTACTTAATAAAATTGCCAATTTAAGCAGTGTACACAAGCTGCTAGCAACACTAGAAATCGCTCAAACAGGTTTCTTTTCTTCTGTGCGGTTGAGATAGCACCCTCAAACATTTGTTAATACTTAAGGAGCTGGACAGAAGGCTTGCCTGTCTGATTAACCAAAGTATTTCACAAGGTAGGTGGTAGATTACCATTAGTTGATCTTGATGTACATAATCATGCATTTCATGCACAGCAAATTATTATGTACAGGTGCATCTCAAAAAATTTGAATATCCTGGAAAAGTTCATTGTTTTTTTTCCCATAATTTAATGCAAAAAGTGGAACTTTCATATATTCTAGATTCATTACACATGAAGTGAAATATTTCAAGCTCTTTTTTTTGTTTTAATCTTGACGATTACGGCTTACAGCTCATGGAAATGAGATATTGGAAAAATCCAGTATCTCAAAAATATTAGAATGAGAAGACCTGAGAAGACTCTAATCAGCTAATTAACTCAAAACACATTTTTATGCAAAACACCGTTGCTCAGTGGTCCAAAGTCCTCTTTTCAGATGAAAGTAAATTTTGCATTTCATTTGGAAATCAAGGTCCCAGAGTCTGGAGGAAGAGTGGAGAAGCACAGAATCCTTGAAGTTGTTTGAAGTCCAGTGTGAAGTTTCCACAGTCAGTGATGATTTGGGGTGCCATGTCATCTGCTGGTGTTGGTCCACTGTGTTTTCTCAAGTCGAGAGTCGATGCAGCGTCTACCAGGAGATTTTAGAGCACTTCATGCTTATGTCTGCTGACAAGCTTTATGGAGATGCTGATTTCCTTTTCTAGCAGGACTTGGCACCTGCCCACAGAACCAAAACTACTAGTAACTGGTTTGCTGACCATGGTATTACTGTGCTTGATTGGCCAGCCAACTCGCCTGACCTGAATTTTGTCAAGAGGAAGATGAGAGACACCAGACCCAACAATACAGACGAGCTGAAGGCCGCTATCAAAGCAACCTGGGCTTCCATAACACCTCAGCAGTGCCACAGGCTGATTGCCTCCATGCCACGCCCCATTGATGCAGTAATTCATGTAAAAGGAGCCCTGACCAAGTATTGAGTGAATAAATTAACATACTTTTCAGAAGGTCGACATTTCTGTATTATAAATTCTTTATTCTAATATTTTGACATACTGGATTTTTGATTTCCATGAGCTGTAAGCCGTAATCATCAAGATTAAAACAAAAAAGGCTTGCAATATTTCACTTTATGTGCAATGAATCTAGAATATATGAAAGTTCCACTTTTTGAATTAAATTACGGGAAAAAACGAACTTTTCCACGATATTCTAATTTTTTTAGATGCACCTGTATTACTTGAGAACATAAGGAAGTAGGTCAATCTAATTAGCTATTTTAGTCTGTGTCCACTATAACAGAATATAAATGGAAATAAACTGAAGGTAATTAGTGGTAAGTCAATGTTACCAGTGGTGCTCATCAGTATTTTCTAGGATACACTGCTTTTTATCATTTTACATAGCATTACATGCTTTTTCCTTATTGTGTGCTTTTTGCTTTTTGTGTGGTGTTTGGCCCACTGGCAAAATGGCTATATTGAATTTGACTATTTGTGCATTGTTGTTCAAAGCTTGTTGTTGTTTTTGTTTAGTCATTTGTGCATTATGGCTTGATAATAATGACACTAATGAACTACAACATAAGTATACCTTACTTAATGGTGACCTAATTATGCATAGTATTTTAAACTTCATAGTATTTTAAACTTAAATATCTGTATCACTTTTATCCCCCCAGAATATTATACGGTATATATTCTATTTTAAAGTCACATGCTATCAAACAACTTTAAAAACAGTATGGGGACTAATTATTTATAGCACTAACTTCAGGGATTTAATGACACCCTGTTGCATGTGCAAACTGCATACCCTGTAGAGATCCAATCCATCCAGATCCAGCATCTTAGAGAAGTGAGAGATTTGCATCCCCCAGGTACAGTATTTTTAGATGTGTATGATATTAGTTTCTGCATATTGTTTTGAGACTGTTGTTTCGAGCCCATGTTTGTATACAGTAGGGTGAAATATTGTGTCTCCAGGCCCATGATGCAACATACAAGACAATACAGACACCCTGTACACAGGGAGTCATAAATGTGAATAGTTAATGTTAGCAAATATCACATAGTACACACAACAGAGCACAATAAATATACACACTATGATCAAGTTCACAGTATGCAATAACAGAACAGTTATTCTTTGGGGTTTGTATTTGTACAGTATGGTGGCGAAATATCCAGAGATCACTTTAAACCTACTAGTAACTGCAACACTAGGCATTCTGTGATTCAGGACTATCAGATCTATCCATATACAGTAGGATTTCTATATATTGTCTTCTGTATGTTGTTTTGAGACATTGCATATGTGTGTAGAGATACAATGTAGTAGAGGAATTTACTGAGAGCATGTGTGAGTGTTTACAGGAGAATTGCATTTGAGAAGCTCAGCACATGGCTTGAAGGCAGAGTTGAGGGAGAGAGCTGGTACTGTGTGGCCTCCAAGTGCACAAATGTTGGGGAAAACCATGCTGGATGACAGACAGTGGTGTGTGTGTGTGTGTGTGTGTGTGTGAGACAGAGTTGCGGATTGGAATTGACGTAGGGACTAGATGTGTGTCAGATCTCCGACTGCTCATTTCACCCAGTGCCTCAGAGACAGTAGCCACACTTTAGACTTGGCATGTCACCCAGAAGAAAACCTCAAAACACCGTGTGCACACACTCATGTACATGAAAATAGTTTTGCAACCATTACATATCCATGAAGTACTTTTTATGACCGATGAAAGCATACCTGCATGTCTGACTCGTCCTGTGTTTAATCACTCGGTTCGCACTTGTTCATCATCCCTGTGTTATTTTCCACACATATAGGAACGCAAGTCAAAAGCTAAACCTTATGTGTGTCTTTTCTCTGCACCTCTCTGTACTTTTGGTGTTAAGTAAAGCCTTTATAATGCTGATGTCAGAGAGTCACTTGGATTATCAAGTCGAAGACTTAGTATGAACAGAAGTGTCTGCCTGTTTTGGGACAGTGATTTTAGTCTAATCAAGAGTCTATACAGTAATATTTGAGTGTGTGCATGTACATGGATATATACCTAGAACACTTTTTGTTTGGGTTTTCTTTCTTGGGAAGCCTTTAAAGGCACTGTGTAGAGTGTGTAGAGTGTAAAGCTAAGACCCATTAAGTATACAAAGAACTCTCAAGGAAATCTTTGGCTTTGAAGCTAAATAACACTGACCTCACCCAATATCACTACTGTTAAATGTTAAATGTCAAACTCCCTCTATGTCTTCATGTGGTCTGAAGCCAGACTCTTCCTGCAGACCCGACATAACACACCTCAGTGTGAGCGCTACTGCTAAAAACTGATGATTCACTATGATAATTGCATAATCACCAGTTGTAGTAATTATAATTGATGAGTGCATAATTGCTAATTGCTAGTCACTTTGGGAGCCTTTCTAACTCTGCCTCTCACTCTCCACTCTCTGACTCTGTTCTTTGGGTTTTTCTCTCTCTCTCGCTGTCTTTTTACTTCCTCATCTTGCTTTCCCTGTTTTTAACCCACCTCCTCTATTAAGATGCCAAGATTGATTTTATTTATTTATTTTTGTGCATCTGTTTTGCCATAAACTGGTCATAATTCTCTCTCTCTCTCTCTCTCTCTCTCTCTCTCTCTCTCTCTCTCTCTCTCTATCTATCTATCTATCTATCTATCTATCTCTACACAGTCACACACAGGCACAGACTCACTTGAGCTATTTCTCACTTCACAGAATCGAATGAAGAATGGGATCAGATCTTTAGTGCTTTTCACTGTCACTCATTTGATTTCCCCACTAATTGGAAATTAGAGGAAATGACTGCTGAGTGTGTTTTATGTAAAACCAATTATTCTTTTTCACCTCTCTGAAACTTGGCCTGTGCTAGTTTTTGGCGCTTGTAGGAGCCACAAGTGTTAAAAAGTTATCTGTCCTTTGAAGCCAGAATTCACAGGCATAAGAAATTATCATTTTGGTGTGTTGACTTAGCAACTAGAGGACGAACTTGCTGTAATTTTCCTGTGGAGTGAGTGGCAATTTGTCAAAACAATTTTAAATGAATAAAGGCACTACAAAAGGCCAGTGACCTTTCACTTTGACCTGCGGACAAAGACATTTTCGTCCTTTTCAGTGAAAACAGAATAAGGAATTGTAAATTTGTCAGAGTGTGGAATTACCTGTGCATATTTGAGGTCCATGTTAATGGATTACACCCCGTAACCTGGCTGTAAGTGTCCAAATGCACACAATAATTTTGTATGCAGATGTGTCTGTGTGTAAGTGTGTGTGTATGATGAGCTGGGCTCAGACAGGTTAATGGTGTGATTGTCGAGGAAATCTTTATGTTCTCCTGTTAATAGACGATGAAGAGCTGTCAGAGGTCGGTGTCAGTCTAAAACATGCAGCATGTAGCCACACTTGCACAAACACACAGGCACACACACACACATGCACGCATATTATATTTACATTTTCTGTGCGTAGGGAGATGATCAAAGTTGTAGAAATACAGGCCTCATGAAATCTGCTGCTGTCTAAAGAAAAAAAAATATGAATTCTTTAATGACAGTGGCACTTATTCATCAAAGTTGAACATTCATCAAATCATAGAAATGAGCATAGATTTGAGCGCACTGAATTAACGAGGCTGGCTCCAATTAATAAAATTGGGATAATAAAAAAAGTGTGACATCAAAACTAGCTGTGATTTGAGCTCACAGAATGGCATATGAACAATTCTGTGTCTGCATCTGTACGACAGCAACATCAAAATGAGCAGTCTCAACTGAGTGGTAACAGGGTCACACCCACTAGTCCCTTATTTACATGTGTACATTGCCCAGTTTACCATCTGATTTATGGGGTTTAATGATAAACAGAATTCATAGTATCGATACAATATGAAATGGTAGTGTCTGAATCAATACAGCAAAAATAAGCATTTTCATTTGATTCAAACATTCTACATTATAAAAGTATAATAATTTAAAGGATTGTCCAGTATATTTTGCTTTCCTTTGTTTTTACTGAAACTAATTGTATTACGGCATTAAAAAACTATCACCCCCTTCTTGATTACTTCTATTTTTGCATATTAGTCACACTAAATGGTTACACTAAATTTAATATAAAACAAGGAGAACATGAGGAAACACATAACAGTTTTTAAAATGATCATTTCATTTATTGATGGAAAAAGGTTATGCAACACCCCATATATCACCCCTGTGAAAAAGTAATTGCCCCCTAAACTTAATAAATATTTGCGCCACCTTTAGCAGCAACAACTGTACCAAATGCTTCTGGTAACTCGAGATCAGTATTTTACATACAACCCCAGTTGTATGGGACAGTATGGGACAGTATGGGACAGTATGGAAAATGCAAAAAAACAAACAAAAAGTCATTTGTAAATTTAATTCACCCTGTACTACAGCCGTGGCCAAAAGTTTTGAGAATGACACAAATATTAATTTTCACAAAGTCTGCTGCTTCAGTGTTTTTAGATCTTTTTGTCAGATGTTACTGTTATTGAAGTATAATCACAAGCATTTCATAAGTGTCAATGGCTTTTATTGACAATTACATGAAGTTTATGCAAAGAGTCAATATTTGCAGTGTTGACCGTTCTTTTTCAAGACCTGTGCAATTCGCCCTGGCATGCTGTCAATCAACTTCTGGGCCACACCCTGACTGATGGCAGCCCATTCTTGCATAATCAATGCTTGGAGTTTGTCGGAGTTTGTGGGTTTTTGTTTGTCCACCCGCCTCTTGAGGATTGACCACAAATTCTCAATGGGATTAAGGTCTGGGGAGTTTCCTGGCCAGAGACCCAAAATGTCGAAACAAATTCCTCTTTGTTTTTATTAGCATTTTGAATACTGTTCTAACTTTTTCGGAATTGGGGTTCTAGTTGAGGAGGAAGTTTGGCCCACTCTTCTTTGCAGAATTCATTCAGACACCTAATGTGATGTCAGGATTTTGACTAGACCACTCCAAACCTGAATTTTGTTTCTTTCGAGCCATTCAGAGGTGGATTTGTTCTTGTACTTCACATCATTTTCTTGCTGCATAACCCAATGGCACTTGAGCAAGGACTGATAACTGGACATTGGATTTTCTGGTAGAGAGCAAAATTCATGGTTCTGACAAATATAACAAGTTGCCCAGGCCCATCACACTACCACCACCATGATTGTTGGTAGTTATGGTGGAATGCTGCATTAGCTTTATGCCGGATGCAACTGGTCCCATGTCTTCCAAAAAGTTACACTTTTGACACATCAGTCCACAGAACATTATCCCAAAAGGCTTGGGGGTCATCAAGGTGTTTTTTGACAAATGTGAGACGAGCCTTTATGTTGTTCTTGGTTAGTAGTGGTTTTTGCCTTCTAACTTTCCCATGGACACCATTTTCCCCAGCTTCATTCTAGTGGTGGAATCATGAATGCTGACCTGCATTCTGAGGTAAGTGAGGCCTGCAGTTCTCTAGATGTTTGTTCTTTTGTGACTACCTGGATGAGTTGTTGATGCACTCTTGGAGGAATTTTGGTAAACCGGCCACTTCTGGGAAGATTCACAACTGTCCCAAGTTTTTCTCCATTTGGAGATAATGGCTCTCAGTGTGGTTCACTGGAATCCCAGAACCTTAGAAATCGCTTTGTAACTCTTTCCAGACTGATGTACTGTATTTCAATAACTTTCTTTCTCATTTGGTCCTGAATTTCTTTTGATCGCAGCAGAGTGTGCTGCTTGTTGAGACCATTTAGCCTACTATACATTGCTGGAAAGGTTCTATTTAAGTGATGTTTAGATTCAACAGAGATGACAGTAATCAAGCCTGGGTGTGTTTTAGTTTAGTTGAACCCAGTTAACAATTAAATTTGGTTTATTGATTAATTGCGTAACTACTGGGGCAGTTACTTTTTAACACAGGGCCAGTTGGTGTTGGATAACTTTTTTTCTTCAGTATATGAAGTGATTATTTAAAAGCTGTATTTTGTGTTTACTCAGGATGTCTTTGACTAAATTTAGTTTGAAGATCTGAAACGAAGTGTGACAGGTATACAAAAATAGAAGAAATCAGGATAGATGTATATAGACAGCTTTGGAAGTTGCATCTTGGGAGTCAGCAATCTATTAATTATACATCTAAAGCAGTTGCACCATTTGAACACCGGAGGTCCCAATCTGTGCAGCCCATAGAGTTAAAATATAATGAATGCCCGATAGCTCCGGATCACAATGACTGACACAGATTATATGTTATCTGCTTACATGACACATTATAATAGTTAAAAAGAGCTCTTCGGTAGCTCTGAAACAGCACCAGCTCTGCGCCACTACAATCTATGGTGTCCAAGAAAGAGGTCACGGAACTCGGGCATTTTAGCCTAAGTTGGGGCTCTATTTCCGGTTGAAGTGACGTCTGATACCAGGTGTTGTTACACAGCTCATTATTTTTCAATCAATCATTTCCCCAGGTCAGAGACTTTGTTTATTCAATCAAATTTTGGGGAGCAGTTATAAATTCTTGTTAAAATTTTATTTATTTATTTATTAATTTTTACATTTTTTTAAGATATGGTGAACCAGTAGTACATTTTGTTTACAATATTAAACCTCTGTTCATAGCAATTTTTAATTGATCTCGTTTTATACAGACAAAAATGCACATCGTTTTGCATTGTTTATGATTCAGAAATAAATTCAGTTTTCAGTCATAATTTTGTTCTAAATGTTCTGGGAATCGAACTGAATCGAATCGTGAAGCCAGTATCGTGACCGGATTGTATCGTTAAACCACTGGTTCGTGTTGATATCAAATTATTTTAGAAAATGTGATGATATCTAGATGAGCTAAGACTATGCATCCAGGTCAACACTTTATGGTGCCTTTTGTTCGTAACCATGCCTGCTACTCAATTAAATAACTAATGAGCTAAAGATCCACATCTGCACCTCTGATTCACTTTTGCAATATTCCATATTAGATTAGATTAGATTAGATTAGATTCAACTTTATTGTCATTACACATGTATAAATACAAGGTAACGAAATGCAGTATATATATTGACACCAAACCCCATTACCTATAGTTTAGTGAAGGTTCCCACTTGTGCAATTGTGATTTTCTAACATTGTGATTATTTAATATTTCTTTCATATTATTTGTACTATTCTTCATAAAAACTTACACCAATTATTGACAATATTGATTGTAACCAAGCTCAGATTTACACAAAGTCTGAGCAGATATGAGTTTGATTTCACAGATGTGCCAGCGATGAAACTGATTGATCAGGAAACTGTTGCTGAAAATTGTGCATGCTCATTTTATAATCATTTTATAATATAATTCGACTGCACACAGCTTTGATGAATAAGGAACAGGCTGTCTCATCCTGCATTTTTAAATAATTTAACCTTGACTGTGAGAACTAGAAGTGTGCCATATACAGCTATGGCAGTATTAAAAAAAAGGGAATGTGCATCCCTTTTATTTATTTATTTGTCTATTTATTTATTTATTTATTTATTTATTTATCCATACACACCAGATGAAGCCAGAGAAAAATGTATCTTGACATTACTTTGATAAACTACTCATGTCCAAGATCAAGCCTCCGTAAACAAATAATTTCATACTTCATATTAATATTGCTATGTAGCATCTCATTTAATGTTCTCATACTTTTGCAACCCAAATGTGAAAATAATAAATGTGAACAATGAGTAATGTTTAAACAAATATTGTAATTATTAGTTACTTAAATATGATATTATAAAAACAGAAAACTTTAGGCATAATTTGAAATAAGGTGTGTTATTGTTGCCAGGTTCTGTAATAAAGGGTGCAAGTTAAATGGGAATTCAGTTGGAAGTGTACATTTATTAGTAATATTTTTTATCACTGGGGATAAATTAGTGTTCTCAGTTATTCTGCTTGCTAGGTGCTGGACAGAATAGCTAATTAGCCTGATCAGGTGCTGACTCTCTATAACGCCTTGTCTCTTGGTGGCTAAATCAAACACTCTTGCTCACATGCATTAATAGGTTCTTGTTTTGTTATCTCGGCATGTGGTGGCTCAGTGCTGATATAGCAACCAAATGTGATGTCCTGGAAATGGAGGAAAAGTGAGAGACAGAAAGAGCAAAGAAGAAAAAAACACAGAGAAACACTATTGCTTTCAGACAGGGAAAGCAGGAGACTATTGTATCTGTATCGATTGATGTAGTGCCTCTCCATTTTAACATGAACTCCATGAAGCAGCAGTGAGCTAGAGTATTGGCAGGCTCTTATCTTTAAAATATTTTAGTGAGCATGATGCTGGCATTATGGAACTCCAGGGACAACAGCTCTTTACTGTAAATCTGAATCCCCCCACTCTCTCACTTTTGCTCTCTCTCCCATACAGTTCTAATCATATTGAATTTCTCCTTTAAACCAATAACAAACACTAGAAGGGTACTACGTTCATTTTCATATTATATCTTAACACTTTTTAAAAAATTGCTGATGTTGTTATTTGCAACATAATTCATTGAAATATATTTATTCAGCTACATTTTTCATAGTTAACCATATACAGTACTGTGCAAAAGTTTTAGGCACACGCAAAGAAATGCCGTAGAGCAAAGATGCCTTCAAAATAATTAAATTAAATGTTTCTACATTAAAACAAAGAAATACTGTAAAGATCAGTAAACAGTAGTAAATGAAACAAAGTCAATATTTGGTGTGACAAAAAAATAAAAAAATAAATATAGTGGTCTCCGGTGCGATTGCAAAGTAGTGGTAGGAGAGAGTGTAGCTAGACAGCATAGGATGGTGGTGTGTAAGATGACCCTGGTGGTGAGGAAGATGAAGAGAGCAAAGGCAGAGCAGAAGACAAAGTGGTGGAAGTTGGAAAAGGAAGAGTGCTGTGCGGTTTTCAGGGAGGAGTTGAGACGGGCTTTAGGTGGTCAGGAGGTGCTTCCAGATGACTGGAAGACAAGTGATCAGGGAGACAGGTAGGAAGGTGCTAGGTGTGTCATCTGGAAGGAGGAAAGAAGACAAGGAGACTTGGTGGTGGAATGAGGAAGTTCAGGAGAGTATCCAGAGGAAGAGGTTAGCTAGGAAGAAGTGGGACAGTGAGAGGACGGAGGAAAGTAGACAGGAATATAGGGAGATGCAGCGTGAGGTTAAGATAGAGGTGGCAAAGGCCAAACAGAAAGCTTATGAGGACATGTATGCAAGGTTAGATAGTAAGGAAGGTGAGAGGGATTTGTATCGGTTGGCGAGGCAGAGGGATGGAGATGGTAAGGATGTGCAGCAGGTTAGAGTGATTAAAGATAGAGATGGAAATGTGTTGACAGGTGACAGGAGGATGAGGGAAAGATGGAAGGAGTACTTTGCGGAACTGATGAATGAGGAAAATGACAGAGAGAAGAGTAGTAGAGGCAAATATTGTTGAGCAGGAAGTAGAAAGGATTAGCAAGGGTGAACTTAGGAGAGCTTTGATGAGGATGAAGAGAGGAAAGGCAGTTGGTCCTGATGACATACCAGTGGAGGTATGGAAGTGTCTAGGAGAGATGGCAGTAGAGTTTTTAACTAGGTTGTTCAACGAGGTCTTAGAGAGTGAGAGGATGCCTGAGGAATGGAGGAGAAGTGTTTTGGTGCCGATTTTTAAGAACAAGGGAGATGTGCAGAGTTGTGGAAACTACAGAGGTATTAAGCTGATGAGCCATACAATGAAGTTGTGGGAAAGAGTAGTGGAAGCAAGGCTAAGGGGAGAAGTGAGCATTTGTGAGCAGCAGTATGGTTTCATGCCAAGAAAGAGCACTACAGATGCAATATTTGCTTTGAGAATGTTGATGGAGAAGTACAGAGAGGGTCAGAAAGAGCTGCATTGTGTCTTTGTAGATTTAGAGAAAGCGTATGACAGGGTGCCAAGAGAGGAGCTGTGGTATTGTATGAGGAGGTCTGGAGTGGCAGAGAAGTATGTTAGAGTGGTGCAGGATATGTATGAGAGCAGTAGGACAGTGGTAAGGTGTGCGGTAGGCGTGACAGAGGAGTTCACGGTGAAGGTGGGACTGCATCAGGGATCGGCTCTGAGCCCCTTCTTGTTTGCGGTGGTGATGGACAGGCTGACAGATGAGGTCAGACAGGAATCTCCATGGACTATGATGTTTGCGGATGACATTGTGATCTGTAGTGAGAGCAGGGAGCAGGTGGAGGAAACTCTAGAGAGGTGGAGGTCTGCTCTGGAGAGAAGAGGAATGAAGGTTAGTCGCAGCAAGACAGAATACATGTGTGTGAATGAGATGGATCCAAGTGGAACAGTGAGGTTACAGGGAGAAGAGGTGAAGAAGGTGCAGGATTTTAAGTACTTAGGGTCAACAGTCCAGAGCAACGGGGAGTGTGGAAAAGAGGTGAAGAAGCGTGTGCAGGCAGGTTGGAATGGGTGGAGAAAAGTGTCGGGTCTGTTGTGTGATAAAAGAGTACCAGCAAGAATGAAAGGAAAGGTGTACAGGACAGTAGTGAGACCAGCGATGTTGTATGGTTTGGTTTGGTGACAGTTGCACTGAGGAAAAGACAGGAGGAAGAGTTAGAGGTAGCAGAGCTGAAGATGTTGAGGTTCTCTTTGGGAGTGACGAGGATGGATAGGATCAGGAATGAGTACATCAGGGGGACAGCACATGTGAGATGTTTTGGAGACAAAGTTAGAGAGGCCAGGTTGAGATGGTTTGGACATGTTCAGAGGAGGGAGAGTGAATATATCGGTAAAAGGATGCTGAGGTTAGAGCTGCCAGGCAGGAGGCCGAGAGGAAGACCAAAGAGGAGGTTTATGGATGTAGTGAAGGAGGACATGAAGGTAGTCGGTCTGAGAGAAGAGGATGCAGGGGATAGGGCTAGATGGAGGCAGATGATTCGCTGTGGCGATCCCTGAAGGGAACAGCCGAAAGGAAAAGAAGTCGTCTCCGGTACAATGTGTGCAGTTTTATAAGGAAATGAGCTGGTAAGTTTTATTGAGCATCTTGCAGAACCAGACACAGTTCTTCTGGAGACTTTGACTTTCACACTCGCTTCTTATTTTTGCAGCAAAACCCAGCAGCCTTCATTGTGTTTTTTTTGTCTGAAAAGTGTCTCTTACGTAATATGCTGCTTTCTTTTGTAGCGAATCTAGCTCAAATCTATGTCTCTAATCAAAGCATGTTCTGATTAGTTATGGATATAAATCGACCATGACAGGGAATTTTATATTAATTACTGACTTACTGTAGTCTAGCTTTAGAATTAAATGCGAAGCAGCTTGATCTGTTTGTCCACCAAACTTACCAGGGCAATCTTCGTATTACTCTAAAAGAATAAATTATTCTTCTGGCCACGAAGTATAGTTTATTCTAAGTTAACAGAAATACAGCGCGTAGCGAAGAGCAACATTGAAAGTGAACCTTTTCCATGAGTAAAAACAGAGACGATCCAGCGTGATAACCATGGATTTTAACAACTACGTAAAAACTACTGATATACACAACTAGGTATAAACAGATAATACATATATACAGGGTAAGTGAAAGAAACAAAAGGAAAAATGATGAAAATAACAGAATGGCAGAACACACAACAGTTTAACCTCAAGAATCAGCAATGAATTAAATTCACCTTCAACAGGGGCACTGGCTTAAAAGGACACCTCTATAGATCAATTAAAATTTATACTTGCATTAATTTTATGCCGTTCACGAGGGTCCTTGGTTCGTAGATTTAGCGAGGAGTTTGCTGAATCTTCCGCGTCGGTAGAGTCGGGGTAAACGGAGTTGGGTCTCGCCAAAGTAGAAAGAAGAAAGAAAGCGGTAACAGCCACGTGGTTAACCGAGACAAAGGAGAGTCCGGAGGAGTACCGGAAAAAGAGGGCAAAAGAGAGTAAGTCCGCGAGAGAGAGAGAGAAAAGTGAAGTCAAAGATGCAGTTAAAGATGAAGTCAAAAGATAAAGAGAAAAAGGGAAGAGAGAGAGTAAAGTGAAGTAAAGTAAAAAGTAAAAGGAAAGTAAAAAGTGAAGAGGAACACGCTGTCTTTTATGGATAATGCCAACGTACACGCCTCTCTGAGCTGCTGGCGAATCCAGAGAGAGATGAGAAAGTTCTGGGGGGAGAACTTTCTTGGTCTGTCCCAGAGCGGGTCGCATGTCAAGGCGGGGTTTGTATTAAGTTTGGATTAGAATGAAATATGGAAAAGTATAGAATGATACATCCCATCGTCCTATAGTATGCATCATTAATTGGCATATTACGAAACAATGATTTTGATACCAAACTCAAGGAGGTTATGATACCTTGGACAGTGAAGGATCATTAGACATGGTTACAGACAACTTAAAATTAGCTTCTCGCTCAAACTATCTAAAATCACTGTAGTTAGATTACCTAAACACATAACACATGCATATATGAATACATTATAACTATCCTAGACATATGATTACATGTTACATATGTTACATGTGTCCAGAAGAGGGGGCTGGTGTTCTTCTAATGTCCCACCGGTCTTTGGTCACCTCAGGGTGACCTTTAGGGAGGACGTTTTCCTTCCAGCCTTTTCGGCTCCGATGCTAATCCATGTGGTCGTAAACAGAGATTAGATCAGAGATTTACAGGCCCTCGGTCGGAGTTTTGGTTGACCCCTGCTGATGAACCTAATCGTGAAGTCTTCCAGACGTTCACACCCGTTAGGTTCATGAAAGGTTCCCCTAATGTGGGTGTAAGTTCTGTGTGTGTGTGTGTGTGTGTGTGTGTGTGTGTGTGTGTGTGTGTGTGCCTTGTGCCTTCCCCCCACCTTTTGCATTCCAAAGGGCATCTGGTAGGATGAAGGCCTCTTGGGGTTACTCTCGGCCACCTGAGTGGTGAAACTTTTTATGTTAAGTCCAGGTTAATTCAGAAATCAGTTTGGATACCATCAGACGTTACACTTTAATGACATATAAACATTTTTCTGTAACATTTAATTTTGTGCTAGAAAACTAATGTTTTTGTACTGACTTGATAATGTAGAAGGCATAAAATAAAAAAATCTATAACAAAGTTTGTACTAAAAAAAAATAGTGTGCCTAAAACTTTTGCACAGTACTGTATCTCTTTCTGTTTAAGTCATTTACCCATTTACCCCTAGTACAATAAGGAAGTCTTTTTTTCCCCCTAAATCCAAATCTGCAACAAATCATCCAAATCGACTTCAGACCTACACAATTGAGCAATACTTACATACAGTCAGCTCCAGGTTTACTGGCACCCTTGATAAGGGGAGAAAAAAAGAAGGCTATGGAAAGTGGTTAGCTTAAGCTCACCCTAAAAATATTAGAATGAGCTAACTTTTAATTGAAGTAAATTTATTCTAAGAAAATATATTTTTAACAAAGCGATGTATCACAATTATTGGCACTGACCGAAATTCTTATGAACAAAACTGAATCATTTTTCCATTCATAGTTTACTTTTTTGATGATCACATAAAGTGCACATGTGATCATCCATTACTTACAATGGAATATAAATGTGAGGTGACACAAAGGCCAAATTCCCTTATTAATTCAACAACATGGGGAAGATTAGAGAAAACACAATGAAATGAGACAAAAGTATGTTGACCTTTTCTTTCATCTAACCACAAAGTTTAGCATCTGGAGTTTGCTAGTCATTACAGGGAACTTGAACCAGTTTCAGGGTCAGATGAGACAAAAATCGAGCTTTTTGACAACAGACACCCATGGTAGGTTTGGCATAAAAGGTGGTGAAGCATTTGTGATATTTTCCTCCAAAGGCCCTGGGACCCTTTGTGGACTATCAGGGAATTGTAAAAGAAAAGATGGCTGCCTCTGCTAAGAAACTACAACTGCTTCATAGTTGGATCTCCCAGAAGGGCAGTGATGCAATGCATGCATCCAAATCTGAACAGAAATGCTTAAATGACCCCAGAATCAAGTTTGTTGTGGCCATCCCTGTTCCCTGACTAAACCTCATTGAAAATCTGTGGGGAGAGCTGAAGAGGAGAATCCACAAGAGAATCTGTATTGAGGAGACTGTTCTTCAATTTCCTCAAGCATTATAGAATACTAAGTGCTGCTACAGTATGTTGGCAAAGAGAGGTTGCACAAAGTACTAAATTCAAGGGTAGCAATAAGTGTGGCACAATTCTTAGAATAAATTTAATTACAGATTAGCTTTCTTTTATATTTTCAGTGTGACAATTTTTTTTATAGCCTTTTATTAACCATCATTACAAGATGTCAAAAATTCTAGAGCTTACTGTACTTACATACTTACAGTATTTTTTTTGTGAACCTCTTTTTATTATAATTACAATACAAAATTTTCATGAAGAAAAGAAAAAGAGAAAAAACAAAACAAAAAAAAACAAAAAAAAAAACAAAACACCCTCCCTGCCCCAACACGAGAGCCATAAGGAACACTCCCATCCAATAAAAATAAATAAATAATTCACATATTCACACTTAATAAAGCAAATCCTTACATATTTTCATAATACATATATACACTTAAATGCATACATGTATACATATCCATTCCATGTACATACACACTTATTTCTTGGTATTACTCAAGAGTCAGTCCATTCTGTTCTAGAAAACGAAGAACGGAGTCCCAGATCTTGTAAAATATATATGCTGTTTTCGTTTGATTGAGTAAGCAAGTCTTTCCATTGCTATACAAGAAGACAATTCTTTCGATCCAGAGTGATAAAGATGGGCCATGTATACTTATCAGGCGTTTTACTTACAGTACTTACTATTATTGTGTAACCTGCACAACTGGCAAAAGTTCTGTACATTTGCTCGCCGACATGAGACAGGTTGTTGGTCAAGGTGTCTATGCCCCTCCTGTGAGGCAGGAGACAGATCTTTTAGTTGTGTGAAAAGAGTGACTGAGCCGTATTTTGTGGTCTCGGGCACTCTCTCGCCTACGTCTCTGCAGGCACAGGTGCCCTCTCCATGGGGCCAGGTGGTAGTGCATTCTGCTCACCCGCTCTCCCCTAACGAAGCTGTAATTGGTTTGAGGCCCCTGTCGTGCAGTGGATAGCAGGGTTGTAGGGATGGAGGGAAAACCTGCATACATGCTGACCTCAGCACACTGAGCTTTAAGTCCCAGCACTATGGCTCTGACCAAATTTCAAATCACAATATGCTGCTTTAATGCCGTAGATTTCCGTCTATAAACGTGATGGATGTTGAGGTGTTTGTTTGTAGTCCTGATGTTTATAACTTTACTTAAATCTATGTTTAAATTCAAGAAATGTATGCTCAGTGTGGACAAGTTTACTGAGATAATTTTTGCATGATTATAATAAATATGTGTATTATAATATGTGAATGTGAAGTGAACATTTTGCATGTTTATTCACTATTCAATTCAATTTAATTTTATTTGTGTAGCACTTTTAACAATGGACATTGTCACAAAGCAGCATTATAGAAATATATAAATTGCGGATATAAGTTAAAAATTGATAAATTTATCCTTAACGAGCAATCCAGAGGCAGTGGTTTCAAGGAAAAACTCCCTGAGACGACACGAGGAAGAAACCATGAGTGGAACCAGACTATGTGACAACGAATAGCGCAATAGTGTGTAATGCTGCAATTATAAATAATTCCCTTCTATAACCATGTACTACCTGGTCAAAAAAGTGTAATTGCGTAACCAGGAAATTAATAACCAGGTGACTTGAGTGCAGAACTGTTCAAGCAATTGTAGTCCTAAGCCACTGTTCATATCAGTTGCAGTTCAAAGCCGTCTTCATGCTTTTTAAGTGGTACCATCCTCAGTAATATCATTGATCTTTAGCCTGTCCGTCTGGGGCCATCCTCAGCAACAGTGAGTGTTTTCCAAGTGATGAGAACTCAACCAGAAGTAGGGCATCAGGATGGATCGAGCAGGTCCGGAGAGCAGAGGGGGTCAGGATTGCTGGTATGTCAGGAGTAGCAGTAGCAAGTGTAGCTGAACGGAGTCAGAGAGAGAGAGAGAGAGAGATTAGGTATGCTAATTGTCACGTAATGCTTTTGGACAGTGTACTTTGTGTGCTGAGTGCAAGCAGGGACTCCAGCAAGACTAGCTAGGACAGCATAACTAAAAGGGAGAGCCAGAAGGTAACACAGAAATGAGGGCATCCGCGGACATAAAGTGGCCAGCTACTCCACCATCAACAAATCTGAGTGAGAGCAGGGAGCGACAGCATCCAAACACATTTTAAAAAATGGAATGTTAGATTTAAGAAAAAAATATTACTTATGGTTTACATGAAAATATTACGTTTCTCATCAAAACATGATTTCTTAAACATGAAACTTAATTTAAACATCTTTCTAATTAATTAGATTGAATTATGTAAAGTGAGTGTGATCAATTCACATAGTATTAACATAAACCAATTACATTACGAAATCTTGTGGGGACGTTGGCACTGACAGGTACTATAACTATACTATTTACATTAACATGTTCAAAATGTGTGTAGTAGAATATCGTAGCAGTAATGTCACAGCTGCAGAATGCTGGCAACCCGGGTTCGATGCTAAGGTGAAAGTGCGGAGTTTGATTTTATCCAGGCCATTGAAAATACATGATCAAATCACTTTGGATGTACAAAAACAAATTATGTTAATGTAACTCAGTTCAATCACATGGAACCGATGTACGCATTTGAATTAAGTTGATTACAGTTAAATTCAACAAGCTTTTTTTTTTTTCAGTGTAGTAGGCTTTATGTCAAATGTTGTGACTGTGTTATTTAATATTTGTCACAAATACAAACGTTTAAAATGTACATTTAATAATTAAAAATGTTGCATTTCAGTCAGCGCTTTGTTATTCGTTATTGGTCCTATTTATTAGTAGTAATGAAAGTAATGAAAAATTAAAACATTGTTCATTTGCTATTAACCGCTGGTGACCGACAGCGTTTGTTTTTCCATTGTTTTTGATGTTTAGAAATAAGAGACAGTAGACAATTATGGTCAAGTGTTTGGTTTAATAAATAACGGCAACATTACAATAAATTTGCTACATTCCAGTAGAGCCTCCGTTGCGCTGTACCACAGCTGGCAAAACCTTCTGAAGTGGTCAGTGTATCTGTTGCAAGTGGTTGTCATAACCATCGCACCAGAAAGCCACAATGGCCTGAAGAAGCTCGTCTTTATTCCTTGGCTTGGCCTCACTTCTGAGGAACTCTTTCAGTGAGTGCCAAACCAGCTCGATTGGACTGAGATCTGGTGATCTGCAGGCAAACAAGGAACGAGTTAGACGAATTAGTCATATGCACACTTCTTAAACGACTTGATCTAAAACATTTACCCAGGATAGACAGATCCCCTCCTCGGTAACACACTGTCTCGCTGCTGCATGTTTCAGTGCATTGTCTATAAATGCATATATATGATAGAAAATACTTAATCGATTCCACTACTAGAAATCAGAAAAGATCACAAACTACTGTGATCAGCCATGTAGTTTGTTAACTTTTACCTTGGAAGAAACAATGAGGTCCTTCAAAGTGTTGTCTTATGTATGGTACCAAATTAGATTTTATGATGCTCTCTTGGTAAAACTGCTGGTCCATAATTCCTGAGAATTTTTATATATTTTATATATCAAATGTGTTCCTTCCAGTAACCACTTGAATGACTCTCTCTCTCTCTCTCTCTGTGTGTCGCTCACTCACACACTTACACGTCTTTATTTTGTACTGTGTGATATCTGGACTTCACAGTCTTTACACATTCTACACCTCAAGTTAACAATATTTCTTTATTATATATAAATATTTTCTCTTTTAGAGAAGAGTTCTCTTTTAGAGTTGAAGATTTCACTTCTGACTGGGGGATGACTTCGACTGAGTGATGGTGACATAGTTGCAACACAAAAGCTGTACTGAAAAGGGAGGGGTCAACTTTTGTGGGAGTAAGAGGAGGGGCTCCTCGTTTGGGGGGTACGAGGATTCTTGTGCATTTCTAGGGATCGAGGTGTTAACCCATTGACATTATTATTATTATTATTATTATTATTATTATTATTATTATTATAGAAAAAAAACACTCATACAAAGCTCATGTCATGCACCAATTTGACAAACTGCTCACTTGACAATCCAAACAGCCTGCGAAAGGTAACTCTGGGGCTGTTTTTTGTGATGCAGCAGCTAGGGTGTTATATTGGACAGACTGAGGTGGGGGGAGGGGTGCATTGTTCCTAATGTTTTTCACAAGGCCACTAACCATAGCTGCTGGGAAACACAAAAACGCCTCGCACTTGAAGTTAAGGAACTTTTTGTAATCCAGTATAATAGCGTCTGCAAAATAAAATTTCATTTGTCTATGCTTCCCCAAATTGTTGTCTTCAAAATAACAATTATCTCTCGTCTAAATCTCTTTGTAAACAATGTGTCCAAACAACACACACATGATTCACATTCCCTGATTTGATTACTGAATGGATCTTTTACAAAATGTACATATGAATTACACGGTGTTCAAATTAAACACAATTCAAAATCCACCCTTTATTGATTTCTGTTTATTTCATATTTATTCATTTATAGCTACACTGTAAAAAAAAAAAAAAAGCTTGCAGCTTGCTATTCCTGCGGAAAGCCCAGTGGTTAGTATGTGGCAGCGAGGCACACAAGCTCCTCAGTTATCGCCCCACTGCCGGCAGCATTAGTTGAGTTCGCGTTTCAGCCGGTACGAGCTCCTCAGACCTGCATTTTGGTTCTTTTATTTTCCATATATTATCCATCTGGATAGCGGGCCCGGCTTGGTACCGTTTTCACCTTTGTACCGAGCCCTCCCCGTAACAGTTTAATTCGCACGTTTTGTGTTCTTTGGCTTGAACTAACGTGACTACATTTTGAAAGACATGAGGAAAAAAATTAAAAACAGATAAGTGAAATTAACTTTTTAATTAACATAAATAAGCATGGTTGATGGAGTAACTGAGTACAAGCAAAACTGAGCAAAAACTGTATTTTTTGTTCCGGTTCGAATACATTGTTCTATTAAGCTTTGAAAATAACAATAACATGAAATCAGTCACTGCTGATTTTTTTTTATTTGAAAAAATAATGTAATAATGTTACATGTTTATTACTATTAATTTATTCCGTTATTTGATCTCCATGTCACATTTCCAGTCGTTTTTGCAAACCGTCCCTTTGCGCCACCTGGTGGTAATTTCACGAATGACTTTCACATGCGACTGGTTTGTATTTACTACTGTGGTCTCGCAACGGCAATACATGCGGCGGTAATCGACATTCTGGTTGACTACCTACTGTACATCTACAGACTGATAACGATCAGTCAAATAAGACCTGAGCCAGGAGAGGGCCGTTCCCTTAATGCCAACAACGTTTTCTAGTCTATCAAGGAGAATAGTATGATCAGTTGTATCAAAAGCTGCACTAAGGTCAAGCAACACAAGCATGGAGACACAACCCTGATCAGAGGCCAGTAGTAGGTCATTTACCACTTTAACCAGCGCTGTCTCTGTGCTATGATGAGGCCTAAATCCTGACTGATACATTTCATGAATGTTATTCCTATTTAGGTACGAGCATTGCTGCTGTGCTACAACCTTTTCTAAGATCTTGGAGATAAAGGGGAGATTTGATATTGGCCTATAGTTGGACAACTGACAGGGGTCGAGGTCAGGTTTTTTAATCATGGGTTTGATAACTGCTAGTTTAAAAAATTTAGGTACATAGCCAGTGCTAAGGGAAGAACTGATTATTTTTAGAAAAGGTTTAATTGCTACGGGAATTATCTGTTTGAAGAAACATGTAGGTAAGGGATCAAGTACACAAGTTGATTTTGATTAGGAAATAAGTGAAATTAGTTCGGTCTCTTGAAGGTGAGAAAAACATTCTAATCACTGACCTGATCTGGTTATATTATTATCTACAGGGTTAGTTATAAAATTGTCTGGATTTAAAATTATAGTCTGAATTTTTGTTGTATGAGACTACCCAAACCTCAAATATTAATTATAAACTAATATACTGACTAATTAAGTAAGTAATTTCCACTGCAAAGTACAAACACTATAACTATATAGAGACACGCTCCAAAATGTGTGCCACTTAATGCTCTACTGCCTGGTCAGATAGCTGTCAATCAGAATCTCACTAGCCAATGAGAGTAAAGGGCTGTTAAGCCCGCCCACATGTGAGATTTGTGCCAGAATGGTGAACGCAACCTTGTGGAGAGTAAACGAAAACTCTGGTAGCACATTCATAAACCATGATTAGCAAAAACGAAGGTTAGAAAACTGTAAACAAAGAATGCTGTTCATTTGAAGACCACTGAGGTCATTGTTTTCAGTTTCAGAGTGTTTTTCTTTCTTTCTCTTTGTATATTTTTGTTCATTTCTTAAAAAATTTCATTCAATACTTTTGGCAGAAATCAAACTCCATACTTTTCTTCAAAACAAAAAGTAGCATCGTAATGACGAAAGCGTGCTCAGGCCCAGAACGTTAAGTGCAATGTGAGTGCAGGCCAGCGGGGGAGTGGGGAAAGCATTCAGTTGCCTGATCAAGTTCTGTGGGATCAGATGGTGATCCAATCATAGTTGATAGCTCTGGGAGATTATTGATAAAACTCTGTGCAGTAGCTGATGTGAATGTATGTTTGACACAGTAGTGTGGCAAAGTGCATATATTATGATTTAGACACATTTTAAATGAGATGAGATAATGATCTGAGATAGCTTCAGACTGTGGAAATGTGACTATATTTTCTATATTAATTCCGAATGTTAGTATTAGATCAAGAGTGTGACCACCATTATAAATGGGTCCTATTACGTTCTAATTAACCCCTCCTGAATCTAGAATAGACACAACCGCTGGTTTCAGAGGGTCTTCCGGGTTATCAAAATGAATATTAAAGTCTCCTTAATGCTTTGTCTAAAGAAACAACCAGGGTAGATGTGAAATTCACAAATTCACAGAGGAATTCAGAATATGGCCCTGGGGGTCTGTAAATAATAAATTGCGGAATCGACTGGGTTTTTTGTGGCTACATATGTTATGTTAATATAAAGAACTTCAAACGCGTTGAATTTATGACTATTTAAGGTTTTTATTTATGGATTTTGTGTGACGCCTAGATTATCAATATAAATAACTGCGACACCTCCTCCTCTGCCAGTTAGACGGGGCTAATGTATATAACTGTATCTGGGAGGTCTAGCTTAATGCTACAAACTCATTTGGTTTAATCCAAGTTTCTGTTAAACACAGTACATTAAAGTCCTGATCAGTAATAGTTTCATTAATAATAAATGCTTTAGATGAAAGAGATCTAATATTTAACAGTCCTAGCTTCAGGTCAGTAGTGCTGGCTGTGCATTCAGTATGATGTATTTTATGCTCATTAGGTTACTGAAACAAACTTTGAGTATTTCTACATTTTTGTTTAGTTCGGGGAACAGACACAGTCTTGATATAGTGTAAGCTGAGTGACGACTCAGTGCAGTTAACAGGTCGGTTTAGCCTGCTTGTCTGCTCCCTGGCTTTGGCTCTGGATTGTCACCGATTAATTAGGCCTGTTCTGAGACTGTGTGCTATGCTACAAGAAATGAGAGCAGCACCTTCTCGAGTGGGATGGATACCGTCCTATCCTAACAGGCCAGCCATGCCCTCAAAACTGCTCCAATTATCTATAAAGCCCACATGGTTTTTGGAGGACCACTTGGACATCCAGCAGTTCAGTGACCATAACCTGCTGTAAGTTGCATCGCCATGCCGTATTGGGATGGGGCCACAGCATATTACAGCATCGGACATCGCCTTCACTCATTTACAAACGTCTACAATGTTACTCTTAGTAATCTCTGACTGACGAAGGTGTATATCATTAGCTTCTATGTGAAAAAAAAAATCTTTGAAAACCTATGCTTGCCTAAGACCCCAAGATTACCTACTATGTCCGGTGCCCTGGCTCCCAGTATACACCTAACTAGTGCTGCTGGTGCCCCTAAAGCCCTAGCTAATTTCATGTGCCTTAAGATAGTCTCCTATTCAAGATTCAAGATTCAGCAGTTTATTGTCATATGTTCAGGAAACAGTTTGTTACACAGTACAATGAAATTCTTACTCTGCGAATCCTCCCAGCAACCTCTGACATACAGGACATAAGGAAAACACAAAAACATCAATTACAAATAGTGCAAAGAAAGAAGGAGGAAAAAGACACGTGCAAGAGAAAAACTACATGTGCACTGTAAACGTAAGACTTAATGTGCAATAGAAATTGACAGTGTGCAATGTAAACAATGTGCAAAGGCTGGCAGACGTAAGCTCAGTAGTGGTCCATGATGTTCTCATGTAAATGAGTGTGGGTTAGGCAGGGTGGGGTAACACGTGGCACCTCTCAAGATTAGAGGGCAGACTGTGTCTGCAGTGTTGGGGGGAGGGGTCGTGGATAAGAGTCGTTCACAAGCCTGATTTTTGGGTTAAAACTGTTTTTCAGTCTTGTAGTTCTTGCGTTTGCACTTCTGTATCATCTGCCTGATGGTAGGAGTGTGAATAGGCTGTGTTGGGGGAGGCTATTGTCCTTGATGATGTTGTGGGCCCTCCTGATGACCTTGGCATGGTAGAGGCTCTCCAGCGTTGGTAAGGCTGTTCCAGAGATTGTTTGGGCAGCGCTTACCACCTGCTGTAGTGCCTTACAGTCCTGAGCTGTGCAGCTTCCAAACCAGACTGTGATGGAGCTGGTGAGGATGCCCTCGATTATGGACCTGTAGAAGCTGCTGAGGATTCTGCTTGGTGTGCCGAATTTCTTCAGTCTTCTCAAGAAGTACAGGCGCTGCCAAGACTTCTTCACCAGGTGTAGTGTTGTGAGACCAGGTGAGAGCCTCTGTGATGTGAACACAGACTCTCTCTACCTCTGTCTCACCACCGTCTAGTGCTGAGTGCTGCTCCATCCTCCTCTGTGGATCAACAATCATCTCCTTTGTTTTATTGACATTTAGGGAGAGATTGTTGTCCTGACACCACTTCACTAGGTCAGCCACTTCCATCCTGTTCGCTGACTCATCACCCTCAGTTACCAGTCCAGTGAATGTAGTATCATCAGCGAATTTGATGATGTTGGTGTTGTTCTTGGAGGCCACACAGTCATGGGTGAAGAGTGTGTAGACCATGGGGCTCAGCACACAGCCTTGTGGAATTCCTGTGTTTGTAGTTATTGTGCTGGATGTGTGATTCCTTATTCTAACAGACTGGGGTCTGCCCGTTAGAAAGTCCAGAAGCCAGTTGCAGAGGGTGGGTGGCACACCAAGTGTGTTAAGCTTGTTGGTGAGCTTAGATGGTATCACCATGTTGAATGCTGAGCTATAGTCGATAAACAGCATTCAAACATAGCTGTCCTTGTTCTCTAGGTGTGTGAGTGCAGTGTGTATTGTTGTGTTGACGACGTCCTCTGTGTGCCTGTTTGGTCTGTATGCGAACTGGAGAGGGTCCAGAGTGTCTGGTGTGATGGTCTGGATGTGACTCATGACAATTCTCTTGAAGCACTTCATCACTATTGGAGTCAGTGCAACTGGCCGGTAGTTGTTGAGACAGGTTGCTTTATTGTTTTTGCCAGTGGTATGATGGTGGTCTTCAAACAGGTGGGAATTTAGGCTTGTGTGAGGGATAAGTTGAATATATCCGTGAAGACATCAGCTAGCATCGATGAGCAGGCTCTGACTGCTCGTCCAGGGATGTTGTCTGGGCCAACTGTTTTTCATAGGATTATCTTCCTGAAAGCCTTAGCCACATCTGCAGATGAGACAGTGAATGGTGGGTTCTGCATGCTCCCACTAACCGGCTTACTCTCCAGTGGCTCGGTGTTGAGGGCCTCAAAGCAGGCATGCGGTAGAATTCATTGAACTCATCTGGTGTGAAGCGGCTGTCAGTGATCTCGCCCCTGCTTCTGCCTTGATAGTCTGTGATATTTTGTAATCCTTGCCACATGCGCCGGGTGTCAGCGGTGGTGTAGTGACACTCCAGCTTCAGTCTGTATTGTCTCTTGGCATCCCTTATGGCTCTTCTGAGGTCATATCTGGCCTTCTTGTAGTCACTGGCATTGCCTGAGATAAATGCAGTGGAGCAAGCATGCAGCATGGATCAAACCTCACAGTTTATCCACAGCTTTTGGTTGGGGTATGTCCGGATCTGTTTAGTGGGCAAAATGTTGTCGATGCAGGTGTTATGTAGCTGGTTACTACTCATCCAGATCAAGAATACAGTCCTCATGCGTAGTAATGTTCTTAAATATTTCCCACTCAGTGTACTCAAAGCAGTCCTGAAGCACCTGATCAGATTCTTCAGTCCACACTTTTACAGTTTTACTTACTGGGAGGGCTTCCTTGAGGAGCTGTCTGTATGCAGGGTAGAGGTACACGGAGATATGGTCAGACTGTCCGAAGTGGGAGCTCTTTCAGTTTTCTCAGTGGGCGCTGCAAACCTGTTAGGAGAGCAAACCTGTTAGATACATGAAGTGGAGAGGAGTAGTGCTCTCGTGGGCGAGCCTTAGCGTTAGCTTTGGCTTTGTGATTACGCCACTGAGTCGTCACTCATTTGCCCTGCTGTGAGTGCTCTAATATCGGAATTGGGGGATAGCTAACTCCGCTTAAGGCATCTAGACTTTCCCCTACAGAAACTACGCTGCTCTCACTCTCACTAACCCTCTCTAGAATCTGGATGCACACACCTAATGCTGCAGTCTTCTCTGTCAGAGAGCGATCTAATATACACTTATCACAAATAAAGCTACTAGTAACGACGGAGGAAGAATAACTAAACATCCTGCACTCACCAGACTGAACAAGCTGAATATTTGCCAAGGTGAATGCTTAACTTACCTTAGTTGAAGATTAGTTGATATTATTTTGGACGGATCCGATGTGGATGGCCTCCTCTTGCTGTCTGTAGACAAGAAAACAAAAGTGTTGTTCAAGAAAATGAATGGCAGAAGGGGAAAGTTAAAAACACTACAAATGAAAATGATAGCTCAAAATTATTGATGAAAAAGAGCTATATTTTATACTATGTTGCATGTCCTCTTATATTTCAGAAATGGCAGATAAACAAATTCCTTAATAATTGTATCTATATTCATGTGTCATTTGTAGGTTGTTGCCTTGATCCAGCGCAGTAAGGAGGCAGAGTCTGCATTTCTGGGAGTTTACAAACAGCTGATAGAAGCCCCTGGTGAGTCACACATCTGTACACATACAAGCAAACATTAGCATTACCCAAGATGGACATTAAACCTCATACTTATTATACTACCATTAATGCTGGAGATCAGGTAGAAATTATCCAAAGGACAACCATCACATGCTGTACTGAATATCTGATCAGTTGATGTGAAGATGTGTGTGATGTGCTTATGCTTATGCTTATGCCACCTCCACACGCCACAATGAGGAGAGTGAAACTCATTAATCCTTCACACATCCTCACACATCCTTGACTGGATGTAACATTTCCATCTCAGATGCTGTTGATTGCAGTGGACTATTTAAAGCCCGACCAATATAGGGGCCGCCACCTGATGAGACCACTGGGGAAATAGAACGAGAGAGTGGTTGTGTAAGAGTTGCAAAGAGCTACACAGTGTGGGCGTGTGGGTGGGTGTGTGGGGTTTTATTGTGGGTGTGGGTGGGAGGGTTTTTTGGGGGGTTTTGAGGAAGGAAAAGGAAGAAAAGAAAAAAACAATGACCGAGAGGGTAGAAGAAGAGGGGGTACAAAATAAACAAGGATGTCACAGTAGACTGCTCTCTCCAGTGTCCTATCATGTGTTACTTATGACGAGAACAGAACACACTCTTTACATAATGAATGAACAGGTGATGGACACCGCTACCCAACACACGATGAAAGAGTGACTTTCAAAGGTCTTCTTTTTTTGTTCCAAATTGTGCTGCACAATAGGAGTGGAAGTATTTGCTTCAGAAGTCACTCTTTAAAGACTCATACAGACCCTGACCTACACCTCAACTCACAGGGGCTGCGCTTACAGGGAAGAGTGAGCGAGCATGTTCTGGCGGCTGTGTTTGTGCACTCAACAAGAGGCATTTTGTCATGGCATTTGTACATCACAAGTAGCTTGACTTCTTGAACAAGTCGCATACAAGGGCCTCTTAGATAATTTGTTTCAGTGTTGCACATAGAGAATTAAAATGAGCCCCCGAAAACGTCCTCAGAGGTGCTGCAAAAGAGCTCTAATTGCTGAAACGATTTTCAAATATTAAATATTTAATACAAACAAGCCTTTTCCATATTTTACAGAACATCACATTCTGGTAGAAAACCGTTTAATTTGTGGTATAAGTTCAGCATTCACATACATTTTCCTATTTGTTTAAAGATATTGTTAAACGATTATAAACAGTTCTGAGTGGTTATTTGATCATTGCCTTAAATGTAACGTTATGACAGATAGCATGCCTGAAGATAAAATATACAAGGTAGACAAAGGTGACTTTGTTGAACATCAGTTCCATTTCTCAGTCTCAGCAAAGGGAAGTTCATGAACTGCCATTCAGCTTTGTACCTGCTGTGGCTGCTCCACATTCTGTGTAGAGCTAAAGGACACACTCAGATTAGTGCAGAGCTTCTACAGTACAGAGGAGGGACAACACATAGAGGCCAAGGTCTGCACTTCAAAAGGCCACTCGAACGTCCGTGAGCCTTGAGCCTTGTGTTTGACCAAGGCTGTACAGTGAGAGCCTAGCCTAGAGCTTGACCTGCTAAAGTGCTGTCCTAACAGCGAGAAGTGTTTTTTCATCTGTATCGACCCCTGACGGAACACACCATCTGCAAGGTGAGCCTGTCTACCGTGGCCTATTTATCAGACACTCTCTCTGGCCATGTGCAAGGTCACCTCCCCCCACCAAGCGCGGACGCACACAGGCACATGTGCGCACACACATGCGTACACACACACACACACACACACACCTGATCATGGAAAATGGACTGCTCCAGGTGTGTTAAAGGACAGTAACCTGTGGCACTGCACAACCTCCATAAACTTTCACACATGCTGATGTGCATTTGCTGTTGAATTTTTCAGCTTACAGTCAGCCACCAGTACTTTTTAATCCACTGACAGTCCTAATTATGTTAATACAATTCTTTCACTGAAGATCTTCTCTCTTATTGCACCTGATTGCTCTGCCCCCTTTGGTAATATATCTAGAAAACCTATCTCCTTTAGTGTCACACGCATTATTTAATGCCACGCGTAAGAAAGAGCAGATAAGTGAAGAATGCAACACTTGGGGGGCATGCTTCTATAGGGAAATAATCAATGACAGGATGCATCAAACCACCCTGACACAAAGCAGGGTTACTGTTACAACCCCAAAGTTATTTTCCTATAACAGCATGTCCCAAAGAGTCCCACACATCATACTTTTTAACCATTTATAGTTGCATATAATGTTGTGGAACTTCTGTGAAGCAAGTTACTTCCTGTTATCACTTATGTTATAGCAGTTATAAACATTCATTCTTCACCGCCTCTCTATTTTCCTCTTGTTAATAAGTTAATAAGACAAAAACACAGCTTGTGATGTTACAGAGAAAATGGAAAGTTCAAGGTCCTCTGTCCTGAAGATTCTCCCTTTGCAATATACTTATTGACACTTACAAAGCCCTGACACTTGAGACTCCTTCAATAGCTGGTAAATAAATGTCTCCTTAACCACATCAACAATTATGCTTTTCTTTATTAGATAAGAGCAGGGATGGAAATACACAAAGCTGAGGGCTGTTACCATCCAGAGTAGATTATTTTTGCTATAACAGCATGGCCCTGAGTGTGTCATTCCTCTTATACTGTTTGTGATTTGCTAACGATTACAATTTATTAATGAAGACTCTTTTTAACTGTTTATAGTTACGTTTAATGTTATGGTATGTCTGTGAGACAACCTATGTCCTGTTATCATTTACATTATAGCAGCTATAAACAGTCTCAACGCAGCTTGTGATACCAGAAAGTCCTCTATCCTGAAGACTATCCAGTGGCAGAAAACTTTACTGACTGTTACAAAGCACTGACACTCGAGACACATTACTTAATTGTTAAATAATCCTCTCCAAAGAGAAACCTTCACCATATCAATGATTACGTATTATTCTTCTTTGTTAAATAACATTTTATTAATCCACAGATTATGAGCCTTAGATCATATGAAGTGCCCACCATACAAGTCCCTATGTATGAGCTACTATAGAAAAAAAGGATTATTTTCTTTATTTATTATCATTTATTTTACTGTCAGTATTATTGTCAGAGCCGTGCCATTATAGAAAATTAATCTACATCTTCTGATTTGAGAATTCAACAGCGATGTGGTTAGGCCTGTCGCTATAGTTACTATATCAACTTATCGCACAATATATGGACATGACCCATCGCCCATTGTGTTTACATAAAAATTAACGTCACCAACATTTTAGCCGATCGAGCTGCCACTGTCACCCTGTCTGCTCTCTGTGACGGAGGCGGGACTTGGGCAGGTCCTCCACACACGCAGAGCGCACAGTGACAGGTGCAAAGAAGGCGTTACTCGAGGCATTATTTAGTGTTTTCCTGACGACTGCAGCCAGTTTGCAAGAATAAGTCCAAAAGGACTTGGTTTCAAAGCTCCGGGGTGGAAACATTTTGGCTTTAACCCGAATGAGAGAGGAGAGCCAATTAACGTGAACGAGCTGGTATGTCGACTTTGTTAAAAAAAAAAAAAAAACAGTGGCAACGAAAAGAGGCAATACAACTAACCTAAAAACTCATCTAAATCATAACCATCCCACCCAGTGTTTCGAGCTGGGAACAAAAACTGCAGTTGGAGATGGAGAGGGGTCTTCCAGTCAGCTATTATGGAGGCCTTTTGCCTGACAGTGCAAATATAACCGTGACAGCGCGAAATGGCGCACGCTCACAGATAGCGTAACTCACTATATAGCCAAAGAGATAAAGCCATTAAACATGCTGGAAAAACCAGCATTTAGAAATGTGCTGCAAACTGTTGACAAAAAGATTTGACTGCCAAAGAAATGTACATCTCCCAAACTTCCAGCCTTGTACAACAACGTGAAAGACAACATTCTGAAGGAGATAAAAGACTTTTACTCTGCCACTACAGATATGTGGTCAAGATCAAATGTGACCCCTTTGTTAACAAAGGTTTATTTATTATTTATTTATGTTTTATTTATTTAAGATATAAATTTTTGACATTACAATTCCAATGCCTAAATATTCTTAAGAATTAAAAGTACTTTGTTCTTTGAAAGGGTGTACTTGCATTATTGTGCTATTATATTAACATTATATAATCAGTGGCATAAAATGGTCTTAAAACGACAGTAATATTGTTTATCGCAATTATTTCTGGGACGATATAACACCCAACAAAAAGTAGTTATCGTGACAGGCCTAGATGTGGTATAATGAAATTTAATCAACACGGCCTGACCAATGAGAATCAAGAATTCAACAGTTCTGCATTATAATATGAATGTAATATTAATGCAAATAATTTTACAGCATTTTGATATGACCTTTGATATTGCCTTGAGAACCTGTTTGCCCACAATTCCACAGCAGGTTTTAACCTTTTAGCTGATCCAGTGAACAGAATTCACAGCCTTCTCAGAGAAATGTTGCTGCTTTATGAATGGGACAGACATTATATTGGGAGTGCAAAACACTGTCCAAAACTTGTTCCAAAAGTCTCCTGCCAAATGGAACTCAGGGGTGTGGAGGCTATATTGAAGTGTCCACAATAACAATATCTTAACAGTACTGAGGTACTGTGGAAGCCAAAAATTTATATATACTTGGGCTAAAGACATTCAAACTCAATTTATCACAACTCCACACTTTTACATTTCCTGTACTTTTCTTTGTGATGGCCACTCCAGTACTTTCACTTTGTGGCCTTTATAAGTAATTTTGTTACACACAAAGGAGGTATGCTTAGGCACATTGTCCTGCTAGAATTACACTGTCCTGCTCAATTACACCTAAGTTTTGACTTTCTGGCTGATGTCTTGAGGTGTTGCTTCAGTATTTCTTGATAATCGTTCCTCATGATGCCATCTATTTTCTGAATTGCACCAGTCCCTTTTCCAGCAAAACACCCCCACAACATGATGCTGCCACCCCCATGCTTCACAGTTAGCTGTTTTGTTTCATCTGACCAGAGAACACTCCTCCAAATGGGTGGTGATCACCTGGAAACTTCAATCTGTTCTTTTTTACGCTGGTTTTGGAGTAGGTGCTTCTTCTTTGCATGACTGCCTTTCAGGCCATGGTGATGTAGGATTCTCTTAATGTACATACTTTGGTATCTGATGCCTCTAATTCCTTCACCTGTTCCTTTGTTGTTGTCTCTGGGTTTAGTTGAACCTTTGACCATCCCTTGGAGTTAATTATGCCTCTTTCCTGAAGGTTGCAGTGTCTGTGTGGTTCCAAGATTTGTTTGACCCGATGCTTCTGGTACATTCAGTTGTTTGCAAATCGCTCCTAAAGAGGAGCAGGCCTTGTGGAGGTTCACAATTTTGTGAAGACTTGGCTGAGTTGCTTGAATTTTCCCATGGTATCAAGGGCAAAAAGGCACTGGCTCTAAAGTTAGGCCCTTTTATAGCCAGAGGTGCACTGCCAACTGATTCCTACTTACGACACTTGACCAATCTGGAGATTTGAAATGTCATTAAATCAATTTCTGGAATCTTCCACACTTTGAGGAGACACTCAACTTTCTGTGTTTTTGACCCTACTTTTGACCCTCTAGAATTCGAAAATAGTGAATTAAATGAAATACTCTCTGAAATAAAACTGTCTCTAATCGATTATTTTAAAATGACCTCTGATATGAACAAAGTAGATGCCTAATTGAGTAATAGAAATGTATGGTAACGTGGAGTTGTGAAATCTAAGATTGAATATCTTTAGCCTAAGTATACAGTGCTGTGAAAAAGTATTTGCCCCATCCTGATTTCTTCTGTTTCTTTTGGCCCAAACTGTATATCCTGTAACTAACTGTTGCCACATATAATCATGTTTGACTCAGAGTGGAGTGTATGTGTATGGTCTTACCATGGGTAGCATGCTAGGTTCCCTGCTGTCTGCATCAGGAAAAGGGTTTTTTCTTCACTAGTAAAGGAGGGCAGCCTAAACTGCTGATTCTTTCTTTATTGTCTACATGATAATCTCTCCCCCTTCTTTGTGGCTGATGTCAACAGAAATCTGCTACTCTGTGATGGTTCCCCGTTCTAATGTTTTTCCCTTGCCTTTTCCTGATTTGTCAGCAATTGTTTAATCCCTGGCTGCTCAACTGAGAATAATTACAAAACACAAATGTTAAACAGATGTTCACAATTTAAAAGTGTATGTGTACTGAGACACAGTGTGTCTCAAATATAAAATAGTAGAGAGTGGAAGAAGAGGAATGAGAGCATGTGGTCACCCTCTCTTTCTCTCTGGATTTAAGGCAGTACCTTTTTAGTTTCTAATATAAACAATTCCAACCTTCAGGGGTCCTAATGCTACTGTCAAGCTTTGTACTGCACTTCTCTTCCTGCCCTGAGAGTATTTCTCTACATAAAACACCTCTCAGTTATGGGTTTTTTCCCCACTGCCATAGTTTGGCCCTTCAGTCATGTCTACCTTCTGTTTTCAGATCCCACTTTTCTGTTAAAATCAGAGATGATGTATTAAAATGCTCTGTCTTTACTTCTTGTCAGATAATGGGAGGATAGAGACAATCTGTCACTCAAAGCTATGCAGGAAGGTTTTTTTTTTTTTTTTTTTTTTTTTTTTTTGTAGCTGCCTCACCTGGAGAGGGTTGACTCTGCTGTTGCCTGGAGCATAGCCGTAAGACAGGCACTGCAGGTGTTAGCTTTGCCACTCCCTGTGTTTTTATACTTCTCCATCCCCAAGAGGCCATTTCTCTCTTTCTCTTTGCTTTCCCTGTGGCTCTCTCACGTTTTATACCAGTCGGGGGTTTGTATTTTCAGGAAATGAGCATTGAGACCATAGTAAGGGGTAAGTTTTAATGGAAAGAAATACTTCTGAGTTAGATTTCGGTGCTGGTCAGAGACTAGCTGCCTGATGAAACCTTGAAAATGGACATGATGCATAAACACCTGTGTTACACTGCTGGCTAGTGGTGACCAGAGGTATTACTGACGAGACAAGGAAGATTATTAAGCCCCCCGAGAATTTGAAGTTGATGTCAATATTAGATTGTATTAGCTCAGAAATCAGGGAAAGTATTTTTGTCCTTGTTACTGTTTGTTGGATTTGATAACCATTAAAGTAGGGGACTTTTTTTTTAAAACTGGCATTGTGACTGTGATTATGGAAAGATATAACACGGTAGAGTCAGAGTGACAAACATAAAGTTAAGCAGGACTAGTCAAAGCCATTAATGTTTTGTTTTATCTATCTATCTATCTATCTATCTATCTATCTATCTATCTATCTATCTATCTATTTATTTATTTATTTACCTAGTTTATTCTGCTTTTGTCTTTTCATATTTCACAGACAGACCTTGTCTTTGGAGATTTGTTGTGCTTGATAATGTCCACGCTTCATCAGTGGATATTATCCATCAGTGGATACATTTTCATAGAATTTTCATTCTGGTATCATTCGTAGTCGTACTCGTAATTGGCCTTTTTAGAGGATATTTCATCATAGAGCATTATCAAATTCAAAGACCTGTGTGTGTGTGTGTGTGTTGGTGGTGTGAGTGGAGAATGAATGGTGAATGAGGGCTCTCTGGATGGGTGGAGATTATGTGCTGGTGATTAATAAGAGCAGTAATAAACAAAAGGCCCAGGAGATGTTTGAGGTGCTTAATAATGCATTATGTTCATAAAAGCACTGGCCTACCCAATAGATCCCTGTAGAGGGAAACCCCTACAGAGACCATACCGGAGTCTGTGTATGTGTGTGCACAGTAAGAAAGAGACAGTAAGGAAGAAAATTTTCATACATTGTAGTGGTGTATGTATACATTTTACAACAAAAATATTAAATGTTACAGAAAAAGTAACGAAAGTAACACCACTTTTCAGACAAAAAACATAATAAGGGCTGTCAGGAATTATCTGCAAAAACAGAAGCAAGTGCGAGAGTCAAAGTCTCCAGAAGAACTGTGACAGATTCCCCAAGATACTTAGTAAACCTTACCAGCCAAATCCCTGCACTGCACAAAGTGTACCTGAGACTACTGAGGCATTTAAAAAGCTTCGAAAAGGGTTGTTATGCTAACTACTGACTTTTATTTTTAAATATTGATTTTATTACTGTTTACTGATTTTTAGAGTATTATTTTTTTATTTTATTTAGAAAGGTCTCCCAGTTTCATAAAAATACATGTTATACCTATGTTTTTGTAAATGTACGTATTCTATTTAATAATAAATCATGCATGCAGATAGATTCTAAAGATAACCTGCTACAATTCAAGGCTCCACTTTCATGTCAAGATTCCACCATAATGCTGTTAACAGGTACACATGACACAGGTCACTTCTTACAGAATCCTTGATTTTCTTGTGACTGCTTAAGACGTATGGAGTTTCATCTTAGCAGTGGCCTTCATGTAATATTCTGATCAGCGTTCAAAAGAACCACTTGCTCTCACTCGCCCTTGCCGCCTGCTTGCTTTTCCTCTTTTATCCAGAAGCTTTTATTGAGATAGCAGATCAGTCATATCCCACGCATCTGTGACAGTGCATTTCTTTCAAGACTCTTTCATAGGTGATGCGTATTGATGTAAGCCAGACTCTTGTCCTTCAGTCTGCTGGAGTAACAAAAAGGCTTTGTGAGAAAGTTTTGTCTTTCAATGCATGCAGCCAAAAGAAACAGACACATCTCTCTCTCTCGCTCTCTCTCTCTCTCTCTCTCTCTCTCTCGCATACTTACTCTCTACATCAAGGTGATGCAAAAGCGATTTAATATACTCACTGAATATCAAGTGTGCCGAGTGAAGCCACTCCACTTAAATGGAACAAAAGGATTACCTCCTCTGTGTATTTCAGGGGAATGTTTAAGATGCCACATTTTTTCTGGATAGATATACAAACAAGGAGTTAGGATGATGAATGTCAGTCGAATGAACCGGAATGTTTTGTCAGAAGGTAAACTTGGCTCCTTAAAGACTTTTAAAAGCATTCTTTACCAGAGCAAATAATGCCCTGATGTTGATATTTGAATTCGAACCTGGATATCGTTGGGAACAAAATTATTGTTTTGGAGGAAAACATGGACATAATAGCTTCTCAGTCTCATATGTTTTGTGCACCAGCAAAGTCTTTTTCAACTAAATTGGGCAAAATTAAAAATAAATTAGGGAACCAATGAGAGAAAACTAAAGAAGTTAATCTAAAAATGGGGTTTCTGCATCACTCTGCAGGTGCTGGACTTTTCATTTCTGCCCTGCACAACTCATGATGTGCTTGGTGATTAACTGATTAGTTAGATCAGGTGTGTTAGTCTTAGGGGAAACTTTAAAAGCCACAGGGTGGTGGTAGGTCCCAGAACACTGCAACTGCCTCCATAGACTGCAGTAGAGCACATCAAAAACATCTAAAGAAAAACAATCCATCCTACTTTTATGAGCAAGTTGTTTCCTCCCATTGACACACAACTATGTATCCACTTCTGTACAGAAGGATGAGAAGATGCTTTTGGACCATTAAGGCCACTTTATGAAAAAGTAAACACACCACACACACACACACACGCACACACACACACACACACACACACACACACAAGATTCAGTGGTTTTGGAGTGTGAGCAAGGAAAAAAGACCCTTGAAGCACAGCCTTGTAAATTAATTTGTTCATGTTGTACGATGGGTGCACAGCTGGCCTCATTAGCATGCACACAACAAATAATTATAGTGAGGGCTTTTTTCCAGCCATCGCTGGGCTAATGGGCTTGCTGGGTTAATTATGTCAGAGCGTAATTACCGAGGGGCCTGAGAGACGGCGTGCTGCCCCCCACTGCGTCCGTGCTAGCTAATGACAGTGTAGCGCTGACAGGGCCAAGACGGACCGCCCTGGCACACCTGCTCCTCTTGGCATGCCGTGTCATGCAGTGTTGGGCCACCCAGTCTGGCTTCCTCTCACCTCTGCAACTCTGAGCACAGCCATGCTCATCTGCAAAAGTGTGAGCCGGAAATTGTAGGTAGTTGCATCATGCATACGGAACAAAGGAGTGTAAAGAAGAAGCTCTAAGTGCCTTTTACTAAACAGCCTCTTATTAAAAAAAAAACAAAACTCCAAATTCAATTTAAGCAGAAGACAAATGCACAAAAGTTAGTTATTGGGGCATGTAAGGCGCTGCATAGGAGTCATTCTGGAGGTGCTGAAGCTTTTGATATGTAGATTACAAGTCAGTAGGTGAGAAATATTGAGAATGGAGCTTGTGTGATACAGTAATATATTTTACATTACTACATATCAATGTTATTGAGTTTAAAGTTATCAGTGAAACACCGACCACAATGCAGCTGGTGCAGTAGCACTGGCTCCTGCTATCCAGTACGCTGCTGTCTGTTACCTTGTTAAAATGAAGCCATAACATTGTCATTCAGTAACTAGTTTTCCTGTTCAATAACTCCAACTGTTGGTGTCACTACTGGTATCTGTGCTGTGAAACTTAAACAACGATTGACAGCTTTTTTATTTAAAGGTCGCTGATTTGTTGGCATCCTATGTAATTGTGCTCTTTTTCTTAGTTTCACTGATGGCCATTTAGTTGGAGGTGTTTGTTCCTTCATTCATTATCAGACAAAGGTCACACTCATAATTGTAACTGAACTGTGCTGCCCAAGGAGAAGTAAGAATCACACATCAAGGCTTGAAATAACCAGGAATTATCCACAACATTGCTCCGATTCCTTAGAAACACCCTCCAGTCTTTTTTCCTCATGGGCAGATGGACTTTCAGCCTCACATGAATATGATGCATTGTTTCATAAAGCCTCAGAATTGTTATTAGTTACCGTGACCTCAGGGCACACATGTAATTGAGCATAACAAAGTTAGGGGTTGGTTTTAAAATGGACAGCACTCTTACATTGACAATAAAAGGACAAACTCATTACGGGTAATCACTGGTCTGGTGTGTCCTACTTCACAGCAGAGCTCTGGGCCTGGTGGAGAGACTCTTGCTAAGACGTTGTTAGTGTGCTTAATTAAGCCAGGGAATGATTAGAGGTGATAGAATAGGTTTGACACTCTCTAATAGTTTGTGTAATCAACGTAAATAAACTTCGAGTAGGAGAAGTGATTATTGACATTTCAGACCATTTCATGGTCATACCAAAATTGGATAAAGAGAAAGCACATAGTGACAAGAACTGCAATGATTTCAGTTTTTTCTTGATTCGAATTTTGATAAGGCTCTCAAGTCCTATTAATTAGGAAAACAAACTGACAAATACAAGGCTGATCTGTGTTGAGGGAAAATGGCTTTAAATAAAGTTTGTGCTTTTTTTTAATTTTTATGAGGAAATGTAGCAGGCCTGGGCTTTAAAAGAGATAACTAACTGGCTAACTTTAAAAAAGATAGTCAGCATCTTTAAAACAGACAGGGAAAGTCTCTGTGTTTATAATAATTCATTCAATTATAGACATTTGTTCCACTGCAGTGTAGTGAACTGATTTAGTGTTCTTGAAATATTTTGTAGGGATATTTAGACAACAATGAATACTACTCTGCATATTGTCATGACTGTGTGTGTGTGTGTGTGTGTGTGTGTGTGTGTGCGCATGTTTTCATATCTTTGTGGGGGCAAAATGTCCCCACAAGGATTGGAAAATCTGACAGTTTTGACAAAAGCCAGAAGTTTTCTTTTTGGTTACTGACATTGCGATTAGGACTAGATTTAAGTGTAGGAATAGCATTAATTACCTGCATTAATAATGTAAGTGGAAAGTCATCACAAGTATAGTAAGATGTGTGTGTGTGTGTGTGTCACTCTCTGTGTGTGTGTGTGTGTGTGTCACTCTCTGTGTGTGTGTGTGTGTGTGTCACTCTCTGTGTGTGTGTGTGTGTGTGTCACTCTCTCTGTGTGTGTGTGTGTGTGTGTCACTCTCTCTCTGTGTGTGTGTGTCACTCTCTGTGTGTGTGTGTGTCACTCTCTCTGCTGCTCAGAGTGTGTAATTCACTGGCCTTGGGGAGAAACTTGTTGCCATGGAGGGTTTGAGTCTGTGCATCTTGAACAGAGTGAGAACTGCTAAACATTTCACCTGGCATGGAGGCTGTAGCAAAAGGTTTACACAAGTTTTAAAAGTGTGGTCAGTAATGCATAATTGTCTTATGGACGTGGTGAGGAAACACTTCTTGGTCTGTCGGTGACTGAATGCAAATCCTTGCAGTCATCAGAATGTAATAAAATGTTGATGTTGCATTTTAGCAAGGAGCCATGCTTTTTCCAGAAAAGTATGTAGGCATTTTTCTGAGAATATACATGTCGTAATCAGCATTTAATTCCATATGGTTTGCAATGTTTTGACACTATATTTTCATGTGTTTGAATGGAACTGATTGCATTCACCTACATGGCACAGTTTCACCTATTCCGTGTATGGAGCTGATTGATAATCACGACCGGTTTGTCTCGGCACTGGAGAATTGGCCTGAAGCATTTGATCATTAGCTCTTATAAGGCTTGCAGTAAAGGCACTGGGAAGATTCAGGGGTTGTATGGAAAACAGCACTGTTTTAAGTCATCCTCTTAAGCATCCTTGTGTCCCATGTGACTGACGCAATCTCCACTGTGCTGCTGTAACAGTACAAACTTTCTCTCTCACACACACACATACACACCACATTTTATATTACTGCTTTTATGGTTGTCTTACTATTTTATAAAGCTTTTGTGAGTCAGTGCACTACTACTAACCACTCTTGTCTGTCTCTGCATTTTATCTAAGTTAGAGTGACTAAATCTTCATGGACATAGTAATATTTCTCAGCAGAATTTTCAAGAGCTCTTTTTGTGTTCTGTGTTTGAAGGAAAATGGAAGTCGAGGTTGAATTTGGCAAACAAAGTTGTTGTTTTTTTCTTGTGTGTGTGTGTGCATTCCAGCACCAGCTCTTGCATGATTCTGTGTGTAAGAGTGTGTACGAGTTGGTGTACGTACACAAACATACACACTCCCCCTCCCTCAGTTCCACTCCCCTGAGCCTGTCTCTCTCACTGCTTTGGTGCTAGAAGTCACCTCCTCTGCCTTCCTTCACAGGCAGGTGCACAACAAGAGCACCACTCCTATCCATGCGGCACACAGCAGGCTCAACTTTTTTTCAGGCAAAGAAGAAAGGAAGAGAGGAAGATTAAAAACAGCCCTGTGAAGTGGAGAGCTGAGGTGCCTCCTGAGGATTCCTGGCATAATAATTTAAATGATCAAATGATCCAGAGGAGACTTGTTAGTGCAGAAACAGCCTCCTAGTTGGCCCCATGGGCCTCACACTGAGCCACATGCATTGCAAAACAGCTCCTCTGTTGTGCTACAGAATTTCGCAATTTTTTTTTACATGCTACTACTTTTTTGCCGATTTTTTTTTTAATTCCCTCTAACAGTGTTAGATTTGTCTAGATAAGTATTTGTGAATGACTTGAGGAGCTGAGGTTGTTGGTTGTTAATAGTGCTGGATTTGTGTTGAGATTATTTTGGGTTCGTTTGGAAATTTCTTTTTAAGTGCAAAGAACCGTTGTATTAAAAATTGAATATGAGAAATGGAGCATGCACTAGAGTGTTTACCAACTTTCTTCTCCTTCTTTCTTTTTCTCTCTTGTTGTGTGTGTGTGTGTGTGTGTGTGTGTGTGTGTGTGTGTGTGTGTGTGTCAGACCCTGCTCCGGTACTGGAAGCCTCCTACTCGCTGGAGGAATGTCTCACCCAGCTGCAAAGCTCTTCTCCAGACGGTGAGGTTTTGGTCAGAGAGATCTCAGGCCACTGGAAGAGACACCTGGAGTGCCTTAACGGTGCAGGTCAGCTTCTAGTTTTTCACTCCAATCCAGCGCCTTACGTTGAGCTCCAGTCAGCATTCTAAAAACACTGGGCAAAAATGCCTTATACAGCCCAAAGTTTAAATAAGGAGCTGTAGCTCACAGACAAGACCTCCCTTTGCTTACAAAGGAAAAATCCATTAGGCAAGCCATGTCTTTTTGTTTTTTAAGTGGCTTTCTGTGCCAATTTGACCATTTTTATTAAAAGATTTGAGGCTTATTGGATTCAGGCCTAGACCATCAAACTCCTATTACAGTAGTTAAAAAGACATGCTGACAAAACTACAGCACTAATCTATTAGAGAGCTGATCTGTGCTGAGAAAAATAGGTACAGATTAAATATCTGCTGCTGCATGTGTGCTGTGTACGAGGCAGTGATAGTAGACATGAGCCTTAAGGCATTGATATCCCCCTGCTCGACATTAAAAAGAATATAATCATCCACAACAAGAAAACAAATCATTCAAATTTTCACTTATTGAAGCTATTCATTATGACCTTAAGACACCACTCATTTGTAGGATACTTTGATTTGAACATATCTGAACCATGTGAGGAATAGAGGACTAATTCAATGCATTAAACTACAAAGCTTCTAATTTATTTTATTTACATAACATTTAAAAGCACAATCTGTAACTTTTGAGAATTTGGGATGACCTCTTGGCTAGAAACGTTATTATAAGCTTCTCATTTTGTTCCCCTGCATGGATTAATCTAATGGTAAGTCAATAAACATTCAAGGATTTGTCAAGATCTGGTGAAAAAAAAATGTCTTCTAGTGATGCTATTATGTAATTATTCTGGTGTTCTCATAATCTTTTCTATAGTCTGCAAAGTATTAGGAGGAAAAACATGTCTCATTGTCAGTACTAGGTAAATGTTTTAAGCTCATGCTAGCTATGGGACTGGCAGGTATATTTAGTATGAGCTAACTCTAACTAGTTAAGTTTTAATAAAAAGTTGAAAGAAGGGGTAACAGGAAAGTGTCCAAAGACACTTTTTAAAACAATTTTTTTTTAAAAATTATTATTATTTATACAAGGCCTTTATTAAACCAATGTCCACTTTGTGACTCGTAGATAAAAACATACAGAAATTGTTAGTAGAGTCCTCCAAAAGCTTTAGTGATGGTATTGATAAGTGGAGGTATCATTTTTAACTCTTTAATTTTTAACAGTAAAAGTCATGTACTTGAGCCTTAATGTTTCCTCATGTGGTCATTGTTTTATCAAAGCTGATTTGAAGCTAAATGCAAAATGTATGTCTGTTGAGAAGAGCTGAGTTTTTAGATGAGTTTAAGGTGCTTTCTTTGATACTCATTTGTAGGATGCTTTTATTAAGATACACATTTTAAAATGTTCTGCATTTCTGTGGTAAAGACACTATGCAGTCAGGTCCATAAGTATTTGGGTAATGACATAGTTTCCATAATTTTGCCTCTGTACACCACCACACTGGATTTGAAATAAAGCAATCAAGATGTGATTGAAGTGTAGACTTGCATCTTTAATTCAATGGGTTTTACAAAAAATATTGCATTAACCATTTATGAATTACCACAATTTTTTTTTACATAGTACCTCTATCTTCAAAGGAATTTTTCTTCTCCGTTTCAAAGGCTCAAAAGTTATTGGACAGTTGACTGATGAGCAGTTCCATGGCCAGCCGTGGACTGTTTCCTTGTTATTTCATGACAGATTAAAAAGATAAAAGCTCTGGTGTTGATTCCAAGTGCTGAATTTGCATTTGGTAGCTGTTCATGGGAACTCTCAAGATTCCAAAGAAGTGTCGATGGAAGTGAAGTAGGCTGAAAAAACAATACAGACCTATCAGAGAGATAGCAGAAAGTTTAGAAGTGGCCAAATAAATGAAGGAATGCACTGTCAATTTCAGCAACACCAAAAGGCCTGAAAGACCAAGAAGGACATCTAAAGTGGATGATTGCTGGTGTTTATTGATGATGTGACTGCTCATAGAAGTAGCAGGATGAATTCTGAAGTGTATAGAGCTGTACTTTCTGCTCAGATTCAGTCAAATGGATAGGACGGCGCTTCACAGTACAGATGGCTAATGAACCAAAGCATACCGCGAAAGCAACCCAAGAGCTTCTTAAGGCAAATAAATGAAATGTTCTTAAATGGTCCAATCAGTCAACTGTCTTCAACCCAATTGATCATGCTTTTCACTAACTGAAGCCAAAACTGAAGGCAGAAAGACCCTCAAACAAGCAGCAACTGAAGGTAGCTGCAGTAAAGGCCTGGCAAAGCATCTCAAGGGAGGAAACTCAGCATTTGGTGATGTCCATATGTTCCAGACCGTAGGCAGCCATTGGCTGTGTCGATTTAGATAATAATCTATTACAACTGATTCATATATTTTTAATTGTTAATTTGTCCAATTACTTTTGAGCCTGTGAAAATGGAGGGACTATGTGACAGATGGCTACAATTTCTAAATGGTTAATGTAATATTTTTGGTAAACCCCTTGAATTAAAGCTGAAAGTCTACACTTCAATCACATGTTAATTGCTTCATTTCAAATCCATTGTGGTGGTGTACAGAGGCAAAATTATGAAAAGTGTGTCACTGTCCAACTACTTATGGACCTGACTGTATGTAACTACTTTTGTAAGAGACTAACAAACATTATAAGGGTCCAACCATTTTTCTTACATTTAAAATGAATAAGGAAATATAGTTATATACTAATAGTATATGATGTGTATATTGAATGACTGATAGGCTTCTAATATCGCAGTGAATTCTGTTATCATTTACAGTAATTCTGTCTTGGTCTCTCTGACAGAAAGTGTAGAAGAAAGCCCAGTAAGCATACAGAGAGTAGAGGCGTCAGAACAACTGCCCCATATGATGACCCCAAATAGCACACAGAGCCTCCAAGATGGTGGCTTACCCCTTCACAACCACCAGGGCCTCGAAGAAAGGTATGCGAACTGTACAAAGCAGAAGAATTGATCCCTGGCCTTAAAGTACCTGCAGAAGTCATTAACTCTTATAACCACTAACATGAAATTTGTGAAATTCTTGTATTTGTAACTCAGGTTCTATATAACTAGAACTGCAACTAATGATTATTTTGATAATTGATCTATCTATCATCTATCTGCCTGTCTGTCTGTGATTCTTTGTCTGTATATCTAACATTGTTGTTATTTGAGTAGTTGGATTATTTTAAAAAATATTCGAAATAATAAATAAAATACTCATTGTGTGTTTGTCCAAGGTGAATAATTTTTCATGTGTAGAATTGCCTCCAAAGCTTTTGGGTTGACTCTTAGTTTTCAGTGCCTGGAATCAGGGAATTGACTCATTAATAAAATTTACATTTACATTTACAATTCGCTAACTTATTAGCACTTATCTAATTGTTTAACTACTTACAAGATTCAAATAGCATTGCTAGTTGTGGCAGTGTTACTGCCCAACACTGCGTAATGCATATTAACCACATATGTAACTACATAAATGCATTATTAATGCAGGTCATTAAATCATAGGTTTATATGATGGAGCTTGTTCTAATATGTTATCATTTATGTAGTAACAACTTGGACAAAATCTACAGTAGTATTATGGCCGCACAACATATGTGGATTTAAAAAAAACATTTGTAATTGTTGATATGGTGAAGTTTTCTATGAAGAGATGTTTGTTTAGCATTTTGGAAAGAGTCTCCAATGTCAGTGCTTTGTAACAGTCGGAGGTAAAATTGTTCTTTTCGGTTTTTAGACACAGGAAAGCCTTCAGGACATAGGGCTTTGTGGTTTCTTGGTAACATGACAAGCTGCCTTTTGTTTGGTTGTTTTTTGTTTTTTTTGTTTTGTCTTTTTCTCTGTCTTAAAGTTAATAAGAGAGACTGGTGCTGCTCTAACATTAGTAATAACAGGATAATAGGAACTAATTTTGCGAACGTTCCTCAACATTAAATAAACGTCCACTTCATGTCAGGCATCATCAAGCCACCTTGATGTTGATTACTTTCCTATAACGGCACACCCAGACATGTATTATTGTTTACTTACTCCACATTTACAGTAAGTAGTATGCAGTATATACAATAGGAATGCATTTTGCATTTAGCCCTCTGTTGTTGAAAGGTTTAGTCGCATACAAAGAGTGAGTTGTTCCACTAAGGGTGCAGAAAAAAAAAAATACCACAAACATTTAAATTAATTTAATTTCAGCGCATACAGCTATTATAAACAGCCGTTAGTAAATCATCATATATTTAATAACAAAATTATTTTAAAAATTATTTGCAAATAAAATATTTGCAGATGATATGTTCTGTACCACTGTACATTGAAACTTTAATAACTTTATGCTGTACCTTACACCTTATAAAAAGTAAGGAAAGGATTTATTTTCATTATTAATACTGTGATGTGTTCTACCATTTGGTACAACACACTTTGTTTCCTCAGGAAAGCAGATGAACCAGATGTTCTGTTTGTCAGACTGGCTCAGGCTGAAGAGAGAATCAAAAATCTCCAGTCAGGTTAGTAGTAAGTTAAACAGTAAACTGTACAGTTTGTAAGCTTGATAATATGTGAAAAGCAAGAACCTAACCATATTCTCTGTGTTCACAGCACTGAACAAAGCCCAGTCAGAGCTACAAGAGCTGAGGTGTAAATATTACAAGGAAATGGCTGCCAAGTAAGTCCTTACTTGAAGACTAGTGTAATTAACTCTTTCCTGTTCCCGCTGTTCGTGCCATGCCTACCGTGTGTGTGTGTGTGTGTGTGTGTGTGTGTGTGTGTGTGTGTGTGTGTGTGTGTGTGTGTGTGTGTGTGTACATACAGTGGGGTCCAAAAGTCTGAGGCCACACCGAAAATCTGGGAATTTGTAAATTCAAAAACCAAAAAGGAAATGTAACACCAAGACTATTCCATATTCAAGATTGCACATTTTCAAGGTCACCATTTACATTTAAGCAAATTTGTGATCTTGATCATGTTAACTCCTTTGTACAAAAGGTCAGATTTTCCATGATTCTTATGCCTTCCGCTGAAGCACATGTTCAGATCACATGCCAAAGGATTTAATCTAACATTGATCATCAGGATTTACACAGACTTGTGGAGTCTGTGTCAGCTTGATTAAGTTCTTTGTTGTGTTGGCAGTGTGTTTTGGATCGTTGTCTTGCTGCATGATTGAGTTCCTCCCAATTAGGTTGAATGCATTTTCTCTGGAAATTGGCAGACAGAATGTTTCTTTAGACTTCTGAATTCATTCTGCAGCCATCATGAGTTACATCATCAATAAACATTAGTGAGCCCATTCCAGAAGCAGCCATGGAAGCTCAAGCCATGACACTACCTCCACCATGCTTGACCGATGAGCTTGTATGTTTTGTTTCATGAACAGATCCATTTTTTGTCCACACTTTGGCTTTTCCATCACTTTGGTAGAGGTTAATCTTGGTTCTAGAACTTTTGTGGCTCATCTCTGTATTTCTTTGCAAATTCCAATCTGGCTTTCTGATTCTTACTGCTGATGAGTGCTTTGAATCTTGTGGTATGGCCTCTATATTTTTGCTCCCAAAGCCTTCAAATGGTGGATTGTTGATGCGTTCACCTCTGCCCTGTGGAGGTTGTTGGTGATGTCACTGAGTGTTGTTTTTGTGTTTTCTTCACACCTTTCATAATGTTTCTGTCATCAACTGCCATTGTTTTTCTTGGCCGAGCCTGTTCAATGTCTGGTTGTTATTACACCAGTGGTTTCTTTCATTTTCAAATTTCCAAATTGGCTTGTTTTGTTTTTCTCCTATAGACAGCTCTCTGGTCTTCATGTTCGTTATCTTTTTAACAACAAATACAGCCTTCACAGGCAAAACCCAGGGCTCAAACCAAGAGTTATTCATTGTTTAAACAACCAATTTAACAGGGCACACCTGGTCAACAAGAATTTTGGACAGCTGATGAAGGACTATATGAGGAATGACCGGAAGGAAAAATCTTCAATAGGTCTTCAATTGGATTGAGATCTGGTGACTGTGAAGGACACATGATTAATATAATTTTCATACTCTCCAAACCATTAAGCCCTTGTGCCCTGTGAATTAGGCAGGGTCATCTGGGAAGAGACCATGCCCATTAGGATAGAAATGTTTGATCATAGGATACAGGTGATTGGTCAGAATAACCAAATCATGGCAGCAAAATGTCCCCGAAAGCATAACAGAACCATCGTTCCTTCCTGTAATTTGCATTTTCCTGTCAATTCTCCCTATTCTATCATAACCACACCCTTCTAACTGTTGTAAATGGTCAAGTTCTGCTCTCCAGTAATGTTTGCTCAAACCATGTATAGTCACTCTAATTATATTTCACATAGTCCACTCTCAGCTGGTGTAACTGCTTTGATTATAAATAAGAGTTCTTGATTAACTAACGCAGGTAATATAAGCAATTTCTGTTTGTCTCTGTTACTTTGGCAAACCTTAGAAGAACTGCTCTCTTAACAGCTCTTAACTGCTCTCTCATCAAAAAAATTGGGCTTGGCATCATCATCTAACACACAGTCTCCAGCTTGCACCTTGAATGAGCCTAAAACTTGTAAGAGATGCTGGTCAGTGCGAATTAGAAAAAAGTCTGCTTGTTTTGTTTTGCTGTGGAAGACCCTTATGCTCGACTACAGTTTTGTTTTTTTTCTCCAGGATTCTCTAGGATCTGTTTTCAGATACAATGCACAGTTTTCATTTGGTTGAATTTTGAATACTTCCTCTCTCCTCTCTGTGATGTGAGGACTACTGCTACTTTGCTGAAGTGCTTCTGTTTTTGGCTGCCATCCTGCTGCTACATATACATTAGTGAACTCGGAGCTGATAGTTTAAGGAACTCATTATCATCGACATTTATTTACTCTTCACTCATTTATGAGTGATGTAATATTTAATAAGTAGTATGGAGTCTTCTGCAAAGAATATCTCTCTGGCCCTATGCTTACACAAATGCACTCTAATTTTCATTAGTACAGACATTTATTTACCCAGAGACAGAAGGACAAAGTCATACTTAATTGTGATTTAGTGTGATACAGTGTCTTCACGCTGTACAACAACTCAATACACTTAAACTTCCAGCAAATACACTCTAATGCTGTATAGAGAGGATCTGTGTTTAAGAGAACCTCTGAGATTCATGTATTTAATCAAACTTTCAGCCTTCCTCATTATTCAGCCTCTCCACCTTTTGAAAATCAGCTCCCTGATGACTGAGAGGAAACTGTTGAACTTCAAACAAACCTTATGAATAATCTCCCCAAGACACTATTCAAATGAGTGCTCTGATTGTTGGGAGTGTGTAGGCATGTTGAGATATGATGTCAAATAATATGCGATAGATGTGACTCATTCTGTTTTAATGATAGGATGCCTCTTTTTTCAGATTTCACAGACTTTTAATACTCACAACATCTTTGTGGGAGTTTATTATTTGGCTGTTGTTTGGTGAACTGTTAGGAACGCAAAATATAGATAATGCGATTAAGTGTATCTACTGTATAAAATATAAAACATTGTTTCAAAAACCATACTGACTGTCAATATTCATGTTATCTTCCTGATTATTTTAATAGGCAGTGTGTATTGTGTCTTCCAGAGCGGAGGAACTGGCCCAGCTCAAGACGAACCTGGAGAAGGCCAACCAGGTGAGCACGGGGCTTTCCATTCTATCACTAATTTTGAGGATCCTGCATTTGTTAAGGTAATCACCTTTTGTAATCAAGCATCAGGATTAATTAGACGCCCCTGAGGCCTCTCTTCCTCTTACCACCCGCCCTCTACCCTCCGCTTTCTCAGGGCTTCGTGATTAGCCGTCTGCAGGTAGCAGAGGGCCATGAGACAGCACAGAGCGAAGGCTGCTGAGAGAGAAGCGTGATATGTCTGTTAGTTACCTCATCATACTGATTGCTTCCATTTTTTTCTTTTTCTCTCCGCCATGATTTTCCATTCTCTCTATCCCTCCCTTCGCCGGCAGCTTTTAGATAAATGTTCAGAAAATGAATCATTAATTAGCAGGCCAAGTGTGACTGTGCAGGGAAACAGTTTGGGAAAGAAAGTGCCTGCAAGTAAACATCCACCTCAACAGAATGGAGTAGAAAGAGAGTGAGTGAGAGAGAGATTCTCTATTTCAGGTTCTCCCTGTACGTAATCCTCTTGACTGGCTTTTGAGATTTTGTTCTACTCATTAATTTGTTGTAGTCTGTGCACTTGGTTTAAACCTTAGATTCAGAAACTTAGAATGTTAAGAGCGTTGTGGTTTCAATGTAATAGTTTGTAGAGTTTCAATGTACTTTGACTGCACAGGTGATGTTAACAGGTCTTTCAAAAACAGAATTGTGTGTGTTTGATGGCAGAGAGCAGATTTGGCCCAGAGGGAGGTGGAGCGACTGAGGGACCAGCTAACCAGCAGTCGCAGCATTTCTAAAGGGAGTGATGAGGGTCCCAGTGAGGTACAAGTGATTCCCTACTCTCACCAAAACTTTTACGATTAAAGAGAAAAGACTCACTTCACCACAAAGTCATCCCAAGGCTCCTGAGTCACACTCATGTACAGAAAAAAAAAGTCACTTATCCATACTGTTGGTGCCACAAATCAAATCCTTCGTGCTTGTGGCTCCTCATTAGCAACACTTTGAAGTAATATGATTATAGGAAAGCAGAGAGGATGAAGGCAGGCATTTTGAAGTTGAAAAAGGATTTTCATGTTTTTTTCTTCTCCCTCACTGCTTTGCTCCTCTGCTGTGGTGCCCATCTCAGGGGAAAGGAGGGAGGGATGAGAAGGACAAGTGCTCACCATCACGGCTGGAAGCAGTGCTCTTCTCCAAAGATAGAGAGATTCTTCGCCTGCTTGAGAATGTCCAGAGGTTGCAGTTCACTCTCCAGGAAGTGCAGGACTCCTCAGCAAGTCAGCTAGCAGATCTTGAACAACAGTTGACTTATAAGACAGAGGCTATTGAAGTAAGTGGGGCAGAAAAGTTTCAACATGTAGATGATGTAAACCAGTTTTCCAGCTACAGACCTTGAGGCTGCGTTGTTCTAACCATCAATTTTTTAATGGTTGCGTAACAGTGGTGTAAATGGCAAAGATACACTGAGGGTACTCTAGTTTGGGATTATACAATACATTACAAACACCATTCATTCATCCTTATCTTCCATATCTTGACCCTCTGCCCTCTCACTCCTAGCTTTTTTACATGGTGGTGGTCCAAAGTAATTTAATATAGTTTTTTCATTCTGCTTTTCATTCCAACTGACTGTCTCTCTCCCCTTCTAACTCTCTCTTTCTTGCCTTTTTTATCAACAAAAATAAGAGTGACAGCCTGCGTCAGTGCAATAAAAAAAATTAAAGTGGTACAGTAAAATTAACATTTACATTTATGGCATTTGGCAGACGCCATTATCCAGAGTGACTTACAGAAGTGAAAAAAATTCCATAGTGAAGTAAAATCCCATAGTGGCTTGAGAATCTGCATAAATTACAGCTAAAACACTTTACAAACATTATATATCTCTCTATGTAACTATTGACCAAGTTTCTATTTGTAATAAACATGTAGGCTAACGTAACTGTGGATATAATACTCAGAAAGCTATGATAGTGGAAATAAATTAAACTGAATAAGGGCATAACATAACGCCATGTAGTGCAGGGATGGTGTGGGTTTGGGGGTAGTGTAAATACTGG
>CM042556.1:2055000-2342500 GCA_023630585.1 Cranoglanis bouderius | reverse complement strand
TAATTTTGATTGCAACTGTATATTGCTGTATACTGATTATGCTTATCCACTCTTAACACAGTGTAGCCATAGAGTCACCCTTCCTCATCTAATGAACTGATTTTGCCAGCTCCAAACTATTATCTGAAGCCTTAAAGTATAGATGTAATGCTTCCTCTTCCCTATATTTATTGTGATGCTCTCGATTCTTGACTGTTTACTTGTTGGCTTTCCTCTGCTTTGAAATAGATGCTATGGTCTCAAAGGCCATTGCTCTAGCAGTCAAGAGGAAAGCTTTGGAGCTCTGATCAACCCCCAGGAACCCCCGTCCCCAGGACACCTTAGCTCTCTTTATCTATCTCCCTCAATCTTATATACAATCTCTCACTCCCATTCTGTCTTACTCTTACATTCTGTGCAGGGAGTATCACTCCTCGCATCCGAACCCCAGAAACTGGGTCAGATGACGCCATTAAGAACATTCTGGAACAGGCTAAGAAAGAGATCCAGTCCCAGCGAGGAGGTAGGGAGCTTTTCTAGACATGGATTAAGCACTGTTCTCCACTAAAAATTAAAACTACAATTTGCTGGTTGATAAATATGCGGTGCCACAGAGAAAGAACAATGGTTCATTATATTTTATATTGTCAATTTATTTGCAATGTTTATGATGGGAACCAGGTTATACAACATCTACAACAGAGGTAGCCTTTTTTGCTTGTTATCTACGTCCCTGCATGTACAGTCCCCTCTGAAAGTATTGGAATGGCAAGGACAATTCTTTTGATATGGGCTTGAAAGTCATGGGTCACATTGTGAACTGCCAAATGTTCCAACTTACATTTAATTTCACATGGAATGGGAGGACATTTGGTGCATTGACACTAAGCTTGTTCAATATTGATTTTTTCTCTTGCTAATAAATGTTAAATGATGTAATCATTCAGAACCCATAGCCTAAAAAAGACAATAAATTGATGGGAAATACACATTTACAGCATGCCAGTTTTAAGGAGAGTAGCCGAGGGCATAAAGCAGTACATTTTCTATATAATCTTACAGTGTTTGAATGTATTTAATCAGCATTACTGTTCATTACCATTAACATAAATGATAGTGTTAGATTTCACACATCGTTGGAGGCCTGTTTACATTTTTTGGGGTCTGAATTTTGTGCTTGTCATGTCCACACTAGAATCTGCACTGAACTCCACTTTCCACAATGCACCTCCGCATACAAACATGGACACCTTGGACTACAACACCCACATGCCACGACCATTGTCATGTTCACAGTCACCTGATTATTGATTGCAAACACCTGGACTCAATCACCTGTACACACATGATATAAGCACCCTCACTGCACCTTCACTTTGCGAAGTATTTGTTCAGCTCTGTATATGCACCTGATGTACCAAGCCTTCTATTCATGTTTGTCCTTTCTGTATTTTTGCTTTGATCTTGGATACTCTGTTTGCACATCACCTGACCCAGTGCCCGTTTCTTGTTTTTCGGTTTTGCCTAGTGTTTCGGTTTTGTTTGACTATTACCAGTTGTTTTAAATAAACACTCTCTCTGCAAATGTTGCAGTCTCTGCCACCTGACAGTGCCAAAATGTTTTGGCATCCGTAATAAGTAGTTAACTGATGTTAAATATATGCTTGCCTAATGTTAGCTAATTCAGACATATATTGATCGATTTTATTTCATATTAATGAACTCAAAATATTCTCAATTTACCATGATGGAATGAAAGGATGCCTGTACAAGTGCATGCGAGAGAGGGAGAAGAAGACAGCGTTTCCAGGTGGTGTCAGTTAATGTTGAAGAGTACAGATGATTGTAGATTCACATGTTGAGTGCCTCATCTCCCATTATCAAACTGTGGAGCTCCGATGCGAATCGTTTAGAGGTTTGCAGGTCTGGTAATATAATATAATCGGAGTAAACGTCACTGGATATTGTAGCAGTGTAATATCACACAATAAAAGGGACAATAAAACTGTTATATTGCACAAGCCTAATTCACACTATTTCTATCTGATGTGGTCTGTTTTGCTATAAGTCTGTTTCGTATAGTTCTGTCTTTGTCAGTTGACTGCAATTCTGGTTGAAATTAACACAATTATGAGAGAGTTTCTCATAATATTAAGGTCTTCTATGATCTAGCAGCCATTTTCTCATATTTAGTAGGCTAAATGTAAACAGTAAACAGAAAGAGCAAAGGAAAAAGTGTAAACTGAAAGAGCAAACTGAAAAAGTATAAACTAAGAGAATATACCATTACCTGCTGTGTTGGCAGGCTGTAGCTAAAGCTATAGTAACAAAAAAGCCCATCATTACAGCAACCTTATTGCAAAACTCTCATAAAACAGCCTTTAAATCAGGGGTGTCCAATATTTTCCACAAAGGGCTGGTGTGGGTGCAGGTTTCATTCCAATCAAGCAGAAGCTACACCTGATTCCACCTGTTTAATCAGTTGATCTTGGCTTTCAATAGCTTTCAATAAACTCGGGTATAGCATCTACTTGGTTGGAATGGAAACCTGCATCCACACCGGCCCTTTCTGGATAAGATTGAACACCCCTGCTTTAAATGCATCATAACGCTGATTCCTGTCAGTGTTGTGCTGTAGACAATTCTCACATATCATGTTTCTTTGAAATGGTGCATTTTTGTCAAAACTATCTGAATGAATATTTACTTATTTTTGTATGTGAAAAATAGATGGATTCCTATTTATTATTCTGTATTATACTTATCGTGTTATGGTGGATATGATAAGGGTCATAGTTATCAAAAGTATTTTTCTCATATGAATTCATAAGGGTACCAATAATTGTTGGACACCTATATTTAACAAAGATATTTTTTTTTTTTTTGGATAAACCTGTGTTGTGTTTGCCATTGTTTGATATCCATGAGAGCAGAGTATTTTTGTGATTATTTTTTTTAACAAAAGATAAAAAGGTTAAACAATAAAGACAATTTTTCACATCCTTCTTTGCTCATATTTACCAAGGGTGCCAATATTAGTGGAGGGCTCTGTATGTAATTCACATTGTGTATATTGAAGTAACGAGTTATGTTGGTGTGGATTCTTAAGATGTATTATTACAGCTGGGAAATTGGCAGTTTGTAAGTGGATCATCTTATGAATAACTGATTGCTGCCAGAACTAGCTACAGTGCCGTGAAAAAGTATTTGCCCCATCCTGATTTCTTCTGTTTTTGTGTATATCTCACACTGTAAGTTGTTTCAGAAATTAAAACAAAATCTAAGATAAAACAAAGGCAACCTGAGTAAACACAAAATACGGTTTTTAAGTGATAATTTTATTTATTGAAGCAAAAAAAAGTTATCCAGTAACAACTGTTGCATTTTTGTCAAAACTATCTGAATGAATACAGTGAGGGGGAAAAAATATATGATCCCCTGCTGATTTTGTACATTTGCCCACTGACAAAGAAATGATCAGTCTATAATGTTAATGGTAGGTGTATTTTAACAGTGAGAGACAGAATAACAACAAAAAAATCCAGAAAAACACATTTCAAAAAAGTTATAAATTGATTTGCATTTTAATGAGGGAAATAAGTATTTGATCCCCTATCAATCAGCAAGATTTCTGGCTCCCAGGTGTCTTTTACACAGGTAATGAGCTGAGATTAGGAGCACTCTCTTAAAGAGAGTGCTCCTAATCTCAGTTTGTTACCTGTAAAAAGACACCTGTCCACAGAAGCAATCAATCAATCAGATTCCAAACTCTCCACCATGGCCAAGACCAAAGAGCTGTCCAAGGATGTCAGGGACAAGATTGTAGACCTACACAAGGCTGGAATGGGCTACAAGACCATCGCCAAGCAGCTTGGTGAGAAGGTGACAACAGTTGGTGCGATTATTCACAAATGGAAGAAACTGTCAGTCTCCCTCGGTCTGGGGCTCCATGCAAGATCTCACCCCGTGGAGTTTCAATGATCATGAGAACGGTGAGGAATCAGCCCAGAACTACACGGGAGGATCTTGTTAATGATCTCAAGGCAGCTGGGACCATAGTCACCAAGAAAACAATTGGTAACACACTACGCCGTGAAGGACTGAAATCCTGCAGCGCCCGCAAGGTCTCCCTGCTCAAGAAAGCACATGTACAGGCCCGTCTGAAGTTTGCCTGAATGATTCAGAGGAGAACTGGGTGAAATTGAAATTGCTGCCTATGACCCCAAGAACACCATCCCCACTGTCAAACATAGAGGTGGAAACATTATGCTTTGGGGGTGTTTTTCTGCTAAGGGGACAGGACAACTGCACCGCAAAGGGACGATGGACGGGGCCATGTACCATCAAATCTTTGGGTGAGAACCTCAGCCAGGGCATTGAAAATGAGTCGTGGATGGGTATTCCAGCATGACAATGACCCAAAACACACAGCCAAGGCAACAAAGGAGTGGCTCAAGAAGAAGCACATTAAGGTCCTGGAGTGGCCTAGCCAGTCTCCAGACCTTAATCCTATAGAAAATCTGTGGAGGGAGCTGAAGGTTCGAGTTGCCAAACGTCAGCCTCAAGACCTTAATGACTTGGAGAGGATCTGCAAAGAGGAATGGGACAAAATCCCTCCTGAGATGTGTGCAAACCAACTACAAGAAACGTCTGACCTCTGTGATTAACAACAAGGGTTTTGCCACCAAGTACTAAGTCGAAGGGGTCAAATACTTATTTCACTCATTAAAATGCAAATCAATTTATAACTTTTTTGAAATGCGTTTTTCTGGATTTTTTTTGTTGTTATTCTGTCTCTCACTGTTAAAATACACCTACCATTAAAATTATAGACTGATCATTTCTTTGTCAGTGGGCAAAGGTACAAAATCAGCAGGGGATCAGATTTTTTCCCTCACTGTATTTACTTATTGTTGTATGTGAAAAATAGATGGATTCATGTTTATTATTCTGTATTATACTGATCATGTTATGGTGGATATGATAAGGGTAATAGTTATCAAAAGAGCTACCGCCAACCCTTATAAAACTGACTAATTGTCTAATTATCTTAAATAATTAGTATTGGGGTAGTCAATAATTTATATTATATTACAAGTAATGTGAGATATTTTTTGTTGCATACAGTGCCCTCCACTAATATTGGCATCCTCGGTAAATATGAGCTGTGAAAAATTGTCCATTACCAGCTGGGCCTGTGTGATAATGTATTTGCGCCTATAGTTAGTACTTCCCCAAATCTATGAAACTGCATTCATACTGGGGTTCAGCTGGACTAGACACAACCAGGCCTGATTACTGCAAACCCTGTTCAATCAAATCAACACTTAAATAGAACTTTTTCAACAGCATGAAGTTGGTTAAAAGGTCTTACCCAGTAACACACTATGCCAAAGTTGAAAGAAATCCCACAAATAATGAGGAAGAAGGTGATTGAAATACATCAGTCTGGGAAGGGTTACAAAGCTATTTCAAAGGCTCTGGGACTCCAAATAACTAGAGTAAAAGCCATTATCTCCAAAAGGAAAAACTTGGCACATTAGTGAACCTTCCCAGAAGTGGCCTTCCAAAATTCCTTCAAGAGCACAGCAACGACTCATCCAGGAAGTCACAAAAGACCCAAGGACAACATCGAAGGACCTACAGGCCTCTCTTGCATCAATAAAGGTCATTGTTCATGACTCCACTATCAGAAAGACAGTCGGCAAAAATAGCATCCATGGAAAAGTGGCGAGGTGAAAACCAAGAAAACCACACCTTGATGATCCTCAAACCTTTTGGGAGAATGTTCTGTGGACTGATGAGTCGAAAGTAGAACTTATTGGAAGGCAGGGGTCCCGTTACATCTGGTGTAAACCAAACACAAAATTCCACAAAAACAACATCATACCTACAGTCAAGCATGGTGGTGGAAGTGTGATGGTGTGGGGATGCTTTGCTGCTTCAGAGCCTGGGCAATAATTGAGGGGAAACATGAATTCTGCTCTCTACCAGAAAATCCTAAAGGAGAATGTCCGGTCTTCAGTCTGTAAGTTGAAACTCAAGCACAACTGGATTATGCAGCAAGATAATGATCCAAAGCATAGGAGTAAATCCTAGTCCTAGAAGTAAGTGAAAGACTGATCTCCAGTTATCGTAAGCATTTGGTTGCAGTTATTGCTGCTAAAGGTGGCACAACCAGATTTTAAGTTTAAGGAGGCAATTAGGTTTTCACATGGGTGATAGGTGTTGGATAACTTTTTTTTTGCTTCAATAAAATTTTTTTTAAAAATAAATAAAAACTGTCTTTATTTTATGTTGTATTTTGTTTGAAGATCTAAAACTATTTAGTATGACATATACACAAAAACAGTATAAATCAAGATGGGGCAAATACTTTTTCACAACACTATGTATTTGCCGAATAGACAAAAATCAGTACTATAATCACCAAGAATTAGTAGGAAAAATGTGTTAAGGCTTTATTGTCATTTCAACCATATACAGCTAGTACAGTACACAGTGAAACGAAACAACGTTCCTCCAGGACCATGGTGCTACATAAAACAGAACTACACGAGACTACACAGAACTAAATAAGACCTACAAATTTCTACATAAAATGCATGTGCAAGCATGTGCAAACAGCACAAGACAGTACAATATCTACTAAAAGAGGACAATAGGCACAGTAAGAAACAGTGTAGTTCCAACCAGTACACAGTTCTAGTGTGGAAGTGTCAGATATAACAGGTAGTGCAAAAGAATAACAATATAATAAAATGCTATGAATGTAAACATAACATACTATGACATCGTATTCAGCAGATAAGCTTATACCATATATGGACATAGCAGTTATTGGGGTAGAGAGTATAGTAGTGACAAGGAATTAAATACAATATTTTATGTAAATACAGTAGCAGCAGAAAATGTAGGTAGTCAATAAAGAAATGTGCAAAAATTGTGAAGGGAGTGGGATGGTGGGATTCAGTTGAGTGTGTGTTTTGTGTTGGGTGTGGGTGTGGGTGTTTGTGGGGGTGGGTGTGGGTGTGTGCGTGTGTCAGTCCAGCCTCTGAGTATTGAGGAGTCTGATGGCTTGGGGAAGAAGCTGTTACACCGTCTGGTCGTGAGGGCCCGAATGCTCTGTACCTTTTGCCAGATGGCAGGAGGGTGAAGAGTTTGTGTTAAGGGTGTGTGGGGTCATTAACAATGCTGGTGGCTTTGCGGATGCAGCATGTGGTGTAAATGTTTATGAGGGAGGGAAGACGGACTCCGATGATCTTCTCAGCTGTCCAATTGTGGAATACGTTGAATTTATTAAGGTTTTATGTACTGTAGTAATAATTTGTGGGCACTATAGAGACCTCAAGCAACTTTTTTTTTTAAGCATTTTGAACATTTTTTGTATATTTAAACATGAGATAATATGTGCACTTTATTATGTATAATGTTAAAGTATATCATTTTTGACAAAGGTAACTAATACTCTTAAAATGCAATTATACATTTGATACTGTGATCTTTTTAGATAACTCATAAGAGAATGTCAAAAGTCTGAAAATTGAAAAAATATTTAATATGCAGAAAGCACTAGAGACAATACAGCTTAACATATGGATGACAGTATTAAGTCCTAACAGTGTTATACCATTTAAAAGAAGTAGCACACATGACAACATTAAAAAAACATTTTAAAAAGATTGTGTGCAAGCAGGGCATTCAGATAATCCTTACATTTCAATCTAGACTTCTTCAGCACTTCAATAAGTATTGGGCATTTGAACCCTACTGTAAATGATAAATGAATCTTCTGTGTGTTTGTGTGTTATAGGTGATGGTAAGTCCTCTCTGGGATCTTCTACAGGGCGCAGCAGTGGTGGAAGCAGTAATTCAGATGAGACTATTAAGAGCATCTTGGAGCAGGCGCGACGGGAGATGCAGGCACAGCAGCAGGCTCTGCACGAGCTGGAGGCCAGCAGTCAGAGTCTGTGCTCTCAGGAGCTCCACAAGACCCTGCCTGGCCCTATGCCCACCTACATCAAGCAAGAAGAGGGCAGCACCATGCCCATGTGCCCATCCAACCCCATCGGCAGCCCCCAGACCCCCCTCAGCGTTCTGTCTCCTGCTGCTTTTGTCCAAAACATTATCCGTAAGGTGAAGTCAGAAATCGGCGAGGCTGGAACATACTTTGACCAGCACTGGTCTCGTCCCTTCACCTCTGTCTCGCCCTCACTCTCCTCTTCCTCCTCCTCTGTGCCCTCCACAGTGCCCCGGGCTTGGAACGCGGAATGCACCCCGGGCACAGAGGAGGGGCCAGGCACTGAGGAGGATGAACCTCCACCAAGCCGGCCTGTGAAAGTGGAGCCAGAACTGTGTGTAAGCGGGGAGCAGGCAGCATGTGGAGGAGCACGGATTAGCTACTATCCCTCCTACATTCCTCGCACTCTGAAGCCCACTGTGCCACCACTCACGCCTGAGCAGTATGAGATGTATATGTATCGTGAGGTGGATACCATAGAACTCACACGCCAGGTCAAGGAGAAGCTGGCCAAGAATGGCATTTGTCAGCGTATTTTTGGAGAGAAGGTAAGTGAGAGACATGCTTTCGGTCAAGTCTTTAAAGAGGACAGAGAAGAACAGACAAATTATGGAGCGGTTTTCTAGAGCACTGTGACAATAACATCTCTATATGTAATTGCAGTGGTTTGTATTTTTGTAATGTGCTTTTTCTTCTGACCTAATCTCAGTTGTTTTCACAGTCCTTTACATACCAGTTATTAAAAGACTTTCCAAAAGAGGTTGTGAATATTAACAGGCCAGATGCTTCATCAATTCTAATAGCCTCGCCAGTTTTTTATTGCTTTTAAGCTTTTAATACTCTTGCAGTGTACTATTTTTTCATAATTGTGAAGTGCCACACATCACTGAAACGTTATAAGCACAGTATAAGAATATGTAAGATGGTATGAACCCATAAACACACACTTAAATGTGCATATAAAACAGACACAAATCAGTCATTGCAAAACAATGCCAAAACACCTTAAATAGTCACCCATTTCTTAAATATTGTTTTTTTTACTTTACGTTCCAAATCCTGTAAATTGTGCTTTGCTGCCACCATGTGGTGGATTGGAGGCTTCACTAAAACTGGTTATTAGTAATAGTCATTTTTTATTAGAGATGATCAAAGTTTGCATATTTCCACTTACCTTCTAGTTCTTCTGTTGAAATAATCATAAATGCTGTGTTTGGCTCCTGCAGGTACTGGGCCTTTCTCAGGGTAGCGTGAGTGACATGCTGTCTAGACCCAAACCCTGGAGCAAGCTCACACAGAAGGGACGAGAGCCTTTTATACGCATGCAGCTGTGGCTTCTGGACCAGTTAGGACAGAGCCTCAATCAGCAGTCCAACCACAGCCACAACCACAGTCAGTTACATTCTTTATATAAGCATTTGGCTTGGGTGGTTAGTATGTTTATAATAGCAAGCAAGGTTATGTGTTGCTCCATTTCAGAAATGTTTCAATTTGTCCAAATTTTAGGATGCTTTGGTTGACCACTGAAATAAAATCTGGTATTTCAGATTTAAAAATAATTATTCAGAACTAATTGTTTAACTTTCTGCTGAACCTCCCCTCAGACAAAAGCCCAGTGACCTCTCACTCTTCACCATCCCCTCCACTCAGCCCAGAGGACAGTATGCCTCTGGAGCCAGTGAGTTTAGTGCTGGAGTGCAGCAAGGAGAACCAGCACCCTCACCCACAGCACACAGAACCTCAAGGAGTGAAGGGCACAGCAGGAACATTGGCACTCCAGCAGCCTCACATTCCACTAGGCATTCAGGAGCTGGTGGCCATGTCGCCTGAGCTTGACACATATGCTATAACCAAGACGGTCAAGGAGGTGCTGACTGACAACAACCTAGGTAGTTTTTTTTATTATCATTAATCCTTAATGCATCTTATTATCATTAATGAGTGCTTCAGTATGAAACATAGATATATAGAGCTTTTTTTATTGTATTGGTCATGTGTGTTTATGTGATTTTTAGGTCAGCGTCTGTTTGGCGAGAGTATCTTAGGCCTTACACAAGGCTCCGTCTCAGACCTGCTGTCCAGACCCAAACCATGGCATAAGCTGAGTTTAAAGGGCAGAGAGCCCTTTGTGCGCATGCAGCTGTGGTTAAATGACCCGCACAATGTGGACAAACTGAGAGATATGAAGAAGATGGAGAAAAAGGGTAAACTAAAGGGAAATGTCACAATTTAAATTTAAATTGGTGTTAGCCCTTACTGAATGACTTCATACACCTGCCTCATGAGTATTTCTGTCTTGTCACTGCAGGGTACACCATCAGTATGTATACTCACCGAGCACTTTATCAGGAACACTATAGTATACTAATACTCGGTAGGGCCTCCCTTTGTTCTCAGAACAGCTTCAGTTCTTCAAGGCATGGATTCCACAAGATGTTGGAAACATTCCTTTGGGATTCTGGTCCATGTTGACATGATTACATCAAAAAATTCTTGCAGATTTTTCAGGTGCAATTTCATGCTGCGAATCTCCAGTTCTACCACATCCCAAAGGTGTTCAATTGGATTCATAGTAATACTCAAACCATGACAGTCCATGGCGTGTGTGACATTATCAAACTATTGACACTATGAACACACACACAAGCTAATACCAGTGCATTTTCAAGTCGTCCTGTCTGAAACGTCCAGAGGCCGGATGCAGACAGTGGGCTGAGTGAGATGAGGCTGTGGAGCAGGGACAAATCCTCACCACAGATTCGCAGCATGAAATTGCACCTGAAAAATCTGCAAGAATTTTTTGATGTAATCATGTCAACATGGACCAGAATCCCAAAGGTGTTCAATTGGATTCATAGTAATACTCAAACCAGCCCATCTGGCACCAAAAATCAAGCCACGGTCAAAATCACTGAGACAATTTTCCCCCATTCTGATGGTTGATGTGAACATTATCCGAAGCTGCTGGCCTGTATCTGCATGATTTTATGCACTGCATTGCTGTCACATGATTGGCTGATTAAATAATTGCATGAATAAGTAGGTGTACAGATGTGTTGGTGAGGGTACTTTAGGTACTGCCCCAGTTTCAAACACTGTACAGCCGTGGCCAAAAGTTTTGAGAATGACACAAATATTCATTTTTACAAAGTCTGCTGCCTCAGTTTTTATAATGGCAATTTGCATATACTCCAGAATGTTATGAAGAGTGATCAGATGAATTGCAATTAATTTCAAAGTCCCTCTTTGCCATGAAAATGAACTTAATCCCAAAAAAGCATGTCCACTGCATTTCAGCCCTTCCACAAAAGGACCAGCTGACATCATGTCAGTGATTCTCTCGTTAACACAGGTGAGAGTGTTAACGAGGACAAGGCTGGAGATCACTCTGTCATGCTGATTGAGTTAGAATAACAGACTGGAAGCTTTAAAAGGAGGGTGGTGCTTGAAATTATTGTTCTTCCTCTGTTAACTATGGTTACCTGCAAGGAAACACGTGCAGCCATCACTGCTTTGCACAAAAAGGGATTCACAGGCAAGGATATTGCTGCTAGTAAGATTGCACCTAAATCAACCATTTATCGGATCATCAAGACCTTCAAGGAGAGAGGTTCAACTGTTGTGAAGAAGGCTTCAGGGCGCCCAAGAAAGTCCAGCAAGCGCCAGGACCGTCTCCTAAAGCTGATTCAGCTGCGGGATCGGGGCACCACCAGTGCAGAGCTTGCTCAGGAATGGCAGCAGGCAGGTGTGAGTGCGTCTGCACGCACAGTAAGGCGAAGACTTTTGGAGGATGGCCTGGTGTCAAGAAGGGCAGCAAAGAAGCCACTTCTCTCTAGGAGAAACATCAGGGACAGACTGCTATTCTGCAAAAAGTACAGGGATTGGACTGCTGAGGACTGGGGTAATGTCATTTTCTCTGATGAATCCCCTTTCCGATTGTTTGGGGCATCTGGAAAAAAGCTTGTCCGGAGAAGAAAAGGTGAGCGCTACCATCAGTCCTGTGTCATGCCAACAGTAAAGCATCCTGAGACCACTCATGTGTGGGGTTGCTTCTCAGCCAAGGGAGTGGGCTCACTCACAATTTTGCCTAAGAACACAGCCATGAATAAAGAATGGTACAAAAACATCCTCAGAGAGCAACTTCTCCCAACCATCCAAGAACAGTTTGGTGATGAACAATGCCTTTCCCAGCATGATGGGTCACCTTGCCACAAGGCAAAAGTGATAACGAAGTGGCTCGGGGAACAAAACATCGACATTTTGGGTCCATGGCCAGGAAACTCCCCAGACCTTAATCCCATTGAGAATTTGTGGTCAATCCTCAAGAGGCGGGTGGACAAACAAAAACCCACAAACTCTGACAAACTCCAAGCATTGATTATGCAAGAATGGGCTGCCATCAGTCAGGATGTGGCCCAGAAGTTGATTGACAGCATGCCAGGGCGAATTGCAGAGGTCTTGAAAAAGAAGGGTCAACACTGCAAATATTGACTCTTTGCATAAACTTCATGTAATTGTCAATAAAAGCCATTGAAATGCTTGTGATTATACTTCAGTAACAGTTAGTAACATCTGACAAAAAGATCTAAAAACACTGAAGCAGTCGACTTTGTGAAAATTAATATTTGTGTCATTCTCAAAACTTTTGGCCACGGCTGTACTTTGAAAAATACAAATCTCTCCTAATTCAAGATGGCATAAAATGAATTATAAGGCATATATGGCAACAGATTTTATCCTTATTCCAGTGTATTCTTAAAGATACAAACTTGCATGTTTTTAAAAGCGTAATAAGCCGATCATTTCAAATGAAAAAATGGAGTTAAAATATTGCCCCACAATGAATCTGGTTAATTCTATTCATGCTTTTGATTTAAAATTTTCTGGCCCAGAAATTTGCTCAGCTCTGTCCTTTTTCATTAAAGAGCAACTTGTGAGGCAGGTATGTAGTTTTAACCCATGGGGTGGGTTTGTTTGAAAGAAAGAGGAAGACTTCTTAATGTTTTCATTGCAATTTCAGTTTTCTCCACAGGAATTAGAGAATTCTAAAAATGACAATTATGAGACAATGTCACTGTGTCACTAATGTGAAGCTCTACTGTTACATAGCTTAATTTCTTTGCATTTACAGCATACCTGAAGCGCAGATATGGCCTGTTGAGTCCTGGCTCAGATACCGATTCTCCGGGAGCATGTTCGGATTCCATTAGCCCAGGCCTTGCCCAAATGGAGCTGTGTTCCTACAACCAAGCTAAGAAGCCCAGAGTAGTGCTAAATGCAGAGGAGAAGGAGGCTCTGAGGAAGGCATACCTGCAGGAGCCCTACCCATCCCAGCACACCATTGAGATGCTGGCCACCCAGCTCAATCTCAAGACCAACACCGTCATCAACTGGTTTCACAACTACAGGTTTAAAAGAAACTGTGGTTTTCACACACCTTGCCATGTTTGATTGAGAGTGGTCATACAAAATGTACAATGTAAACTGTACATAGGAGGCTGTGCAGATTTATGCCATTCTGGCTCCACCTAGTGAAAATTATGGGCAATACAAGAAAAAAAACAAGATTGACAAGATTCAAAATACAGAGAATGAACCTTCCTACCTTGCTACTGATAACAATAATAGCTTTCTTTATATAGCCCCTTTCATACACAGTTCAAGGTATTGACCATGCATAAACATGACATATAGGAAGCCCCCAAAGGAAAACAATATTTTTGTTGAGTTCAAGTGGTCCATGTTTCCCCTAGGTGCTCAACTCTTTGTGTATTGTCTTGATTACTTTGTAAGCAGGTCTCGAATGCGGCGCGAGGTCCTTGTGGAAGGTCCACAGGACAATGATGCTGATGCGGAGCATAACTTCTCTCCTTCAGTGAGCTGCAGTCCCATTTCAGATGTAGATGAAAGGAAAAAAGCCCATGCAGTCCGCAATGGCCACACAGTGCTCAATGTCAAACAGGAAGTGGAGGAAGATGAGGAGAAGCTGCATATCAGGCAGGGTACATGCTCTTCCATGGCTGTGCAGTTCACTGAGATGAAGACTGAAGAGGAGCAGACATCTGGCAACAGGGACCTGACGTCATGTTGTCCTCAAAGCCTCAGGCAAGACGAAGCCTGCATCCACAAACTCCTTTCTGGATCTGTTTCCTCAGACAACACTCAGAAAAGCAACACAGCCACACTTGAAGGTGAAAATAAATCACCGGTGGACCCAGCGAGCTTCAAGGCATCATCGGAGGCATGCCGCAGCAGCCTGGAGGTGTCCCTCGACTCACCCTCAGCTGCCTCCTCTCCTGGCCTCATGATGTCTGTCTCACCGGTGCCGTCCTCTTCTGCCCCCATTTCTCCATCTCAGTCCCTTCATTCCAACACCAAGATCAGCAAGAGCACACAGAGGCGTGATGAGAAAATGGCCAACCTTAGCAACATCATCCATCGACTTGAGCGAGCGGCCAATCGTGAAGAGGTGCTGGACTGGGAGTTCTAGAGCTTGAAGCTTAAAAATACTCTGAATCCCTGAAGAGGGTTTTCTCACTCCTGAAGCTTTTGCCGGTCACATTTGCCTGTCACCAGGAACACAGGAAGTGATATCCTCCAATCCAGAGATAAAATATTGTCCTGTTAAAGACATTAATCAAATAATATTTATAAACATGTTTTAGGTATTTTGATATTGGTATCCTACTTTGAGTTATATGTTACAGCACTAGCTGTCATGTTTTAAACCAAGGTGGAAAGAGATACTTGGATGTGAAGACTTTGCAGTTATGGTAGTATGGTGTCATGAAATGCACACTGAAGTTCTATAGATTGCCACTGGGTGAGATTATTTCAAATGAGACCTCTGTCTTAAGCCATCAAAAGCACTACTTATTTAAAAAAAAAAAAAAAAAAAAAGGATTCTGACCAAATTTGCTACTTTTTGAATAGCATTTTTTCAGATTTTGTCTGTAAAACGGGACAGTTAAAGTCAAATAATGTTGAGAACTTTATACTGACTTGAGGGATAGTCCTTAAAGACTCTAAATAGTGAACAATACATATGTACTTAGTTTCTTGTTGACATGTTTTGGAACATTTGTTACACAAGCGTGTAATGTGTGGTTGTACGTGCTGTAGAAATTGTCTGCAATAGCCTTTCTCTGAACAAGATGTAGCATGGTACTCAAATTACCCTCTTATCTTCTATAGATAGTATCCAGTGATATACTTGAGCGATAAAAGTGAAAACATCAGAAAATTCAGCAAAAAAAGGATTGTAGGAAAAAGATTATTGATTTAATATTTTATTGAAGCTGTTATTGTTTGTTTTTTTTTTCCAGGGGGGTGGGGGGGTGTTGGTTGGTTTCCTTTAATGATTCTTAGACTTTTGTGAACTTGGAAGCGAGTGAGCCATTTGAAACTTTTGAGCAATGTCTTCACTAATTCATATTGCATTTGCCTCACACTTCCTCTGATGCACTGATCTCTCACACACATGGGGCAAGGCAATGGCCATAACTCAGCATTACGGTTCTGAACTGATTCTATGCCCAAAAGTTCTACTAATCATGATTTAAACAATAATTCAATAATGATGTAATATAAGCTTGACCCAAGTCTCAAAGACCAATACCACAGGAAGTGACGGGGGTAGCTTTTTCACTGGGAACATTTTAGCATGCATATGTTTTAAACTAACCATTTATTCCTGTTTCATTGGTAGGCACTAATACGTTTAGGAATCCTGCCCTTCTCAGCACATGTATTCACTCTTGTGCTTGTTGGTCCTCTAGGCTCCCATTTATCCCAAATGTCAGTGTGTGTCATGGCAAACATAGGCAGCAGCTACACCCTTATAAATAGATATCATTTAATATATACCTCTATCACTGATTCATTGTATTTTTGCATGGGCTTTCCAATACCACAAGAAGATGTGCTGTAATGTGGGTGTCCTCATCATGTCTGTCCCTGAGAACTGAAATCAGAATAGGCACACTTGAACTTTTTATATAAGTAGAGTAAAAACACTGTACTTGAGTAATAAATGCAGAGATTGTAATAACACTGGGAAGTGCACAAAGTTTTCATAGAAATGGGGCCGTTCATCAAATCTCTTGTTTCTAGAAGCTTTGTGTACTACACAATTCTGCAACCTTTACATTTTAAATATGCATATACCTAAAAGCATACATTAGGGTGTTTTCATACTAGGCGTTTTTTTTTCTACAGAAAGTGCTGGCTGGAGCGCCTTTTGTGTTGAGATGAAAAAAGTAGCTCACTCTGGTGATGAGGAGGCTGTGACTTTGGAGGCAGAAAATCAAAAGAAGGAGAGCTGCTTGTGCAACTTGAATGTAAAAATAGACAAGTTGTTATTTTTAGTTATATTGCAAAGTTTGAATATTAGCAATGAAATATTTTTCGATTCACTCTGTAGTAAATCTCATACATTTTTTTTCACTAGCACTCTGTCCTCCATATTTGCTCGCAGCATAACTTGCAGCCTGATTGGTTTGGAGGTAAAAAAAAATTGACACATCACCACTCAGCGCTTTTCTGAACAGTTTTTTAAATTCTTTTATTTAGACGTTTGAAGTGCTCCACTGTGGCCAAAAGTACACCGGCGGCAGTGGCGCTTTCTGAGGGATTATGTGTAAACGTGTGCTGGTGTTTGAGAAAAGAAAAAATGTGTAATGTGAAAGCAGCCTTATGTGACATGGATTGGGGTCAATTAAATTACATCACATATATTCTAAATTTGTTTAATCCCTCAAGACAGAAGGTTTTGCAGAGTTTAGTTTCAGTGGACTTAAAAAGCTGAAACAGGACTTGAAACTAGAGTGTTGTGCTAATAGGTTGGTGTAAAAATGAATTGGTCAGATTTATAAAACTTGTCATTGGTTTCATTTATAAAACGTGTCAGACGGGGGAAACCCTACTAACAGTTTTACCAAAAATAAATTTAGTGACTTTTGAAATCCTCCATTCAGTCAACTTCTAAAATATTAAGCACCTAAACTGTTTTTCCCCCGACTTGTCCTTCAAGTAAATTTGCCTGAAGTTTGGGGCATTCCGCTGCTGGGTACTGAAATACCTTGAAATACCTTTTTTTGTCTTCTTTTTTTCTTTCTTTCTTTTTTTTTGACACAAATATAAGTGTTTTGCTACTGAGTTTAGTTTTCTTTATATTTTCTTGGTAGATGTAGGCCTTCAATACCTCATATAAGAACTACTTTACAGCACTTACTGTTTTTAAAAAAAAAAAAAAAAAAAAGAAAGAAATCGAATATTTGAGAATAGTGGAAATATGAAAACTGTTCTTACTTTTTGTTCCACAGGTCTTTGCCTTGATGTATTGTTGAAGTTGATAGTAAAACACTTGCACATGTCTTAAAAGTACTGAAGATTGAAATAATAAACACGTATAAATATATGAATATTACACATTTACTGGGAAATAATATCTTAGGGTTCTTGTCACTAGTGTGCTGATGTATTTAAATAGAGTGTACAGTTATATTAACCAAACACACAGAGTCAGACCTCGTTTGGCAAACTTGCCCATGTTCTAGAACCTTCTCTCAGGGTTATCTAGCTTCTTTAAGCTTTATCAAACCAGTCAGGTCACATTGCTGGTTAGCTTAAATTGTTCATGACGTCTGCTTGATTTTCCTACACACAGAGTGATTTTATTTCGAACCTAATTTCTCTGTGTTCTTCACAATTTCTAGCAAATGGAGCATAATTGTTACCTGAGAAAAAGATCAACTAAGAGCTGAAATTGGGATACTGAAAGAGCATGGATGTGTGTGCTTATTCTAAGCTAATCTCTTAGTCTTCAGTAGTTTATCAAAACAATGTAATTTTTTAGCTGATTTTCTCCAAGCATGTTAGTTTGTAAGTTACAAATTGTGTTTACAAATTGTGTTTCATATTTCAAGGTATGTACCATACCCATAAATAATTTTTGACATCTAATATGATATAGCATAATAGTTATACAGTTATATACATATAACTATTTCAGATCTGATCATAGTATACCATCATACCAGTATACCATTCCAAGCCTATGTTTAAGTCAGAGAACATTTCAGCTAATCTAATGGGTATGTGCCTTTGGCAAGCCAAAAATAATAATAAATGGTGGTACTTTATGACTGTTGCATTGTGTGAAAACTGCAAACAAAAATCCAGGCAGGCTGTAATTCTCATTATTCAGGAGAGAGTTCACCGGACATTTATGAAACAGAACACTGGTCTCTTCTGAATACTGACACTGCCCACTTACTCCCTGCAGCAGAAATGATTCATAACAGCAAGAAAAATGCTGTCACTTGAATGAGATAAAATTTCCTTACAATACTCTATTTTTATTTTGTTCTGTTTAAATTTTGATTTTACCTTAGATTTATTTTTTTGCATACAGTTTTGTTGCATTTCAATCATATAGAAATAGTATATTGACTTTTGTATCTCCGTTAATATCAAGTAATCACTTGTTGGAGAACAGTTCCCTGCATGCCAAAACTGGAATTTGTAAGGATTTATGGTGATGCTCAAAAAGTAACAGGATTTATCTCAAAATTATTTTAGCCATAAAGAGCCTGTTAATTTTGGTGCTTGGGTGTATTGTAACATATCTTAAACCTCCCTTAAACAGTCTTCAAGACAAGTTATAAATTAGAAAGGCTTTATTTGTGTGAAAGTGAAATTAGCCTTGAAATGTCCTTATGATGTGTGAAATATGGCTCCTGCAGAAGGCAATACTTAAACATTTCGTTATGAGCAGCAAAAAAGAAAGTAGTGGCTGAAAGTGTAAGACACATTTTCCCATCCTTCCCCTTTCCTGTGAAATATTCCCATTTTGATGCACATTTCACATGTCATGTGTCTCATTCATATGTATCAAGCCATTGTTGAATACAGTACATCGTTATATAAAAGCCTTTGCCTGGTATTTTTTTTTTTTTTTTTTTTTTTGAGATTCCTGCGTTCAATCCTGAGCTTGTGTTACTGTCTGTGCAGAATTTCTGTGCACCCTCTCCCCATAGGCTTTGGACCCACTATGACCCTGACCAGGATAAAGTGATTACTGAAAATGAATGAATGAAATTAGTTCTATTAGACTAACAATAGATAGATCTAGAATATTATCTATGTATAAAAGCACACTGTAAACCCAGATAAGATGATTGTACTTAAATAATTTAAGGCAGCTGATTCAGAAATCAGCTTAATTGTTTAATGGACTGGAAGTAAAGATTTACTACTAAAAGGCAAATTATTTGTACTCAAAACTTGCTGTAAAATCAGCCCTGCTGCCCACCTATTTAACAGCACTAGATTAGAAGTTACGATGACTACATTTTTACTGTGGTATTTAGTTTTCTTAATTGTATTTATAATACTCAAATGTTTGTTATGAAAACTTTATTTAATTACTTAACTTGATTAATAACCACAAAAAAAAAAAACATTTTTATTAGAGAGGACATAAAACGTTTACATTGTTACTTCATGTGAATGATGTAAACCAGATCTAAACCCACATTTGAACACTGAAAGTGGAAAAAACTGCATTGGTGTGCAGTTTTTCTTTTCTAATATTATCCTTCAACAGTGTTAAATCATTTGCAGCAGCACATAAACCTGTTACTTCTCAATTAAACTTATTTGTAGACATGTCTAACAAGACTTTGCTTTACTATATTGAACATGGAACTCCTTATTTAAAAAAAAAGATCTTACATCTTTAGCAGGGTAAATGTAGAAGTGGATTCAACTGTAGAATACAAAATCAGCAACAAAATCTTATATATATATATATATATATATATACACACACACACACGCACAGTGGGTATAGAAAAGAATCACCCCCCTTTAAAATAATCACATTTTGTTGCTATTCATGAAGACAGACACAGTTTTTGTTTTATCCAGCTGTATTTACTCAGTGCAACTTATAACATCCAAGTGAAAGATATAACACCAACATGTCAGAAAATAAATAAATAAATAAAAAAAACAGAATCACTGAGTTGGAAAAAGGATCACCCCCCTCCTAAAAAAAAGCCATTTGACTTTCAACTGTGATCAGATGTGGTCATTTTGATTAGCTCAGCATGAAAAGAGTTTTCCTGGAGCATTTTGTAGTGCAACTGAAGCAAACAATCAACTGTAGGCACTGTCAGAAGATCTCCGGGGTAAATTTGTGGACAGGCACAAGTGAGGAGATGGATACAAAAAAATTTCAAAGGCTTTATCAATGCCTAGAAGCACAGTGAAGTCTATTATTAAGAAGTGGAAGGTATTTGGTACAACACAGACCCTCCCTGGATCAGGACGTCACTCCAAACTGGATAAAAGAGCTAGGAGGAAACTGGTCAGAGAGGCTACCAAGAGGCCTACAGCAACTCTGAATTCTCAGCAGTTGCAGGAATTTATGACAGAGTGGTCATTGTGTGCATGTGACAACAATATCACAAATTCTCCACAAATGTGGCTTGTATGGGAGGGTTGCAAGAAAAAAGCCACTCCTCGAGAAAGGCCACATGAACGCACCTTTATATATATATATATATATATATATATATATATATATATATATATATATATATATATATATATATATATATATATATATATATATTCACATACCAACTATACACCTATACCAACAACATGATAGATCAGGGTTCTTCAAAACTGGCTCTTGAGGTCCACTGTCCTGCAGAGTTTAGCTCCAACCCTAATCAAACACACCTGAACAAGCTAACCAAGGTCTTCAGGATTACTAGAAAATTACAGGCAGATAAGTTTGGAGATAGGAGCTTAACTCCTTTTGTAGAAGCCTGTGATAGATCATGCTTCACTATTGCCAATATCAAATGTAGTAACATTTTAAACCTCACTGACAAGCATAGGCTGTTGTACAGTGGGGGAAAAAAGTATTTGATTCCCTGCTGATTTTGTACATTTGCCCACTGACAAAGAAATGATCAGTCTATAATTTTAATGGTAGGTGTATTTTAACAGTGAGAGACAGAATAACAACAAAAAAAAAATCCAGAAAAACGCATTTCAAAAAAGTTATAAATTGATTTGCATTTTAATGAGTGAAATAAATATTTGATCCCCTATCAATCAGCAAGATTTCTGGCTCCCAGGTGTCTTTTACACAGGTAATGAGCTGAGATTAGGAGCACTCTCTTAAAGGGAGTGCTCCTAATCTCAGTTTGTTACCTGTATAAAAGACACCTGTCCACAGAAGCAATCAATCAATCAGATTCCAAACTCTCCACCATGGCCAAGACCAAAGAGCTGCCCAAGGATGTCAGGGACTGTAGACCTACACAAGGCTGGAATGGGCTACAAGACCATCGCCAAGCAGCTTGGTGAGAAGGTGAGAACAGTTGGTGCGATTATTCACAAATGGAAGAAACTGTCAGTCTCCCTAGGTCTAGAGCTCCATGCAAGATCTCACCTTGTGGAGTTTCAATGATCATGAGAACGGTGAGGAATCAGCCCAGAACTACACAGGAGGATCTTGTTAATGATCTCAAGGCAGCTGGGACCATAGTCACCAAGAAAACAATTGGTAACACACTGTGCCGTGAAGGACTGAAATCCTGCAGCACTCCAGGTCCCCCTGCTCAAGAAAGCACATGTACAGGCCCGTCTGAAGTTTTCCTGAATGATTCAGAGGAGAACTGGGTGAAAGTGTTGTGGTCAGGTGTGACCAAAATCGAGCTCTTTGGCATCAACTCAACTCGCCGTGTTTGGAGGAGGAGGAATGCTGCCTATGACCCCAAGAACACCATCCCCACCGTCAAACATGGAGGTGGGAACATTATGCTTTGGGGGTGTTTTTCTGCTAAGGGGGCCATGTACCGTCAAATCTTGGGTGAGAACCTCCTTCCCTCAGCCAGGGCATTGAAAATGGGTCGTGGATGGGTATTCCAGCATGACAATCACCCAAAACACACAGCCAAGGCAACAAAGGAGTGGCTCAAGAAGAAGCACATTAAGGTCTTGGAGTGGCCTAGCCAGTCTCCAGACCTTAATCCCATAGAAAATCTGTGGAGGGAGCTGAAGGTTCGAGTTGCCAAACGTCAGCCTCGAGACCTTAATGACTTGGAGAGGATCTGCAAAGAGGAGTGGGACAAAATCCCTCCTGAGACGTGTGCAAACCAACTACAAGAAACGTCTGACCTCTGTGATTGCCAACAAGGGTTTTGTCACCAAGTACTAAGTCGAAGGGATCAAATACTTATTTCACTCATTAAAATGCAAATCAATTTATAACTTTTTTGAAATGTGTTTTTCTGGATTTTTTTGTTGTTATTCTGTCTCTCACTGTTAAAATACACCTACCATTAAAATTATAGACTGATCATTTCTTTGTCAGTGGGCAAATGTACAAAATCAGCAGGGGATCAAATACTTTTTTCCCTCACTGTATGTCAATCATAAACATGATTACTGTAAAATGCTGTTCATTTATATTATTTGTTATGCTTATATTACATCTGTTCATTTCTCAAAATGCATGAATAAAGTAGGCTTTTCTCCGGACTTCTACTAGCCCTAGGTCTATAACCAGTGGAATCTCAAACTCACAATTTTTACAGCAGAATGCTACTATAGAAGACTTATTGCTGTGAAAATTTCAGGTTGGTATCTGGTCCTCCACCAGAGATATTCAACCCCAAACTGAGGGGTTTTAATTTTAAAAATTGCACTTTCTCATCCACATAAAAAAGAGAAGTCTCAAACCTGAAATGTTCTGCCTGCACACTATACTTACCTAAGTACCCCCTAAAAAAATCCTTTCCATTACAAATTGACCCTAAAAGTGGAACTGTGAGCAATCATGAGCATTACACTTGGACTTCTAAGTCTAAGGAACAAAAATGTGCAAAATGTTTATATATGTAATGTGCTCTAGAGATCAGCTAGGACCAACCTGAGCCGAGATACTGAGGTTTCCATAAGCAGCTGTATAAACAAAATTTGTTGTGTGCCATGACAGAAAGATGTCCGTCTTAGTTAAACCGAGTAAAACAAACTGGTGGTATTGCAGTGCCAATACATAGAGGTAATCACTCAAAAAAAAAAAAAAAAAAAAAAAATTTAAAAACGGTCAAGCAACCAACTTTGGAATTATTGGACCACTTGAGATGGAATGACCCAAATGTTTGATTGGTGCAAAAAAAAGTACCACCAAAAGAACACCATACCCACGGTACAGCATGGTGGTGGCAACATCATGCTTAAAGGCTGCTTTTCTTCAGCCAGAACTGGGGCTTTTATCAAAGTGGAGGGAATAATGAATAGCTACAAATACCAGTCAATTTTAGTGCAAAACATTCAGCTGTCTGCTAGCAAGCTGAAGATGAAAAGGAATTTCACCTTTTCAGCACGACAGTGACCCAAAGCATACATCCACATCAACAAAGGAATGGCTTAACCAAAAGAAGATAAATGTTTTTGAATGTCCTATAGCCAGAGCCCAGACCTGAATCCAAATAAAAATCTGTGGGGTGACCTGAAGCAGGCTGTGCACAGGAGATGCACTTACAATTTGACAAAAGTAGAATGTTTTTGCAAGAAAGAGTGGGAAAATGTTGGCAAGTCAAGATGTGCCACACTGATAGACTCTTACCTCAAAAGGTGCTTCAACAAATATTAGTTTAGGGGTGTGCACTTATGCAACTAGGTTATTGTAAGTTTCTTGTATAGCTCTGTTCAGTTCTTTTTATTGTATTGTTTATTTAACTGTTATTCAGAGATAAATTAAGTATTAATTCAGTTCATTCTTGAGTATAAAAAATATTATTGGAATGCTTCCTCCTGGTGTGTGTGTGTGTGTGTGTGTGTGAGAGAGGTTCTTTTAAATTAACAGCCATAAACACGTTTTTATTTTATTTAGCGTTACGTCATCATAATACATTTTAGTATTTAAAAAAGTCTATGAAAGTTCATCTTTTCGTCTCCCACGCTCAAGCGTCAGGTATGTTTACAAATAAATCCCCAACTCCTTCCCGGAAGTGAGAGGAAGTGATCAGACTGTAGGTCGTGGCGTCATGGCTCGAGTCTGGTGGTAGAGACGCGGTGATGATTCTGTAGTGGGATGGACTGAACTTGTAAATGGATACGAGGCGTAATATGCCAGTTCAGCTGTTGTTAATTCTGTTTCATGATTCTTAGAAGAAAGAAATAATCGGATCACAGGTTCCCAAAAGGTTGGTGCACGAGTTGTACTGCTTTTGCTCGCTGCGTTTTGGGCTTGCGGCCTTCGCGCAGGTTCCTCCCTTGTCCCTGTCTCATAACAACAATAACAACAACAACAGTACCACTCCGCTTGGATATCCAAGCTAACTGTGCGATAGCCGCTATAGGGCCTCGTGCAGGTCAGTCACGAGTCGTGTGGACTGTTGATAGTTACAGTGTTTACAATAACACAGAAAAAGCGCTGACTAGAAAGTAACAGTAGTGTAGATGGACGTTAGCAATATTAAAGGGTATTTTAGCAAACTTGCTAACTAGTTAGTTAGCTCTGAAGTGCTAGCCGAAAAGGCTAGGCTATACAAGGTAATTGTGAAGTGTACACTAGCTGTATAGCAAACCAAGTGTAACGTTTAACTGTGTAACGTCAACAATATCCATGTCGAGTGTTTATTGGTTTTGATACTGTTTCTTTTTGGATTTCCGATAGCATGCGTTGCTTAACGTTTGCCAGGCATCTTTTATAAATGTTAAATCCTTCAAGAAACGCTCAGTTGTCGTTTATTAAAATATAATTATGATGTTATTTTGTGTTAGTCTGTTTGTTTAAGCGATTGCGCACATGACTGGCGACGTGAAAGCTACGAATTAACGGTAATAGTGGTGAACTGCTAGGTTTTATATTTAATATACAGGTGCATCTAAAAAAATTTGAATATCGTGGAAAAGTTATTTTATTTCCGTAATTTAATTCAAAAAGTGGAACTTTCATATATTCTGGATTCATTACACATAAAGTGAAATATAAAAAAAAATTAATGATTACAGCTTACAGCTCATGGAAATCAAAAATCCAGTATCTCAAAATATTAGAATAAAGAATTTATAATACAGAAATGTCGACCTTCTGAAAAGTATGTTAATTTATGCACTCAATACTTTGTCTGGGCTCCTTTTGCATGAATTACTGCATCAATACGGCGTGGCATGGAGGCAATCAGCCTGTGGCACTGCTGAGGTGTTATTGAAGCCCAGGTTGCTTTGATAGCGGCCTTCAGCTCGTCTGTATCGTTGGGTCTGGTGTCTCTCATCTTCCTCTTGACAAAATTCAGGTCAGGTGAGTTGGCTGGCCAATCAAGCACAGTAATACCATGGTCAGCAAACCAGTTACTAGTAGTTATGGCTCTGTGGGCAGGTACCAAGTCCTGCTGGAAAAGGAAATCAGCATCTCCATAAAGCTTGTCAGCAGATGGAAGCATGAAGTCTCTAAAATCTCCTGGTAGACGCTGCATCGACTCTCGACTTGAGAAAACACAGTGGACCAACACCAGCAGATGACATGGCACCCCAAATCATCACTGACTGTGGAAACTTCACACTGGACTTCAAGCAACTTGGATTCTGTGCTTCTCCACTCTTCCTCCAGACTCTGGGACCTTGATTTCCAAATGAAATGCAACATTTACTTTCATCTGAAACGAGGACTTTGGACCACTGAGCAACGGTGTTTTGAGTAAAAAGGTGTTTTGAGTTAGTTAGCTGATTAGAGTCTTCTCAGGTCCACATTGCTGTATTATAAATTCTTTACTGGATTTCCATGAGCTGTAAGCCGTAATCAAGATTAAAACAAGCAAAAAAAAAAAGGCTTGAAATATTTCACTTTATGTGTAATGAATCTATAATATATGAAAGTTCTGTAATTAAATTACAGAAAAAAATAAACTTTTCCACGATATTCTAATTTTTTGAGATGCACCTGTAGTTGGCTAGTTAATGTTACTGCATAAGAAAGTTGCTGTGAGTCAAAAGATGCGAGACCATAACTATCTAAATGAGTTTTAAATCGGATGTACTTTTCAGTGCTCTTCCCAATTTAATGGTGGACTTATTGTGTTGCTTATTAACAGTTAGTAAACTGCCTCGTTTAGCATGTTCACAGAACATAATTACTTTGTCTTAGTAAAATTATTTTATTAAGCTTTTCTGAAATCTTAATAATTCTTATTAAATCAATGTACATTGAAAGTTCTCGCAATCTTATTATTGAAATGCAAGTTGCTATCTTATTAGGTTTTGCTTCTTCAAATTGCTGTGACAAAAATGGACTAAATGGCTTTGTGATCTTTATTTTTCTAAGTGACTTGTTACAGAAGGCTACTGTTATACCAGCACGCACTCCAGACCCTATATTCGACTCAACATTCATGTTAGGCTTAAAATACACTATATTAAAAAAATATTTGGACACCTGACCATCACAAAGAGTTTGTTGAATATCCTATTCCAAAACCATGGACATTAATATGAAGTCCCCTAATTGTTGTTCTTTCTTAGAAAGTTATTTTTTGGGAATGATTTTTCCATAAAATGTAAACATTGGCAGTGTTTATAACCTTGTTGTTATAAGATGAAAGTGAGTTGCTAAGGAAGGCACCTATGGAAGAAATATAATGACATATATGTCTTTGAAACATAAAGCATGTTGAATTGCACTAATTGAAAGAAATATGCATTGTATTAACAGTTCTTTTATTTTAATGCATTGTATTTTCAGGGCTTGCATTTGTGGGGGCTGCAATCGAACATGGTTGTATGTAGGGCTGCAACTAATTATTCTCATAATCGATTAATCAGACGATTATTTTTTTTATTAATCGGATGGGAAATTTTTTTCATTTATTTAAAATAAAAAATAAAGAGTGTTACAAATATAAACTTCAGACTAAAACTTTACATTAAAACAACTGTTTGTACTGTGCAAAACTGTTTGTACTTTTAGGCAGTGAACAGAAGAAAAATCTACATCAAACCAATATTTGGTGTGACCACCCTGCACTAAGTCAGGGATGTTGTAGGCATATACTCAGGTGTATGATTAAACAATTAAACCAAACAGGTGCTAATGATCATCAATTCAGTATGTAGGTTGAAACACAATCATTAACTGAAACAGCTGTGTATGAGGAATAAAACTGGGTGAGGAACAGCCAAACTCGGCTAACAAGGTGAGGTTGCTGAAGACAGTTCACTGTTAAGTCATACACCATGGCAAGACAGCAAGGTCTCTCCCAGGCAGAAATTTCAAGGCAGACAGGGGTTTCCAGATGTGCTGTCCAATCTCTTTTGAAGAAGCACAAAGAAACAGGCAACGTTGAGGACCGTAGACGCAGTGGTCGGCCAAGGAAACTTATTGCAGCAGATGAAAGACACATCAGGCTTACTTCCCTTCGCAATTGGATGTCGTCCAGCAGTGCCATCAGCTCAGACCTGGCAGAAACCAGTGGGACCCTGGTACACCCATCTACTGTCCGGAGAAGTCTTTTCAGAAGGGGCCTTCATAGAAGACTTGCGGCCAAAAAGCCATACCTTCGCCGTGGAAACAAGGCCAAGCAACTCAACTATGCAGAAAACACAGGAACCTGGGTGCAGAAAAATGGCAGCAGGTGCTCTGGACTAATGAGTCAAAATTTGACATATTTGTCTATAGAAGAAGGCAGTTTGTTTGCCAAAGGGCTGGAGAGCGGTACACAATTGAGTGTCTGCAGGCAACAGTGAAGCATGGTGGAGGTTCCTTGCAAGTTTGGGTCTGCATTTCTGCAAATGGAGTTGGGGATTTGGTCAGAATTAATGGTCTCCTCAATGCTGAGAAGTACAGGCAGATACTTATCCATCATGCAATACCATCAGGGAGGCATGTGATTGGCCCCAAATTTATTCTGCAGCATGACAGATCCTGTCATGATCCCAAGCATACAGCGAAATCATTAAGAACTATCTTCAGCGTAAAGAAGAACAAGGAGTCCTGGAAGTGATGGTATGGTCCCCACAGAGCCCTGATCTCAACATCATTGAGTCTGTCTGGGATTACATGAAGAGAGAGAAGCAACTGAGGCTGCCTAAATCCACAGAAGAACTGTGGTTAGTTATCCAAGATGTTTGGGCCGACCTACCTGCCGAGTTCCTTTAAAAACTGTGTGCAAGTGTACCTAGAGGAATTGATGAATTGATGCTGTTTTGAAGGCAGAGGGTCACACCACATATTGATTTGATTTTTCTTCTGTTCTCTCACTTTGCATTTTGTTAATTGACAAACATAAACTATTAACGTCTATGTTTGAAAGCATTATTACTTTACAGCATTTTTTCACATCTGCCTAAAATGTTTGCACAGTACTGTGTGTGTGTGTGTGTTTGTTTGTTTATTTATTTATTACATACACGAATAATAACAATAATATATTTAAACAACTAGATCAACCAGTTACTCAAGGCAGTTAATATTACCTGATGCTTTATAAAGGAGCCAGCCTCCAGGTACCCCCCACCAGATTTGGATACAACTTGGCGAGTGTATCGCATAACTGTTAAAGATAACAGGATTAATTAATCCAACTGCTATTGCTGCTCTTTATGACCATTAACAAAGTAATGGTGTGTACTGGAGTGTAATGGCACATGTCATGTACTGTACCTCCAGTTGAGTAATTTTTTTCATCCAGAGTAGCAGTTCTGTGTCCTAATCCCGCCTGTGCATGGAACGGTTGATCTGGACCATTAGGGGACAGCTCACATTGGGTCGGCAGCAGGTGAAACATGACCCGAAATGGTTTTTGTTTACTGGACACAGGACATATTCCAGTAAAGCGTCATTTACCTCTGTGATTTGAGAACAATCCAGGAAAGGACCTGTTGAGAAAAAAGTTGTAACTACTCGAACAGATCTGCAATACATTACTAGATGCATATCATGAATGCAGTATAAAGATTTGTGTTGACCTGGTCATTTCTGTGTGAATAGATTATGGCCCCTGAGGTTGGCTTCTTTGTCTTGACATGAGATGATGTGACAAATCACAAAACGATTTAATCATGTCTTTATCATATTGTATGCGTTGACATTCAAGCACACAGTGCATGGAAAAAAGAATTGCTATACCTCTTACTATCCTGGCTGGTACAAGGCCCATCAGCTCTTTCTTGTCTTTGAAAATCGCTCAGAAGTGACACAAGGTGTGCTGACCTCAACACTTTATTGTCTCCCTTGTTAAACAAACGTGCAAGATGGCCAGTACATAATGACATAGCCAGTCACCTTTGAAGGCAGCGTTCTATAGCACGGACACACACACACACACACCCCACTCTGTCTCGGCTTATTACGTTGGTTTTGCAGTAACAGTAGCATTCTAAAACGTCATGTAAATGCCCACGGCGGGTGAATCCTGATATAAGAGGGTAACCCCAGTATTGCAGTGCATGGTCCACAAGACATGATATAAAGCTAAGGACTCAAACACAGCAGCAAATATTAAACATCATGAAATAAAGCAAAGCAATGGAGAGCAAAATATGTCTTCCCCAGATGTAATGTTCGTTCTTTACATCAGTAGCAGGGGGGCACACGTTATATCCCCTTTGCTATGTAAGGATAAGGGCGTCTGCCAAATGGCAAAAGTCAATGGAGAAAGCTGCTTACACTGTTTACGTGTTTTAATCAGCTTTTTCGCATATATACTGGGCCTGATAATCATAACTTGTACTTACCGTTTGGTCCATTTCAGCAAATCAAATTGTGAAGGTCTCGCTCTACCTGTTGCTTTGGTCTTTATCACCTGCTTGTAGGGTTGTCAGAAGTACCGGTACTTCGGTACCAAGACCGTACTAAAAAAAACCCGGTCAACCCGGTACTGATGCGCTGTCTGACAGGTAGTCAGTCGGGAACTTTTCATAGGTGCACCGTGCAATTATGGTAGCGGTTGCATTATGGATGTGTTGTAGCATAGTTTAATTCAAGTGTAGGATTGCAAAAAACATTTTTTTCTCGTTTTTTGCTTATGTAATGGTTAACATACGCGCGTGTAACCTTAATACGGTCATGTGTCCTTATTAACCATTTAATTCTTTTAAAAACATCCACAGCCCGCCGGTGGACCACTGCATTGTTAAGTGTTAAACTATGCTATGTACACAGCTGCTGTGTTTATGTAGGTACTAATGCGATATATCTTTGGAAAGCTAAGATTCTTGTGCTTTGATTGATATAAACCAACACTTACAAAACTGAGGCAACTCACATATGAAGCCTCATAATAGTCCACTGATCCATAACATCCCCACAAAAACAGTCTTCACTGGCAAAGGTCCAGACGATCCAATTAAGTAAAAAATATTTAGTCCAAAACACATTACATCAATAAATACCCACAGACTATTGCTGAGTCATTTCAAATAATAGGCAGATGTGCCTAATCTTTCACATTTTCTCTGTTATAACTCCGGGTCACTTTCAGCACTTCAATTTAAAAGTCCGTGTGTAAAGACGCCTAACGAGTGGCAAGTGTTTCAGTTCAGAAACTTTTTTACATAGTCTGTATTTTTTGCTTGTAATTTATTTAGTTATTATTTACTTGAAGGGAAAAAAACCTAAAGCCAAAACTTAAAGCATTTTTCAGAAATACTTGATACATATGTTTTAATTAATTTTAATATTTAACTTTATAAATAAGAAGTGTGTTCAATTATGGCATATTTTTGTGTTTTGCATGCTTGTAATTTTTTTGTTTATTTATTTTTATACCTTTTAATTACTTAAAAACTTAATAATGAAAACTTAATAAAATTAATAAAAACTTAATGAAATAGTTGAAGTATACAAAATGGCATTGTTTAAAAAAAACATTTTATATTGATATTTAACTTTATTAATAAAATAGTGTGTTGTTCAATTAGCATGTTTTTGTGTTTTGCTTTGGTACCGAAATTGGTACAGAGTACCGTGGAATTTTATTGGTATTGGTACCGACTACTGAAATTTTGGTACCTTGACAACCCTACCTGCTTGCACCACCTGCTGGTGGAGACAGACTAGCAGCAGCTGGAGATCATGCATCATGCATCGGGACTCTACTGCTTTTCCTGCAATTCCTGGATTTGCAATGTTGACTATCCAACCGAATTTGAATGGACCAAAATTTGCCTGTCGAATATTACAGGTGGTATTTTTAAACAAACTGAATATTTTGGAAATGAACTTTGGAAGGTGAATATTGATTATTAAATTTTTAATAATGCATTAAAATAAAAGAACTGTTAATACAATGCATTTTTCTTTCAATTAGTGCAATTCAACTTGCTTTTTCATTTAAAAGATATTTGTCATTATTTTACTTATTTTATTTATTTTACTATAGGCACCACACTTGGCTAAAGTAACTACCATGGCAGTGTGTGGTGCTACTTAGCCAAACGTAGGTAGTTGTTTTGTTTAGTTCTGAGCAGCAATGCCATGTTATTCTGTGCTTTTGATATTTACATGCTAGGAGCACACAGGAAGAGGTAGCAATGTAATGTGTTTACAACAGTAACAGATTGCACAGCCAAGGAGTTTCAGTGCAGTCCATGTCCCCTTAAGGAAGAAATGGAAGTTGATTTACGGGTCCAGTGGGAGCTGGTGCCAAATTTTGGGGAGTTGCAGCTGGACACAAAAGGGGTGAAAACCACTGGAGTAAGGAAGTTGATCCGATTAAAAAAAAAAAATTCCAAAAGGTATGTTTGGTGCAAAAAAAACAACAAAACATCCAATAAACCATACCTACAGTGCAGCATGGTGGTGGCAGCATGCTTTAAGACTGCTTTTCTGCCAGAAAAGGGGCTTTTATCAAGGTGGAGGGAATTATGAATAGCTACAACTACCAGTCAATTTCAGTATAAAACGTTTGGGTGTCTGCTAGTAAGCTGAAGATGAAAAGGAATTTCACCTTTCAGCACAACAATGGCACAATGCATACAGTGGGTATAGAAAAGAATCACCCCCCTTTAAAATAATCACATTTTATTGCTTTTCAGCCTGAAATGAAGACGGTCACAGTTTTTGTTTTATCCAGCTGTGTTTACTTCAGTGCAAGTGAAAGATATAACACCAACATGTCAGGAAAAAAAAAAAATTAAAAAACAGAATCACAGAGTTCCAGAGTTGGAAAAAGGATCACCCTCCCATTTTGTTGAACCACCTTTTGCTTTAATTCCAGCCTTTAGTCTGTTGGGATATGTCTCTACTAACTTTGCACATCTAGACTTTGCAATATTTGCCCACTCTCCTTTGCAGAACTGCTCAAGTTCAGTTAAATTTGATGGTGACCGTTTGTGGACTGCAGTCTTCAAGTCATTCCACAGATTTTCAATGCGGTTTAAGTCTCGGCTCTGACTAGGCCATGCATGGACATTCACCTTTTTCTCCTTCAACCACTGTGTGGTCAGTTTTGCTGTGTGCTTTGGGTCATTGTCATGTTGGAAGGTAAACCTTCTCCCCATTGACAACTTTCTGGCAGAGGGCAGCAGATTTTCCTCAAGAATTTGACGGTATTTTGCCCCATCCATTTTCCTTCTATCCTGACAAGTGCTCCAGTCCCTGCTGCAGAGAAACACCCCCATAACAGGATATTACCACCTCCATGCTTTACTGTAGGAATGGTGTTATTTGGATGGTGAGCTGTATTGGATTTCCGCCAGGCATATCGTTTGGTGTTGAGGCAACAAGCAACAAAATGTGATTATTTTAAAGGGGGGTGATTCTTGTCTATACCCACTGTTCATCCAAATCAACAAAGGAATGGCTTAACCAAAATATCAAAGTTTTTGAATGTCCTATAGCCAGAGCCCAGACCTGAATCCAACTAAAAATCTGTGGGGTGACCTGAAGAGGGCTGTGCACAAGAGATGCCCTTACAATTTGATGGATCAAGATATTAAAATATTGCAGAGTCATGATGTGACAAGCTGATAGACTCTTATCCAAACAGACTGAGTGCTATAATAAAATCAAAGGGTGCTTCAACAAAGTATTAGTTTAGGGGTGTGCACACTTATGCAATTAGGTTATTCTCTATATTTTCAATGACATTGTACAGGTTGTAATTTTTACATTAAAGTTGTAAATGTTTTATGATTTATCTTTATTTTTTTTACACCACAAAAACCTGCTGTTTTAACATGGGTGTGTAGACTTTTTATATCCATTGTTTTTTGTTTTTTTCCCACTTGCTGCAGTTCTGGCTGCATAGCCGATATGTCCTCCGGTACTTTACTTAAACCTGAAATGGTCTTTTTTTTAAGCCATTGGTTCTGGATGTTTATATCATTTATCATGATATTATAAAATCAAAAATTGTGAGCACGGAAAAATCAACATTGCACAAGCTTAGCAGATACCTGTATAGTGCTGTGAAAAAGTATTTGCCCCATCCTGATTTCTTCTGTTTTTGTGTACAACCCCAATTCCAAAAAACTTGGGATGCTGTGTGAAATGTAAATAAAAACAGAATGCAATGATTTGAAAATTTCATAAACCCATAATTTATTCACAATAGAACATAGAAAACATATCAAATGTTTAAACTGAGGAAATGTACAATTTTAAGAAAAAAATAAGATAGTTTTGAATTTGATGGCCGCAACACGTCTTAAAAAAGTTGGGACGGGGGCAACAAAAGGCTGGAAAAGTAAGTGTTACTAAAAGAAACAGCTGGAGGAACATTTTGAAACTAATTACAGTCCTGGTCGGAATTATTGGCACCCCTGAATTGTAAGTACAGAATTTAGAGTATCTTCAGAAATAAATGCAAATGAACCAATTTTGTGTAATCAGAATATTTTAATAACTTGTCCAAAGTTATTGAACAACAACCACAAAAAAAGGCTTTCATATGGTGAAATTAAAATACAGACAAAATATTATATTATATATATAATATTAAAATACTGGACACAATTGTTGGCACCCTTTTAATGAATTTAAATTAGTTCCTCAAACAAAATAAAAAACAAATAGGACCCACCTGTGCTTAATTTTCAGTGTTCACATGACCTGATTTACCCAGTGAATGATGGTTTTACTGCACAGGGCAGCGGTAGCTCAGTGGTTAAGACATACTGATCGGAAGGTCGTGAGTTCAAATCCCAGCACCACTAAGCTGCCACTGTTGGGCCCTTGAGCAAGGCCCTTAACCCTCAAATGCTCAGATGTATAAATGAAGTAAATGTAAGTCGCTCTGGATAAGGGCATTTGCCAAATGCCATAAATGTAAATGTAAATGTAAATAAAAATGGGCTGATTGTTTCCAGTTACTTTTTCACAATGGCGAAGACAAGTGAGCTGTCTGAGAGCATCAGAAATACTATTATCCAAAAACATAATTCTAAAGTCTACAAGGCAATCGCCAAAGATCTTGAAATCCCTTTTTCAACAGTTTATAATGTTATCAAGAAGTTTCACAGTCACAAAACTGTTAAGACTTCCAGGACGTGGTGCTAAGAAGAAACTCAATGGGAAATGTCTGCGAAGGTTGGTGCGGACTGTGGAGAAAATGCCACGCAAGGCATCTAAAGAGCTTCAGGCTGATGTGCAGCAATCTGGAGTGGTGGTTTCAGCCCATACCCTATGCTGCAAACTGAACCAAGTTAGGGCACCATGGCCGAAGGCCAAGGAGGAAACCACTATTGAAAGAAAGGCACAAAAAGGCAAGAGTAATGTTTCATAGATAAGCAACAGTCTTTCTGGGATAATGTTCTATGGACAGATGAAACCAAAGTAGAGCTCTTTGGGAATGCAGTGCATCAGTTTTTTTTACAGGCAAAAAATGAAGCCCATAAGGAAAAGAACACCCTACCTACAGTAAAACATGGTGGAGGTTCTATCATGCTGTGAGGCTGCTTTTCTGCCTCTGGTACTGGAGGCATTGAATGTATCAAAGGAATGATGTAATCAGAAGATTACCAAGGCATTTTAGAGCGAAATGTGTTACCTAGTGTCAGAAAAATAGGTTTGAGGCGAAGGTCTCGGGTCTTTCAGCAGGACAACGACCCGAAGCACACATCTTACAACACAAAAGAATGGCTGAAAAGGAAAAGATGGAGTGTTTTAAACTGGCCAGCAATGAGTCCTGACCTAAATCCCATTGAAAACCTTTGGAGAGAGCTGAAATCTGCCATTGCAAAAAAGGACTCCTACAAACTTAAAAGAGCTTGAATGCATAGCAATAGAAGAGTGGCAGAAAATACCAGCAGACACGTGCAAGAAGCTTCTAGATGGCTATAAGAAACGTTTACAGGCTGTCATTGTTGCCAAAGGTTCTGCAACCAAATATTAGTAAAGGGTGCCAGTAATTGTGTCCAGCATATATTTTGTGTCTGTATTTTTAATTTCACTATATGAAAGGCTTTTTTTTTTGTTGTTGTTCAATAACTTTGGACATGTTATTAAAATATTCTGATTATACAAAATTGGTTCATTTGCATTTTTTTCTGAAGATATTCTAAATTCTGTACTTACAATTCGGGGTGCCAATAATACTGGCCAGGACTGTAGGTTAATTGGCAACAGGTCAGTAACATGATTGGGTATAAAAAGAGTATCTTAGAGAGGCAGAGTCTCTCAGAAGTAAAGATGTGGAACAATTTCAGAATAATGTTCCTCAACCTAAAATTGTGAAGACTTTGAATATCTCATCATCTACAGTACATAATATCATCAAAAAATTCAGAGAATTTTGAGAAATCTCTGTGCAAGGGACAAGGGTGAAAATCAATATTGCATGCCGATGATCTTCGGGCTCTCAGGCGGCACTGCATTAAAAACAGGCATGATTCTGTAATGGAAATCACTGCATGGACTCAGAAACACCTCCAGAACTCATTGTCTGTGAACACAGTTTTCTGTGCCATCCACAAATGCAGGTTAAAGCTCTATCATGAAAAGAAGAAGCCATATGTGAACATGATCCAGAAACACCGCCGTCTTCTCTGTGCCAAAGATCATTTAAAATGGATTGAGGCAAAGTGGAAAACTGTTCTCTGGTCAGACGAATCAAAATTTTAAATCCTTTTGGAAACCATGGATGTCTCATCCTCTGGACTAAAGAGGAGAGGGACCACCCGACTTATCATCAGTGCTCAGTTCAAAAGCCTGCATCTCTGATGGTATGGGGGTGCATTAGTGCCTATGGACTGGGCAGCTTGCACATCTTGGAAGGCACCATCAATGCTGAAAGGTATATACAGGTTTTAGAGCAACATATGCTTCCATCCGGACTATGTCTTTTTCAGGGTAGGCATTGAATATTTCAGCAAGACAATGCTAAACCACATACTGTATCTATTACAACAGCATGGCTTCGTAGTAGAAGAGTCCGGGTGTTGAACTGGCCTGCCTGCAGTCCAGACCTTTCACCAATTGAAAACATTTGGTGCATCATGAAATGAAAAATACGACAAAGACCCAGGACTGTTGAGAAGCTAGAATCCTGTATCAGACACGAATGGGACAACATTCCTCTCCCAAAACTCCAGCAACTGGTCTCCTGAGTTCCCAGACGTATACGGACTGTTGTTAAAAGAAACGGGATGCTACACAGTGGTAAACATGGCCCTGTCCCAACTTTTTTGTGTTGCTGCAATCAAATTCAAAATTAACTTATTTTTCCTTAAAATGGTACATTTCCTCAGTTTAAACATTTGATATGTTTGTTCTATTGTGAAGAAAATATGGGTTTATGGGATTTGCAAATCATTGCATTCTACACAGCGTCCCAATTTGTTTTGGAATTGGGGTTGTATATCATACTAAATAGTTTTAGATCTTCAAACAAAATACAACATAAAACAGTGGCAACCTGAATAAACACAAAATACAGTTGTTGTTGTTGTTGTTGATATTATTATTATTTTACTATTGAAGCAAAAAAAAAAAAAAAATCCAACCCCTATCACCCATATGAAAAACTAATTGGCCCTTTAAAATTAAAATCTGGTTGTGCCACCTTTAGCAGCAATAACTGCAACCGAACACTTCTGATAACTGGAGATCAGTCTTTCACGTACTTGTAGGACTAGGATATACTCATATGTTTTGGATCGTTGTCTTGCTACATAATCCAGTTGTGCTTGAGTTTGAGAACTTGTGGATTGAAGACCGGACATTCTCCCTTAGGATTTTCTGGTAGAGAGCAGAATTAATGTTTCGCTCAATTAGTGTAAGTTTCCCAGGCCCTGAAACAGCAAAGCATCCCCACACCATCACACTTCCACCACCATGCTTGACTGTAGGTATGATGTTCTTTTTGTGGAATTCTGTGTTTGGTTTATGCCAGATGTAACAGGACCCCTGTCTTCTAAACAGTTCCACTTTCGACTCATTAATCCACAGACCATTCTCCGAAAAGGTTTGAGGATCATCAAGGTGTGTTTTGGCAAAATTCAGACAAGCCTTAATGTTCTTCTGGGTTAGCAGTGGTTTTTGCCTCACCACTCTACCATGGGTGCCATTAAAGTCATCTTTATTGATGCAAGAGAGGCCTGTAGGTCCTTTGATGTTGTCTCTGGCTCTTTTATGACTTACTGGATGAGTCATTGCTGTGCTCTTGGAGGAATTTTGGAAGATCGGCCACTTCTGAGAAGGTTCACTGTTGTGCTGAGTTTTTCCATTTGGAAATAATGGCTCTCACTGTGGTCTTTTGGAATCCCAGAGCCTTAGAAATAGCTTTGTAGCCCTTCTTCATAATCTCTGGAATTTCATTCAATTTTGGCATAGTGTGTTACTGGGTAAGACCTTTTAACCAACTTCATGCTGTTGAAAAAGTATTTAAGTGTTGATTTGATTAAACAAGGTTTGCAGTAATCAGGCCTGGTTGTGTCTAATCCAGCTGAACCCCAGTATGAATGCAGTTTCATAGATTTGGGGAATTACTGACTATGGGAGCAAAAACATTATCACACAGGTCCAGTTGGTATTGAATAACTTTTTTTTGCTTCAATAGATAATATTAGCATTTAAAAACTGTACTTCGTGTTTACTCTGGTTGCATTTTTTATCTTCTATTTTGTTTCAATTTCTGAAACAATTTAGTATGAGAGATACACACAAAAAAAGAAATCAAATACTTTTTCACAGCACTGTATCTATAGAACATACTAGGGTTGTCATGGTACCAAAATTACAGTAGTCGGTACCAATACCAGTAAAATTCCATGGTACTCGGTATCAATTTCGGTACCAAAGCAAAACACAAAAACATGCTAATTGAACAACACACTATTTTATTAAAAGTTAAATATCAATATAAATTTTATATCGATATAATTTTTTTTTTTTTTAAACACTGCAATTCTGTATACTTCAGGTATTTCAAAATGTTTCAAGTTTGTTTCCCACAAGTAATTAAAAGGTATAAATATAAATAAACAAAAAAAAAATTACAAAGAATGCAAAACATAAAAATATGCCATAATTGAACAACACACACTTCTTATTTATAAAGTTAAATATTAAAATAAATTAAAACAAATGTATATTTTAAGTATTTCTAAAAAAATGCTTTAAGTTTTGGCCTTAGGTTTTTTCCCTTCAAGTAAATAATAACTAAATAAATTACAAGCAAAAAAAAAACAAACTATGTAAAAAGTTTCTGAAACGAAACACTTGCCACTCGATATCCATCTTTACGCACTGACTTTTAAATTGAAGTGCTGAAAGTGACCTGGAGTTGAAATGACTCAGCAATAGTCTGTGGGTATTTATTGATGTAATAATGTGTTTTGGACTAAATAGTTTTTACTTAATTGAATCGTTTGGACGTTTGCCAGTGTAACAAGGCTGTTTTTGTCGGGATGTTATGGATCAGTGGACTATTATGAGGCTTCATATGTGAGTTGCCTCAGTTTTAAGTGTTGGTTTATATCAATCTAAGCACAAGAATCTTAGCTTTCCAAAGATATATCGCATTAGTTCCTACGTAAACACAGCAGCTGTGTACATAGCATAGTTTTACACTTAACAACGCAGTGGTCCACTGGTGGGCTGTAGATTTTTTAAAAAGAATTAAATGGTTAATAAGGACACATGACCGTATTAGCGTTACACACATGTATGTTAACCATTAAGTAAGAAAAAACGAGGATGTTTTTTGCAATCCTACACTTGAACTAAACTATGCTACAACATCCATGGTGCAACCGCTACCATAATTGCACGGTGCATCTATGAAAAGTTCCCGACTGACTACCTGTCAGACAGCGCATCAGTACTGGATTGACCCGGTACTTGTGGAAATCTGGTACCGTAAACTTTTTTTCCCCGACTTGGAAACGAAGTACCATTACTTTTGACAACCCTAGAACATAGTGTTTCTATTTTGCTACAGTGTTATCCATATTATAACTACATGTTTATATGCATGTTTCTTCAGGTCTAGCTATCTTCTACTAAACTTGTACCTTTCTCCATTTCTTTTATCCTTTACTGAATGTTTTATTATGTTTGTGTCACAGCTGCAGTCCAAGGTGGGGAAGTGACAGATTTCAGTCAAAAGCCAACAACAGTGACCCATACTCCTTCATCCAGGGCCATGGTAAAGAGCAGAATAAGATCCTCACTTATGTCCTCCTCTTTTCTGTCACCTCTGATGGACACCAGCTGAGGGAACGTCCTGTGGAAAAATGGTGTTCATCCCTCCAGTAGATTATCAGAGACTTTTAGAATCTGTATCCCATGTGTTAAACACAAGGCCCGTGAACTTGGAAAAAATTAATACTGAAACGGACTGTAGCACACTACTGCTCAATGTTTCACACTATACAGAATTCACAGCAGATCTGTAGCATGTCTGAGCTCACATTAAATTGCTTAACTGAAAGTGACAGATGGTAACCTTTTTAACTGTAAACCGCCGTATATACATGCACTCCGGTTTCTACCGCAGCTGGCTTGACCACAGGTTAACTGTGTTCAAAAGCATGTCGTCCTAAAAGTAGACAAAGAGAACCCAATTAAACAAATGAGACAAAAATATTATACTTGGTCATTTATTTATTAAGGACAGTGATCCAATATCTAATATATGGCAAAATATGTGAACCTCTAGGATTACCAGTTAATTTGAAGGTGTAATTAGAGTCAGGTTTAAATGAGATGCATTATGTTTGGAGAAATGAATACACAACATTCCAGCATAAGAACCTTATCACATCTCTGAAACATGGTGGTGGTGGTAGTATCATGGTTTAGGCCTGTTTTGCTGCATCTAGGATGGGACGGCTTGGCATCATTAATGGAACTGAATCTCAAGAGAAAGTGGGTCATGCAGCAAGACAATGACCCTAAGCACAAAAGTCATTCTACTAAAGAATGGTTAAAGAAGAATAAAGTTAATGTTATGGAATGGCCAAGCCAATGTCCTGAACTTAATCCAAAAGAAATGTTGTGGAAGAACCTGAAGCAAGCAGTTCATCTGAGGAAGCCCCCCAACATCCCAGAGTTTAAGCTGTTCTGTACTGAGGAATGTTCTAAAATTCCTCCAAGCCAATGTGTTACCGGAAACGTTTAATTGCAGTTATTGCTGCACAAGGGGCTCACACCAGATACTGAAAGCAAAGGTTCACATACGTTTGCCACTCAGAGATATGTAATATTGGATCATTTTCCGCAATAAATAAATAACTAAGTATAATAGTTTTGTCTCTTTTGTTTAATTGGGTTCTCTTTATCTACTTTTAGGACTTGTGTGAAAATATGATGATGTTTTAGGTCAAATTTAAGCAGGAATATAGAAAATTCTAAAGAGTTCACAAACATTTAAGCACCACTGTATACCATGGTGCATTGAAGCTGTTTTGGTGGATCATGGTGACCCAGCATCTTATTAACACACTTTATGTTGGGTTTTCTCTTTAATTTGTCATCTATCTGTCAAGATTTCATACTTTTACAGTGCATCTGCTAATCTTGTTTTTTTTTTTTTTTAAAGCCATTTTATTATTTGGGCTGGACTAGACTTTGGCATGGTCAGCCTTTTTTTGTGGGCATTCACACACATTCTTTGACTATTTTGACCACACAAAAGCATGATTAAATTTACCTTATGGAAGTACGTAATGGAATACCTTATACACAGCGCATTAACCAGCTGACGCAGCTTGCTGATGTCTCCATGGATGTCTGGAGAATAGTCATGCAGTCAAGATATTTCCTAAAGGATTTGACCACACAAATTACATATAGAACATGTAATAAATGAAAGATGCATAGATGTCTGGACAGATTGCTTATAGAAGAGTCATAGAGATGTGCCGATGCAGTATTGAATATCAGTATCTGGGTCAATACAGGCATTAAGCGCTGGATTAGAATCAAATCAGAATTGATATTTTTTCATTTTGATTACCTTACCTACTTTATGCTATATGTGTTGAGGCATAACACAGATACACATGAACACATCTGGTAAGCTCTGATATCAGTATTGTATCTAAATATGAAGATCACTACATCTCTAATCATAAGTAATTTAATAGTTGTTCTTGTCTGTAACTGGTTGGGGAATGGATAAGTGGTTGTGGATTTACACAGAGAGGCATTTGAGCTGAAAACAGTCTATTCTGCCATCTTAAGAGTTGGGGTGTGTAGGCCTGTCACAATAACTTATTTTATTGGACGATATATTTTCCCAGAAATAATTGCGATAAATGATATTACTGTCATTTTAAGACCATTTTATGCCACTGATATTATAATGTAATAGCATTTTTTTTTTTTTCTTGTGATGAAAATATCCTTTAAATGTAGTCAACATTTCATCATGCCAGAGTCATATCACCCTGCAGTTCTTGCCTGGTTTCCCACTGAAGTTAAGTTGGGTTGAGCCTGGCTAGTACTTGGATGGGAGACCTCCTGGGGAAAACTAAGGTTGCTGCTGGAAGTTGTATTAGGGAGGCCAGTAGGTGGTGGTCTGTGTGGGTCCTAATGCCCCAGTATGGTGATGGGGACACTATACTGTAAAAGGAGCACTGTCTTTTGGATGAGAGGTCCTGACTCTCGGTGGTCATTAAAAATCCTAGGACACTGCTGCCCTGGTGAAATTTCCCCATTGGCCCTTTTCTATCATGGCTGCCTAATAATCTCCATCTCTGAATTGGCTGCATCACCCTCCTCTCCTCTCCACCTATAGCTGGTGGGTGTTCTGGCACACTATGGCTGTCGTCGCATCATCCAGATGGATGCTACACACCAATGGTGGTTGAGGAGATTTCCCCCCTATACTATGTAAAGTGCTTTGAGTGTCTAGAAATGAACTATATAAATGTAACAAATTATTATTATGCATATTTGTCAATTTTACTCTGACTAAAATGGCATCAAATATTAGTCAATGGCATTTTAGTTTATAAGAAAATGCAAAATTAAACCAAACATTCACGCATTTCATAAATTAACTTAAACATGTATCAACAAAAACATGTGAAAACTGCCCTTGTTGTGAAAACCTGATCTCCTGAAATAATATTATAAAGAGTACACTACTGTAATACAATATTGTGAAATCTTTATACTTTAGTTATTTAATCAGGTCAATTCCCCATCATTATTGACTATGACTGGATTATTTGAAACACTAGAACTATTCTTTCTAGATTTGTCTTTTTCAAAAAACATTTCAACAAATGTTTGAAGTTCGAATGTTAATTTAACAGCCCTAGAGCAGCCGAGAGGACAGAAGCAGTGCAAATGGCTAAGTGTGTCCGGAATCTCCCCCTTGTGCCAAGTGCTGCGTGCAGTTCAGTGTTTTGCCGCCTTTTGTTTCATGGTGTTATTCTCCAAGTTATTGATCTAGTTCCATTTTCTTGTTTGTAGAGATAGAGTTGATTGTTGGGAATGTTTTGGTGTGGGGGTAAACATACACAATATAACTGAATGGGCCAAAAATCACCACAATTATTTGGTGTAGAATAATCCCAGTAAATACCTTTGACTTAGTGTAATGTAGAAAATGCGTGTAAGATTGTATTGTCAACCATTGGGTTATCATCTTTGCACATAGCTCTTACTGTAGGGCACGTCTGTCCTTACATAAACCCTGGGTTTTATCTGGTAGGAAGAGGAGGGACAGCAGAGTCTGGAGTGTGTCCAGGCCAATCAGATCTTCCCAAGAAAGCCCCCTGTCCTGGAGGAGGAGGATCTACAGGTGAGACACTCATTTTGATATGAACTGAGCTGTACAATTAAACTAAGATTTTAGTTCTAGGTCTACTCAAGCTCTTGCCCATAAATATTTGGACACAGACGAATTTATTGTTATTTTAGCTGTCTACAACAGTGTATTGGAGTTCAGGTGAACGTTGTAGAAATTTCACCAACCCCCACCCACTGGGCTTCTTCCCTGATGATTCTCTGCCAGGCCTTTAATGCAGCTTCAATTCCTGCTTGCTCTTGGGGCATTTTGCCTTCAGCAAGTGAAATGTCACTCAGTTGGATTCAGGTCAGGTGACTGACATGGCTATTGCAGAACATTCAACTTTTTGCCTTAAAAAGAAAAAAAAAAAAAAAAAAATATATATATATATATATATATATATATATATATATATATATATATATATATATATATATGTATGAAGTATGCATTAGGTCAATGTCGATCTGCACTGTGAAAAACCCTGTTTAGTGAGTGTTGAAGCATTTGGCTGAACCTGAGCAGATAATATAGCCCTTTGTCCCATCTGTCCATAGAATGTTGTTCCAGAACTTCATGGGCTTTTTAGATGTTTTTGGCAAACTCTAATCTGGTCTTCCTTTTTTTGAGGCTTACCAATTGTTTAGATCAGAATTTACTCAGGTGAAGCCTCCTTTTGATTGTTGACTTTGACATACAGTGGGGGAAAAACTCTCCTCTGATGGCCAACTGCAAGAAACGTCTGACCTCTGTGATTGCCAACAAGGGTTTTGCCACCAAGTACTAAGTCGAAGGGGTCAAATACTTATTTCCCTCATTAAAATGCAAATCAATTTATAACTTTTTTGAAATGCGTTTTTCTGGATTTTTTTTTTGTTATTCTGTCTCTCACTGATGAAATACACCTACCATTAAAATTATAGACTGATCATTTCTTTGTCAGTGGGCAAACGTACAAAATCAGCAGGGGATCAAATACATTTTCCCCCAGTGTAGGTAGGCCTACCTCCTGGAGGGTGTTCTTGATCTGGCCAACTGTTGTGAAATGGTTTTACTTTGCCAAGGAAAGAATTCTTCTGTCATTTACCACATTTGTTTTCTGTGGTCCTCCTGGTCTTTTCGTGTTCCTGAGCTCACCAATGTGTTATTTCTTTTTAATAATGTACATGAGAGAAATTGAATGTTTAATTAAAGGAAATATATCCTAAAACATTTTTAGAAAGCCTTTTATTAACAGCAGTAATAAAACTCTTTTGTGGTAGCTCCACTAACAAGTACTGGACATATATTAACATATAACATCTAATAAACAAAACATACAAGTACAAATACAAAGAATACAAATGGCACAAACAATACATTCAGTATTTCAGTACATTTCAATATACAAAAACACACAAGAGATACACAAAATATACATGAATGTGTGGGTAGTGTACATACCAAGTGTGCAATATGCAAAGTAGTGTACGAAAAAGCTTTGCAAATTATGCTGTCACTGACTGTTAACAGTCTGATGGCTTGGGAAAAGTAATTGTTTTTCAGTCTATTTGTGCACCTTGGGATGCTCTGGTAGTGCCTGCCAGATAGAAGCAGCTGAAATTGCCCTGGGTGACAGCTGTCAGGGCTCAGACCTCCTCTCTGGGGGCCGTGTCATCAGCCATTGGATCGAGCACCTGTGGCCTCCCGTCAGAAAGTCCAGGATCGAGTTGCACAAGTTGGTGGCTGTCGAAACCCAAGTCCTATAGCTTGATGACAAGCTTGGAGGGAATTATGGTATTAAATGCTGAACTATAGTTCCCTTAGGCACTCATCAACATGGGGAAGATTAAAAAAAGGAAATGTGAGTAAAGTGTGTGTCCTTCATAAATCAGGCAATAGCTATAAAAATAACTCGTACTTGAAAATGTTCATATCCACTGTTAGAGCAATAATCATTAAGTTTAAAACAACGGGAGCTGTAATGAACCTGCCTGGAAGAGTACGCAACTGTATTTTGCCCCTACACACAGTGAGGAGTTTTAGAGATAAACGTGTTTGGAGATTGCAGAAGATGGTAGCATTCTGTGTTGTTCAAGTCTCTAAATCTACACTTAGATGCCACCTCCATGCCAAAAAAATATTTGGAAGGTGTACCAAAAGAAAGCCTTTTATTTAACCATTAACATAAGTGATTGGAGTTTGCTAGACCCTTCTGTAACTTTGACTGGAGCAAGTTTTTGTGGTCAGGTGGTTATGGAGAAGAAAGAACCTAATTCCCACTGGTAAATATGGTGGAGGAACTGTGATGATGTGGGCTGTTTTTCTTTTAAAGGGCCTTGTTAGGATATATGCCATTATGGACTCCATGACATACCTTGAAATTTGAAATGAAAATCTGGCTGCCTCTGTAGCAAAACTGGGTCATGGCTGATCGAAAATGTATGTCCAAATCAACACAAAAATGGCTCAGTAAAAATGGGTGAGTGAGAGTCCACAAGAGAGGACCTTCAAACCTGGATGTTCTGGAGGCATTCTGTTTTGAGAAGCAGTCTCAGGTTCCTTGCTGTCTATTCTCCAATCTCATCAGACATTACAGGAAAAGACGAAGTGCTGTTATAATGATGCCAAAAAGAGGTTGCTCAAAGAACTAAATGCAGAGTTGCCTATAATTGTGACTTTTTCATTTTAGAATAAATTTACTTTTAAATGTTTAAATGTACAATTATTTTTTTTGTTGCAGGTACCTTTCCCAGAGCTGTATGGAGAGTTTACAAAGTATGTGGGGAGGGCAGAGGATGCAGTCATTGCCATGTCCAATTACCGCATACACATCAAGTTCAAGGAGTCCATAGTCAATGTAAGTATGTGGCTTGGTAGCGAGAGCTCCTTGTCTTTCCTTTCACAGGGAAAGATCATACTTGACAGTCGGGTGGAGGAATAAAGCAAATTTTTTTGCTTGAGTTTTCAAGGATACTTTGGCCTTATAGGAATTTTAACAGCAGGTTTTTCCAGCCAAACTAACATCTTCATGCCATTCCTGGCATTCTTTCCATTTTTGATTGTAGTCCAATGTTTTAGATGGTCATCAGATATTAAAAAATGACTAGTGTACATCCTCTTTGATTGTAGAGATAATGTTTTGTAGCTAGCACACAACTAACCTGTTGACATCAGCCTGGTACATCAATAAATACTGGAATATTTGAAAACACATGCAAGCCCGTTGGTGTTCTCTGATAACACAAGTGATTTATCAGGGCAATAAATGTATGTACTTAAATATTTTTACTGGCCAAACATTATACTCCACCTAGAGATAGAAAATTCTGTATATATATATATATATAGTTCCACCTTAATAGACACAATAGACGCGATGTAGTTGTCCGTTATGCATTACTAGCTCAAATCTTTAACCTCTCAAATCTCTAACCTTTTAATTGTGCATTACCCCTTTTCCAGTGACAAGGTTCAGCAGTTTGCATAACTTCAAACTGTTCCCATCTCTGTTGAGTCAGTTCTCGAGTAATTCTGTTCTGTCACCAAAATGCTTCTGGTTGGAAACTAGGAGATGGCATAATGTTTTTGCCATGGCAGCCTGAGCAAGTCAAGTCTGCCATTTAAAAAGGTTGTAATTTTTTTTCTTCTGATTTTTAAAAGGAGGTTGGGGGTTGTTTAAACACCTTAACGTTGAGAACAGTCTGCCAGCCCATATCTATCCACAGCCTTCCTTTGCTCAGAAATTGACCACTGATGAAAGACTACAGGACTGCTGTGCTGGAAATGGTCTACCTCCAAATAGCATCTTCTCAGTGGATCTGTGGTGGTCCTATTCCATTGATGTATTTTAATAAATTGATTTGCATTTTAATGAGGGAAATAAGTATTTGACCCCTTCGACTTAGTACTTCGTGGCAAAACCCTTGTTGGCAATCACAGAGGTCAGACGTTTCACTGTTAAAATACACCTACCATTAAAATCATAGACTGATAATTTCTTTGTCAGTGGGCAAACGTACAAAATCAGCAGGGGATCAAATACTTTTTTCCCCCACTGTACGGTCTAAGTAGTTTTGGGTGTCCTACAAGGTATATGTCTACAAAGTTTATGTAGTGGCTATCTCTGTGCACCATTCGCCTGTGGACGGCTCGTCCCTAGGCTCCCACAACCTAGTTTGCAGTTTTTTAAAGGGTGCAAGGTGCCTCAATCCTGCTCACTCTCCCCGTTCTCCAGTGTGGAATTCACCTCTGGTGTTGGAGTCTCTTTGCCAGCCTCCTTTTGAACTGTTGGAGGATGCGGATCTAAGGTGGAAGTCACTGAAAATGGCATCCCTTCTGGCCATGGCCTCTACAAAAAAAGGGTTACTGAGCTTCATGCACTGTCCGTGAGCCAGTCCTGCATGAGATGGAAACCAGAGGGTACCAGTGTTATCCTTAGGTCCAATCTGACTTTCTTTCCAAAGGTGCTCTCGCAACAGTTCTTTAATCAGTCCATTGGGCTTCCAGCCGATGGTTCTTGAACAGTGTTCTGTGCTCCGTACAGTAGGGGCTACAGTGCAGTTAAGACAATCAGAACAGTTGTTTGTCTGTTATGGGGGCATTAAGAAGGGTACTCCTCTATCTAAAAAGGGGCTGGCACAGTGGGTTGTTGAGGTTATTGCCTTAGCGTACAAGAAGGCCCAGCAACCCATGCCCAGGGCCATCACTTGCCATTCCACCAGGGCTATTTCCTCTTCATGGGCTGCGTTCAGGGGGGTTTCTCTTGGTGACATCTGTGCTGTGGTGACATGGTCCTCTCCCTGTACCTTGGCAAGATTCTACAATGTCAATGTTGCTTCATCCCAGGATGTGAACTCGGCTGTGCTTTGCCAATAACCCCTGGGTTTTTCTGATACGTTACTCCTCGTAACTTTTCTGGTATGGGTCATCCACTACTATAGCACCGTCTCTGGTGATCAGGAGGAATGAAACAGAATGCTGGTTATGGATGTAACCGTGGTTCTGCGAATTCCAGATGACCACCAGATGACCGCCACCTATCACTCGGAGTATGCGAGAAGATGCTCCAAGGCGGGGTGCTGAGCTGCAGTGGCTTATATCCCCTTGGCTCAGCTCACGTCACCACGTGATATCTTTGATATATGTTTCTTGACCTGTCCGGCTGGCTCTGTGATTATCCATTACTTTAGCACCGTCTGTGGCGGTCATCCAGAATTCACAGAACCACGGTTACATCCGTAACCAGCGTTCTGTCTGCAATATGCAATTTCATACAAAGGTGTGTATGGCTTACCCATGTGGTGGTTCAATGGTTAAGGCTCTGGGTTACTGATCAGAAGGTTCAGGGTTTAAGCCCCAGCAAGCCCCCTTGTGCTCTGACCCCAAAAGTATTTCACTATGCTGTAATGTCTTCTTCCTTTCCTTTCGGCTGTTCCCTTCAGGGGTCGCCACAGCGATTCATCTGCCTCCATCTACTCTTTCCCACAACTTCATTGTATGGCTCATCAGCTTAATACCTCTGTAGTTTCCACAACTCTGCACATCTCCCTTGTTCTTAAAAATCGGCACCAAAACACTTCTCCTCCATTCCTCAGGCATCCTCTCACTCTCTAAGACCTCGTTAAACAACCTAGTTAAAAACTCTACTGCCATCTCTCCTAGACACTTCCATACCTCCACTGGTATGTCATCAGTACCAACCGCCTTTCCTCTCTTCATCCTCTTCAAAGCTCTCCTAACTTCACCCTTGCTAATCCTTTCTACTTCCTGCTCAACAATATTTGCCTCTACTACTCTTCTCTCCCTGTCATTTTCCTCATTCATCAGTTCCTCAAAGTACTCCTATGCTGTAATGTATATGTGACAAATAAAGGCTTCTTCTTCTACCCTTGATTATCATTTTCTATTGGTATCGCAAATTCACATTAAGTTTCATATTAACTTAACTCAAAATGAATGCATTAAACAATGCATGTAAAATAAGTTGGTCCGATTTATTGTGTTCTTTAAAACTACCTTAACATTGTTAGGCTGCCTGGAAACAGTTTTGAGCACTATGTGCTGCAATAGTAGCAGCACTGCTGCTACTCCTAACAATTTCACTATTGTAGTACATTCTACCCAGGAATAGAGGCCTATGCACTTTTATATCATAACACGTGTCTGTTGTTAGTTAAATAAAAATCCACATCCATAATTGTCATTAGGACTTCAACAATGCTTATTAACTCCTGTGTATTCTTTTGAGTTGTCCTATCTTATCTGGTTTTCTAGCTACAGTATATCGCATATTAATGGCCATATTTATCTCCCCTGCCCAATCAGAAAACATTATCTTGTGCTACTTTGGCCAAAAAGTAGGTACTTTGTTGACAACTTGATGGGTTGAAAAAGACTGAACATGGTCTCAAATGAATAATTAGTGTATGAGAACTTATGCAGTGCTGGGCAGTAGCATAATGTTTTAATAAATGTTGTGTCATCAAGTCTCCTGCTTTTGGATCACATCGATGTCAGTCCAAAAAAAGAGTCAATTCACTGATTCACCAGGCATTGAAAACTAAGAATGACCCCAAAAGTTTTTATAGCTGATTCCACATACTGAAAATTATTCGCCTCGCTCGTACATGGCAAGCAAAATTAATTTAAATGTCTCAGTAAGTGAGACAGCCAGTGAATATTTTTCCTTTATTTTTAATTTGTCTGGTCAGAATTGAACAAATCATGGCTTGAAATGCAGGTAAAACATAGTTGCAAGAAAGTGTGTGGAACCAGTAAACATGTATTAAATAATGTCGCCTTCTGTTAGTTTGTGTCTCTCATTTGGTTGAGATAAATACCTGGTAATATTCTCATGATGTGACAGATTACCTGATATGACAGTAACATTGAATACACTGTATATATATATATATATATATATATATGCGCAGTGTATATATATATTGTAGTAATGAGACAGAGAAGCCGGTGAACAAGTATCAATATTTATTCATTTGTTGTATTTTCTGCAGTAATAAAAAAATGGAAAACTCTATGAACAAGTCGGCCTATCGACATTTATTTATTTATTTGTTCTATTTTTATATTAGCAGCATGAAACAAAAAAAAACTCTCTCGCTCTCGCTCTCGCTCTCTCTCTCTCTCTCTCTCTTCAATAACTGCATATCAGTGGCTCAAGCCTCCATTAGTAGTTCTAAAATGATGTTTTGGAATTGGCAACAGAGGCTTGAGATGGGATGAGTAATAAATTAGTTCCACACACAAGCGTTTTCTGACAAATGTCTTGAAATAAAACATCTGAACAATGTCTTGAGATGTGGTAACTGTGGTATATGCAGAATAATTGACTCTGGTCTGTCGATTCATTAGAAACTAATGCACACCTGAGGTTTAATGGCCATTCTGCTTCATGTTGTGGCCGCATTACCACCTCGGGGTATGCATTATTTTCTAATAATTCAACGTCAATTATTCCTTAAATAAACATGCCTTTTTACAGCAGTGTTGCATATCCTATAACAGGAGATTATCTACTTTGTGTAATGGAAAACACCCCTCTGTGTTATGATTCTTAGAGATAGAAGTACATTTTGAAGCATGACAGTTACTTGGGGTGGCTATTTGTGTTGAGTTATTTTCACTAGTTGCTTCACCAGCTTATAAGGAAGAAAGTCAGTACAGAAAGTGACTGCTGTGAAGCTGAATATCTGGTTAAAATGTAGGCTGTAATTTTGCTAATTTTCTTATGGGGGAGGCTTTAAGTTGGTTAACTTCATTAACTTCTATTTTAATAAACAATGCTGTTACTGTTGCGCTCTCTCTCTATATCTATCTATCTATCTATCTATCTATCTATCTATCTATCTATCTATCTCTCTCTCTCTCTCTCTCTATATATATATATATATATATATATATATATATATATATATATATATATATATATATATATATATATATAAATACACATCCCCCTCAGGTTCCTCTGCAGCTAATAGAAAATGTGGAATGTCGAGACATGTTCCAGCTCCATATCACATGCAAGGACTGCAAGGTCATAAGGTCAGAGAGTACAGTGCATGAAAACACGAATACACATACATATATAGTCAGGTCCATAAATATTTGGACATTGACATGTATAGTTTTTTTAGCTGTCTGCCACAGTATATTGGAGGTGAAAATAAACAATGAATTTGATCTCAAAGTGCAGTCTTTCCTCTTTAATTTGAGGCTATGTACATCCAAGTTTGGTAAATGGTGTAGTAATTACAGCACTTTTTATATGTGGTCCCCCACTTCAGGGACCAAAAGTAATTGGAAAAACTAGCATAATCAAAATTTATATTGTCATTTTTAATACGAGTCAATGACTGCCTGAAGTCTGGAAACCATAGACATGCCAAGCATTTACTGCAGCTGTCTTAAGTTCCTCCTTTTTATTGGGGCATTTTGCCTTCAGCAAGTGAACTGCTGCTCAATTGGATTCAGGTCAGGTGATTGACTTGGCCATTGCAGAACATTGCACTTCACCTACCTCCTGGAGGATGTTCTTGATCTGGCCAACTGTTGTGAAGGGGTTTTTCTTCATCAGGGAAAGATTTTTTTTTGTCATTCACCAAAGTTTTCTTCAGTGGTCTTCTGGGCTTTTTGGGGTTCCTGAGCTCACCAGTGCATTCTTTCTTCTTAAGAATGTACCAAATGGTTGATTTGGCCGCATTTAACGTATAAAATGTGCTGTAATTCCTACGCTGTTCAGCCGATCATTTGGATGTAAATTCCCTCAAATTAAAGCTGGATGTCTTCACTCATATTCATTGTTTAATTTTAACTGCAATGTACTGTGGTGGACAAAAAATAACTTCACCAAATATTTCTTGGCCGGACTATACACACCAGTCCTTTGTGCAAATCGGAATTTTTTGCAATAGATGTGTGAGGTGAGTGTTGTTTTTGACTACAGGTGTCGGTTCTCCACCTTTGAGCAGTGTCAGGAGTGGCTGAAGAGGCTTTCCTTAGTGACACGGCCACCCTCTCACCTGGAGGAGCTTTTCTCTTTTGCTTTTCACGCCTGGTGCATGGACTCCTACTGCAGAGAGAAGGAGCAGCACAATGAGCTCTGCAGACCAGGTGCTGCCGCCAAATGCCAGTACAACACCTCCACTCACTGTAGTTTTTTGTTTGCATTAGGAGAGTTGTGTTAGAAAATGAGCTGCTATGTCTATGCCATATTTTTACAGAATCAAAGAGGATTTCACAAAATGCATACACGAAAAACACACTTTCATTATAAACATTGCATGGTATGTTCTTAATGTCACAAAGTAGGTCAGGCTGATTTACTTGATCCAGTGTGTACCATTCACATTTGTAAACCTAAAATAATGTGCAGCATTTCAACTTATCATTTTGTATCTACTGATAATTCACAAGCATTTCTGTAAAAAATAAAACCAGAATTCATGGGGCCTTTCATATCTCTTTAGATGTTATCCCCTAGCTTTTGCTTATTTAATTTTGAAGTGCATATTTGGCCTCTGCTTTCTCTACACACATTTGTCACTGGTTAAATTGCTTTTCACTTCACTAGGAGATCATGTTATCTCGCGGTTTCACAGTGAGGTGGAACGAATGGGCTTTGACACTCAGAATGCATGGAGGATATCAGAGATCAATGATAAATACAGGTGAGTTGTTCATTCACTGAAATTTGATATGATTCTTCTCATCTGCTACTCTGTCCATCCACTTCCACACTATCTTAGTAAGGTTTTAACAACCACCATGTGTTATGCTTTCTAGTGTGTTATTCCTATTGTTTTTCTTTTTAGGACACAGAACCTATTGTTGTATTTACATTTGGCTGAAGCATTGTACTTCAGGGCAGGCTACGATTAGGTGACATTCTGCAGATGTCAGTCAGCACAATTTAAATTTCTGGTACCGATGTCTTCTGTCTGGTGCTACCAGGCTGTGTTCCAGTTACCCACAGCTGCTTGTTGTGCCAGCCTGGATCACCGATAAGGAGCTGGAGAACGTGGCAGCCTTCCGCTCCTGGAAAAGGTTTCCGGCTGTGGTCTACAGGTTGGTCATTGTGTAGTTGCTAGATAGGAACAAGGATGTCAGCAAACAAGACTACAGTTTTGGCCTTCAGCATCTCATATGTCTTGGGATTTTCTAGGTGTTCCTCTTAAACATTTTTTTTAAAAATATACAGAGTTTATACATCAATATGATGTTGTATCTTAATAATTTAATTAAGGTGGTAATCATTTTATTACACCATAATCAGACAAGTGACCAATTGAAGAAAAAAATTGATCGTTTGTTATGCTTTGGAGAACATTTTGCTGGAAAAGTTTGGGTCGACTTGTTCCCTTATAGGAAATGGTCGGTGCAAATCAATACAAAATGTTTCTGACTGGTCATGTTTATCCTATCATGGATTATTTCTATTCTGATGGGTTAGCTCTCTTAATAACCACTCACTGATTAATTAAACATAGGAAGAGAGACTTTGTACCAGGTCCACACATTTTACATTTAAGGCATTTGGCAGACACCCTTATCCAGAGCGACTTACACTTATTTCATTTATACATCTGAGCAATTGAGGGCCTTGCTCAAGGGCCCACCAGCGGTAGTTTGCCAGTGCTGGGATTTGAACTCACGACCTTCCAATCAGTAGTCCAACACCTTAACCACTGAGCTACCACTGCCCTATTTTTTTTCCTCATTAGTTATGTTACTGCTGGTCTCATGCCCTCCGAACTGCCCCCCCCCCCCCCAAAATTGGTCTCGGAGCTGCATTCGAGTAACCCTGCCAAATTGGATACAAGACATGTTAATTACTGGGAATGGATTAATAGATAGATAAAATCTGTTTATCTGATATTTGCACAACCTGCAGGCACCAGAGCACAGACGCAGTGATAGCACGCTGTAGCCAGCCAGAGGTGAGCTGGTGGGGCTGGAGGAATGCAGATGATGAGCACCTGGTGCAGTCTATTGCCAGAGCATGTACCGTGGACAGCAGCTCACGCAAAACATTCATAAATCGCTCATTCTCCCGTGACTACCTAAATGGGCCCGATCTCTCAGATGTTGACTTTGGTTAGTTTCAAAGCAATCCTATTTCAAAGCAAGCAAATACTTTGCCGCCTGTAATTATATGCCTATACTCTACCCTTCCCACTTTGTGCTTTAGACTCCTCCATGACAAATAGTTCAGAGGTGGAATCCTTGGCTATCCAACCTCATAAGCTCCTGATTTTGGATGCCAGGTCTTATGCTGCTGCAGTGGCCAACAGGGCCAAAGGAGGAGGCTGTGAGTGTCCAGGTAAAATTTCCCCTGATGAGCAGCAAATGCAAAAATCAACTTCTCCAACAATGCTTAAAGCTGCATGTTTATGGTTACACTGCATGGGGTTGACGAATTATAAATTCATTATTCATGTGGAAGCTGCAGTGTGTTTGCCCAGTCCTGTGTTTTAGTTCCTCGAAAACCTAATTGCTAACTGCTTGATCTTCTTGTCTTCCTCTAGAATACTACCCTAACTGTGAAGTGCTCTTCATGGGCATGGCTAACATCCATTCCATTCGCAAGAGTTTCCAGTCTCTGCGATTCCTCTGTGCTCAGATGCCTGACCCTGCCAAGTAAGTCTTTCTGTGCCCAAGTTTGAGTGGATCTTTGGCCAAAGAACTTTTAGGTTATGGAGCCATGATTATTTTTGATGGAAGTTTAAAATAAGTTAAGTGAACTATAATCTTATATCATTTGCAGTGCATCTGGAAAGTATTCACAGCGCTTCACTTTTTCCACATTTTGTTATGTTACAGCCTTATTCCAAAATGGATTACATTCATTATTTTCCTCAAAATTCTACAAACAATACCCCATAATGACAACGTGAAAGAAGTTTGTTTGAAATCTTTGCAAATTTATTAAAAATAAAAAACAAAAAAAATCACATGTACATAAATATTCACAGCCTTTGCTCAATACTTTGTTGAAGCACCTTTGGCACCAATTACAGCCTCAAGTCTTTTTGAGTATGATGCTACAAGCTTGGCACACCTATTTTTGGGCAGTTTCTCCCATTCTTCTTTGCAGGACCTCTCAAGCTCCATCAGGTTGGATGGGGAGCGTCGGTGCACATCCATTTTCAAATCTCTCCAGAGATGTTCAATCGAGTTCAAGTCTGTGCTCCGGCTGGACCACTCAAGGACATTCACAGAGTTGTCCCGTAGCCACTCCTTTGTTATCTTGGCTGTGTGCTTAGGGTCGTTGTCCTGTTGGAAGATGAACCTTCACCCCAGTCTGAGGTCCAGATCGCTCTGGAGCAGGTTTTCATCAAGGATGTCTCTGTACATTGCTGCATTCATTTTTCCCTTGATCCTGTCTAGTCTCCCAGTCCCTGCAGCTAAAAAACATCCCCACAGCATGATGCTGCCACCACCATGCTTCACTGTAGGGATGGTATTGAGCGATGCCTTGTTTCCTCCAGACATGACGCTTGCTATTCAGTCCAAAGAGTTCAATTTTTGTTTCTCATTGTCTGAGAGTCCTTCAGGTGCCTTTTGGCTAAACTCCAGACGGGCTGTCATGTGCCTTTTACTGAGGAATGGCTTCCATCTGTCCACTCTACCATACGGGCCTGATTGGTGGAGTGCTGCAGAGATGGTTGTTCTTCTGGAAGGTTCTCCTCTCTCCTCTCTACAGACAATTCCTTGGACTTCATGGCTCTGACATGCACTGTTAACTGTGGGACCTTATATAGACAGTCAACTGAATTTCCCACAGGTGGACTCCAATCAAGTTGTAGAAACATCTGAAGGATGATCAGTGGAAACAGGATGCACCTGAGCTCAATTTTGAGTGTCATGGCAAATGCTGTGAATACTTATGTACATGTGATTTTTTCGCTTTTTATTTTTAATAAATTTGCAAAGATTTCAAACAAACTTCTTTCACGTTGTCATTATGGGGTATTGTTTGTAGAATTTTGAGGAAAAGAATGAATTTAATCCATTTTGGAATAAGGCTGTAACATAACAAAATGTGGAAAAAGTGAAGCGCTGTGAATACTTTCCGGATGCACTGTACATATCAGAGTTTCCGTTAGCCGTTAAAAATTAAAAATGTCCGATAAAACTAAGATTGTCTGACACAGTGTCTGGTTAAATTATTAGCATGTTCACAACTGCACACCTAAATAAGGTCTCTGTCTGTGCATTTCCCCCCCCACATGTTTCTCCTGTAAAGTGTACTCTGATTTCCTCGCATTAAAACAGCCTTGCTTAGCCGCCTTCAGGAGGAGAAGGTCACCAGGCTGGTGCACTTCTCAAGCTGCAGACTCATTCGATGTCATAAAAATTAAGAGAAACAACTTGTGGGAAAATATAGGCTTACGATTTTCGTTATTTTAATATTTCTTTGCAAACGAAAATATATGAGGCAAACTGCAGTTTAACTGCTGTTTGTTATTTTGAATAGTGTGGAAAAGAACATGTAATAAATAAACTTTATATTATCTTTCATTTGACTTGATTGTTTTGTTGTTATTATATCGCTGTAACACTGCTGGATTGGGTTGGGAATGAGGAGGCGGGAGGCAGGCTGAGGACAAGGCAGAAGGCCTTTTTATTCTCTCTACTTTTACTTTTGCTTTTCAGCTGACTCATTCAACCGCACACATACGTCTCTGTGCTGGTCAGCGCGCTCTTGCTCATTAAGGGAGTCAATGAAAGCACAAACATACACACACAAGTAAACTCGGGCTAATCCAACACAGGTTCGACCCACCTCCTCTCTGTCCACAGCTGATTCTCGACCATGCCCCCGCCGCCACAATCGCATGTGCTATGCATAGCCCAAAACTTTACAGAGCAAAATAAACACTGATGTGAGATGGCCGGATTTTTTCTAGTTTGTCCATTAACTTTATCATTCCCGGACATGTTGGCAGGCACCAAAATTTCTTAGCAGAAACTCTGGTAAACAAACATCATTAACAGTTTCTCAGTTTGCATGTTCATTTGCGTGTTCAGTAGCTTGTTCAAAATTTTAAGAAATAGCTGCATCTGATTTTTTATTTTTATTTTTGTGGTATTTTTGAGTGTTTAATAACAGTATTTAGTATTTTTTATTGGGGAAATTCAGATCTATCAGTACTGCCACTCCTTTCAATTTGAATAATTGTCTTTATTATAGAGACATTGTGTTTCTTTTTCCATGCAAACACATCTTCCTCCATTTTCTACTGCTTCACCTGGTTCTTCAGACGTATAATTCTGTTCTTCACACACACCCACAGACAGAAAATGAAGTCTTGAACAGGCTTGAAATATCATCTGATATAATTCATCCCTATCTTCTCCTACATCCCCTTATTTAGATAACAAATCCATATTACATTAACTTTATATGGCTGAAGAATTGTGCCATAAAAATCTCAAACCTCTGAATTTGCACTCAAATTTTATGGTGAGATATGAACCCTAATAAACTCCAAGCTAGTAGCTGATGTGATGAAGCAATGTCTCTCTGCAGAAGTGCCAATCATGTACACTATATGGGCAAAGGTATGTGGACACCTGACCATCACAGCCACAAGAGCATTAGTGAGGTCCGGCACTAATGTCAGACGGGGCACATAGTCGGCATTCAAATTCAAGGTCTTAAGTGGGCTTAAGATGAGGCCTCTGTGAAGGTCACTCAAGTTCTTCCATACCAGCGGTGGCAAACCATGACTTTATGGACCTTGCTTTGTGCACAGGGGCATTGTCATGCTGGAACAGGTTTGGGCCAGGCCCTGTAGTTCCAGTGAAGGGAAATCTTAATGCTACATACAGAGACATTCTATACAATTGTGTGCTTTAATTTTTGTGGCAACAGTTTAAGGAAAGCCCACAAATGGGTGTGACAGCCAGGTGTCCACATACTTTTGGCCATATAGCGTATATATTTTGACTCTAGTTCTTTGTGTCTTTAGCTGGTTGTCTGCTCTAGAGAACACTAAGTGGCTGCAGCACTTGTCTCTCCTGCTGAAGGCTGCTTTGTTAGTGGTGAACGCTGTGGATCGTGACCACAGGCCTGTGCTAGTGCACTGCTCAGATGGCTGGGATCGCACACCACAGATAGTGGCACTGTCCAAACTCCTGTTGGACCCTTACTATCGCACAATAGAGGTGAGCTTAGTCATTTCTGGAAGAAGAAAGGTACAAGTGTTTTTAGAGGTGTATTTATGTAAGGTATCTTGTGAGGAGTCTTGTTAATCTTTTAGGTAAAATGCTTATAAACCTATGTTTACAGTTTTAGGAGCTTGTAGGATTTGCTAAATCGCTGATCTAGCTAACTGACTCCAGATTCCTTTCAAATGGTGTATGCAATGAGCATGTGCCTTTTGCCTAAATTTAATACCCAAAGAGTTAAGGAACAGATATTCTTTAATCTTTAATTTGGGGCCTAATTTATGTCTTATTTATTACATATTAAATGAATGGAAATTAGATCAGAAAGTACAATTTGCCTTTAGACAATCAGTGTGTGTGGTGGCACGGTGGCTTAGTGGTTAGCATATTCGCTTCGCATCTCCAGGGTTGGGTGTTGGATTCCTGCCTCTGCCCTGTGTGCGTGGAGTTTGCATGTTCTCCCTGTGCTTTGGGTTTCCTACGGATACTCCAGTTTCCTCCCCCAGTCCAAAGACATGCTGTTTGGCATTTCCAAATTGTCCATAGTGTGTGAATCGGTGTGCGATTGTGCCCTGCGATGGGTTGGCACCCTGTCCAGTGTGTGCCCCACCTCGTGCCCTGAATTCCCTGGGATAGGTTCCAGGCTCCCTGTGTGGGATAAGCGGTACAGAAAATGGATGAATGGATGGACAATCAGTGTGTCTCTCAGTGGAATTGGAATGAAATATTCATGTGTCCAGTATCTTTAAATGCAATTTTCTCCCGGTTCACTTTTGGGGGTAACCAGACTTTTTACAGACAGAATGTTATAACGTTATGTATGGTTGAGATATGTACAAATCAGACAGCCATTTCTATGTAGTAGAAAATGTCAGAATCTCTCCATGTGAAGGGTTTTCTTAGGCTGCCACACACGTGACCCTAAATAGGCAAAACATTTAGAAGTATGCGTTCTTAAAATGGGTCTATTTGTCAGAAAATTGTTAAACTTCTTTCTTTCAGAAATAACAAAAATAGCATTACAGACATGTGACTCCTTTGATACGTAGGGTTTTCAAGTCCTGGTAGAGATGGAATGGCTGGACTTTGGTCACAAGTTTGCTGACCGCTGCGGACATGGGGAGAATGCAGAGGACCTGAACGAGCGATGTCCAGTGTTCCTTCAGTGGCTGGACTCTGTGCACCAGCTCCAGAGACAGTTCCCCTGCTCATTTGAGTTCAATGAGGCCTTTTTGGTAATTTCTATGCTGTAAATGATTACAACTTTGGTCGGAATGAATGGAAGAAAATCTATCATTTGGTGCCAGGGAGCAGTCAGTCTGTTCCATTCAAATGGAAAATGGTCTCAATTTTCATGGAACATGGTTATATTGGAGGGCTGGTAACCACACTTAACAGAAATCTTTTTAAGTTGAATGTGCTAGGCTATAATGTCCTAGCTATGTGTGTGTGTGTGTGTTTTTTTTTTTTTTTTTTAGGTGAAACTGGTGCAGCACACATACTCGTGTTTGTTTGGCACATTCTTGTGTAACAGTGGGAAGGAAAGAGAAGACCAACACATCCAAGAGAGGACCTGTTCTGTGTGGTCTCTGCTGCGCCCAGCTAACCGCTCCTTCAGAAACATGCTCTACTCATCACTCTCAGAGACTGTGTGTCCTTACAGCTTTCTTTTAGCTCTCCCTTTGTCCCTTATGTATCCATTTCTCTCTTCTACCTTTTCTTATCTTTTAATTAAACTTGTTTTTCCTAGCCTTATTAGACATATGTACAGTGGGGGAAAAAGTATTTGATCCCCTGCTGATTTTGTACGTTTGCCCACTGACAAAGAAATGATCAGTCTATAATTTTAATGGTAGGTGTATTTTAACAGTGAGAGACAGAATAACAACAAAAACATCCAGAAAAACACATTTCAAAAAAGTTATAAATTGATTTGTATTTTAATGAGGGAAATAAGTATTTGATCCCCTATCGATCAGCAAGATTTCTGGCTCCCAGGTGTCTTTTACACAGGTAATGAGCTAAGATTAGGAGCACTCTCTTAAGGGAGTGCTCCTAATCTCAGTTTGTTACCTGTATAAAAGACACCTGTCCACAGAAGCAATCAATCAATCAGATTCCAAACTCTCCACCATGGCCAAGACTAAAGAGCTGTCCAAGGATGTCAGGGACAAGATTGTAGACCTACACAAGGCTGGAATGGGCTACAAGACCATCGCCAAGCAGCTTGGTGAGAAGGTGACAACAGTTGGTGCGATTATTCGCAAATGGAAGAAACACAAAATAACTGTCAGTCTCCCTCGGTCTGGGGCTCCATGCAAGATCTCACCTCGTGGAGTTTCAATGATCATGATAACGGTGAGGAATCAGCCCAGAACTACACGGGAGGATCTTGTTAATGATCTCAAGGCAGCTGGGACCATAGTCACCAAGAAAACAATTGGTAACACACTACGCCGTGAAGGACTGAAATCCTGCAGCACCCGCAAGGTCCCCCTGCTCAAGAAAGCACATGTACAGGCATGTCTGAAGTTTGCCTGAATGATTCAGAGGAGAACTGGGTGAAAGTGTTGTGGTCAGGTGTGGTCAGATCTCTTTGGCATCAACTCAACTCGCCGTTTTTGGAGGAGGAGGAATGCTGCCTATGACCCCAAGTCATAACACCATCTCCACCGTCAAACATGGAGGTGGGAACATTATGCTTTGGGGGTGTTTTTCTGCTAAGGGGACAGGACAACTGCACCGCATCAAAGGGACGATGGATGGGGCCATGTACTGTCAAATCTTGGTTGAGAACCTCCTTCCCTCAGCCAGGGCATTGAAAATGACCTTAATGACTTGGAGAGGATCTGCAAAGAGGAGTGGGACAAAATCCCTCCTGAGATGTGTGCAAACCTGGTGGCCGACTGCAAGAAACGTCTGACCTCTGTGATTGTCAACAAGGGTTTTGCCACCAAGTACTAAGTCGAAGGGGTCAAATACTTATTTCACTCATTAAAATGCAAATCAATTTATAACTTTTTTGAAATGTGTTTTTCTGGATTTTTTTTTTTGTTGTTATTCTGTCTGTCACTGTTAAAATACACCTACCATTAAAATTATAGACTGATCATTTCTTTGTCAGTGGGCAAATACTTTTTCCCCCACTGTATATTTTAGCTGCCTTGGAATTTTAGGATGCATAACATCCCACTTTTCTGTCTTTATGCCTTCCATTCTATACTAATAGCTTTTTGCATTGTTCAGTTTTGAGAAGTAAACAATGTCTCCATAATAAACATTCCACCATAATCCAAGTTCAAGTTACTTTTTTCAGTTGTATATTTGTATCATGATAATTTGTTATTCATTTAATCAGTGTTTGTGTGGTGTATACATTCACAATGACTGACTTCTGTTCTTCCATCTGCTTCCTTCCCTCTACCTTCCCTTTGGTTTGAGACCCTGTAAGAAACAAAAGACCTGACCAACAACATTAATGAGCCCATTTTCTGCCATCTCTTTTTTTACTGTCTGATCTTCTTAGGTTTTGCACCCTGTGTGCCATGTGCGTAACCTGATGCTGTGGACTGCAGTGTACCTGCCCAGCTCATCTCCCACAACACCCTATGATGAATCCTGTGTCTCCTTCTCTCTGTCTGGTGCGAACCTTGAAGACCAGCCTCTAGTCAGGTGAGCCCGGAGGCCTCCACAGCCCTGAGGCAGGGAATAGCTAAGCTGTTTTTTAAGTCATGCAAGTTTCCAGTACAGTTTGATTTATCATGATGTCATCTAAACCCAGAGATGATCATCTCCGTAACATTTTGTAGGTCATAGGTTATTTTATATGTTATTGTTAAAGTGTCTGTGATTAGCTGTATTCTTCAGATATTTATTTTTTATAGGCTTCAGTATGTTTATATTTTCTTATCAAATGAAAAAATGGAAGTAGCTCCACTCCTATATTGAAGGCCTTTTGAAATAGTTTGGGGGCTTAACATAGTGTAAAAATCTTGAAAGGCTGTTTGATGTCACTTCTCTGTGTAAAGTGAAAATCCCTATGTGCAAGCCATTTGAACATAATTTTCTTGATTTGCGTTCCATGAATAGGTGTCCCAAAACCCGATCTTTTGATAACTTGCCCAGTGCATGTGAAGTTGGAAATTCCGTGCCCTCTAACAGACGTTCCAGTGACCCCAGCCTGAATGAGAAGTGGCAAGAGCATTGCAGATCATTGGAACTCAACATAGTGGCAGGACCTGAGGGCACCATACTACAGGACATAGCACAGTTGGTGGCTGGACTTAACATAACTACACTGAATAGGGAGACAAAGGACGGGGAGTGTTCACCAGATATCAGTTGTGTAAGGTTGCCACTGGGTGAGGGAGTGGAGGCTGAGCTTTCAGTGGACATGGCAATGGGACAGATAGAAAATATTTTGCAAGAGGCTGCTGCAGACAGCCTCAGAGATGTTAAAGCAGAACATGCTAACAATCCTGTTATTTCCAGTGGTGCTGAGAATCAAAACATCACTGATACTTATTTGACTGTAGTTGAGAAAAATGCTGTTGCCAATAGCTTTGAGGTGCCTCAAGATGGTTATGTTGAAGGTGACAGTGTTGAAAGTCCAAATGAGACAAAACTCAGTAATGTTCACTGTCAAAGTTCAGTGCTGAATAAGAAATCATGGGATTCAGTGATTCATTTACTTCATGCCCCAGATGAAATGAAAGGCACTGAGAACCAGAAATCAGTCCAGATTGTGGAAGAAGTTTTGGACAAATGCACAACAGCGGAGGCCCAAAAACTTCACAGCAGTTTTAATCCTACTTACTCTCCCTCCACTGTCATCAGGATTTTCAGTAATGGCTATTGGGAAGAGGTAAACAAGGAGCACAAAGTGCTCTGTCCAGTTCCAGAGACTACCGGGCCTGTTACAGAGGTGGCTGAGAAGCATCTTTCTGTCCTAGAAAGCTCCACAGAAACCCTCACTGAAGATTTGGGCATCCAATCGGAGACTCTTGTACCCATGACCATTTCTATGCAGCGCGAAACTGAACACACATGCCTGAGCCACAGCCATGAGTCAGATCCTGAGCCACAAAGTGCTCCTAGAATGCTAAATGGCACCTGCAAGCAACCATCCCTCAGTGGCTTCCCTCTCACTTTTGCTTCTGCTAAACCACTCCACTCCATGTGTAACGGTGACTCCTCCAACCCTGATCCTTCCACCCCTCAACAGTCTCTTCTGAGTCACCAGCTCTCTCTGGCCAGCTGTAGCTGCTCTGTTCAACGCTGCACGCATTCGGGCCGCAGCCACCTTGATGACGATGGCCTCACACTGCACACAGATGTCGTGCAGCAGCGCCTGCGCCAGATCGAGTCTGGCCACCAACTCGAGGTTGAGGCATTGAAAAGGCAGGTGCAAGAGCTATGGAGCCGGCTACAGAGCCAATATGCCACTACAACACAGCGCTGCCTCAATGGAGACCTGGGAGATGACATGGTGAGCATTTTTTGTTTACATTAGACTAAGGGGACTAGGACACTGACCTTTAGTTTCAGCTTTCATTATTATCCTTTTATATCTGTTTTCAGGTATTTCAGTGGTGAAAAATCTCAGAATTGCTAAAATGTGTACATTTGTGCTATGTATTATGCTGAAACCATACCCGTGAAAGGTGCTGTAATAATCATGCAATAGTTTGTCTTTGCTCATTTCTTTGCCATTTTCATTTCTCCCTCCATTGTCAGACCTCAATTGCAGACTCAGACTTTAACCTGGACCCAAACTGCCTGTCACGCTGCAGCACAGAGCTCTTCTCGGAGACCAGCTGGGAGCAAGTGGACAGACAAGACACTGAGGTAGTACACGTTATGAAAATAATTGAAACATTTTGTGCTTTATTTCAGTATCTCTGTAGAGGCTTAAAAAGGTTAGAATTGCTTTGCTCAACTGAGCAATCATTTCAATAAGATGTCAGATTTTGACCGGTTTTTAGGAAATAAAACTTCATTTCTTCTTTAAAACTCAAAGTATATGAAAAACTACATGTTTACATTAGACAGATTTTAGTTCTTTTTTGTATGTACTTTCTGAGTAGTAATTATGATCACTGACAAAGTGCTGTATGAAATCGGAAAAGCTGCTGCGCATACTGCTACAGCAGTCTATGCAAATTACAGTAGTGACAGAAAGAGGTAGCACAGGAAGTTGGTCATAAAGCAATCCAATCCAATAAAGGAAAGGTTTCAAATCATGGGTTTTGTTCCTTACTGTGAGGAACAGGTTAGAATTACTGAATACAGTGCTTTCTTAATTCATTCATTTTCCTTCTGCTTTTTCTGGTGAGGGTCTTTGTTGCTGAGAAGGTCAACTCAGACTTATTTTTCCTTAGCCACAGATGCCAGCTTATTCTGGGGGATCCCCAAATGTGAGCTAAAATCTCTCCAGCAGGTCCTGGGTCTGTCCTGGCATCTCTGTCGAGTGGGACGTGTTTGATAGAGTTCTGGTACCCAAAAACTGACCAAATGCTAATACTAGCAACTAGAGCCGACTCTAGCTTTTTTTTTTTTGCCCTAATGACATAATCTCTACATGTTGCATATTTCTAGCCATGCCCTCTTCTTTTTCCCCCTGAGTCAGTGTGGCTGAAGCCTACACCCCTTTAAAGCTGAGTGAGACTATTGTCCCCAATTGGACAATGATATATTGCCCAAGATCTTACAAGCCTAGCCACTACAGTCCAGTACAGCAACTGACAGTGACTCTCAAACACTCTCTTTTTCTATCTCTTATGCATAACATCCCAAGATACTTAAACCCCTTTCTAAGGGCAAGGTCTCTCCCCTCACCTGAACGAAGCATCCCACTCTTTTTTCCGGAAGGTAACCGTGGCCTTGGACTTCGAGGAGCTGATTTTCATCCCAGCTGCTTTGCACTCAGCAGTGAAACATCTGAGTGTATGAAAAATTTTTAAATGCCAAGAGTAAAATCATCTGTAGTTAATAGGTGTTGGGTCTCATCTACAACCTTGGCTACATCTTGAAAACCTGACTGTGAAAACCACAAACAAGTGGCAACATGTCTTTTACACACACACACACACACACACACACACACACACACACACTGCACTCTTATAGGGACTAGATCTCATGAAGTAGCGACCTCAGATAGCCTATACTTCTGCAGTATCTCCCACAGCAAATGTCGAAGCACACTATCATAAGCATTCCAAAAAAACACAACACACATGAAGACTGGATTCACATACATACAGGACCACTCATAGAGCTGTGCAAGAGTAAAGAGCTGGACCAGTGCCCCATAGCCTGGGTGGAATCCACATTGTTCTTTATGAATCCTAGGTTTAACTGTTGGATGGACTCTGGCATAGACATTTCCTGGGAGGCTGAGGAGTGTGATTCCCCAATAGTTGGAACATACTCTCTGGTCCGGCAGGGCTATGTATGACAGCATAACTATATGGAAGAGCCCAATGACCGTGTGTACAGGGGACATCATGAAAGGGATTCAGAAGTGAAGCCAAAATGTCTGAGGCCCTCTAGTGGCTGGCTGCAGTACAATTTTTAACCCCACCCATTCCTATGTTAGTGAATGACAAACTAAGGGTGATTTCACACTGACTTTGCATGAAAAATTGGTGAATGTGAAAGCTGTCATGCAGACCGGCAAGAACGCTGCTGTACCGAACCCGAGACTACCTGTAGGAGGTGGTCTGAGTTTGGTTGCTCTGGAACTGTGCTGCCATTCCCGTAAATGTGAACGCAACTAGTATTCGGGTCTGCACTTGTTCAGAAAGTAAAGTAACTTGTGCATGTGTTTTAGCCAATGATGACATCAATGTGCCAATGGGACACAGAAGAGGTAGCACATAATATCTGCTGCACATAATAACACCAAAATAATAAAAAATGATGATGTATGATGTAAGATGTTTATGATGATGTAAGATGAACACAAATGCACCAGGGTTTGACAGAATCAAGTGAGTCTGAAACCTGAAACCAAAAGACTGCACTTCTCCATTCAGATGTGCATCTTACTGCAGGTGTCAGAGCTAGTTGAAATTCATGGACAGCAGTAATTTTATTTTTAAAATAGGTTGTGTTGAGTATAAACGTTGACTGCTGTTTACCAATATATTTAGGGCCCAAGCAGTGAGAGTGCGATAATGTGAGAGTGAGGTCATAATCCTTATTCCTAAGGATTATTATTATTAGGGCCCTGAGCACTGAAAGTGCTCAGGGCCCTATTGTTTTCCTAAGGATTATTAGGGCCCAAGCAATGAAAATACACATGGGTGTGGTGGGGGGGCTCTGTGGTGCCCCCTATACACGGTACAAAACCTTTGTGCATAAATCGTACATACTTGTACGTATATGTACAAAACTCAGTACACGTATGGTTCTCATCGATCCGAACAAGTTTCGCGAACAGGAAGTCGCTATTTTGGATTTTTTGAAAAGCGCATGCAGTGAACTTTTAAATACTCCTCCTAGGGGAGTCATGTGATTGTAACCAAACTTGGACAACGTTATGGCAAGACAATGAGGATGCAAAATTGCAAAGGGATTTTTGATACCTCAAACGGTTTCACTATGGCGAGGCAATAAATTTATGGCGAAAAAAGGGAAACAGGAAGTGTCCCATATCTTCTGCATACAATGAGTTATTTAGATTAAATTTGAGCTGTGCGTTTGGTCACGGGGGCTGATCACATGGATGTGACTACTGTGAGTTATGGTCATAGCACCTCCATCTGGTCAGAATACTTGGTCAGAGTAATGTCGAGACATGGCTGATGTCAAATTGCAAAATGATTCTTGATGTCTTAAATAGTGGTGACATGTTAACGCATCAAACTGTAATACTCTTTTTCTGTAATTTCGAGTGTTTTGAGGCTCTTAGCATGCTTAAAATTTCATGAAAGTCGGCACACACGTCAGAGTTGTTGCCCTTAGGTGTAGGCAAAAGCTAAGACATGGGTGTGGAGGGGTGGCTCTGTAAAGCCCCCTTTTGACTAAAGTGGTGTGGTCAGTTTTACCTACAGTCACCAAACTCGGTACATATATTGATCTCATCAAGCCAGACAACTTTCAAAATGAAAGTCATTAGCTCCGCCCAACAGGAAGTCGGCCATTTTGGATTTAATGTGGATTTTTTTTAAATTGCAGGCTCCGCATTTTTAAATACTCCTCCTATTGTGATTGTCACCAAACATGGACAAAATTGTCTCATATCTTCTGCATGCAATGAGTGATTTAGACCAAACTTAAGCTGTATGTTTGGTCACAGCTGTCACAAATTGGAGGCTCTGCATTTTTAAATCCTCCTCCTAGGGGATTCATGTGATTGATTAACTTGGTCAACATTATGCCAAGCCATTGAAGACCCTGCTTGCAGCTATATTTTCAGTTGGTACCTTACATTAGCTACTTATACTTGCATTACTTTGATTAAAATGGACAATGTCAACTAGTTAGCAAATGTTATCTCAGTCAGTCATGACTCAAAGCTTTAAAATCTTTTCCTTATAACGATAAAATCAATGCACTTGCAAAAATGATATGATGATAACATTGCAGGTGACCAGGTGGTATCCTGATCATCTGGCTGCACAGTGTTATGGCTGTGAGAGAGGATTTTGGCTGGTCACTAGGAAGCATCATTGCAGGTAATGACAGAAGCATAAGATTTCCACAATTTCCACTGCCTTGGGTGTGTAAGATGTTTTCAGTGTTATCTTTGTGTAATGTGTAATTCCTATGGTAGCAGTATCAACTGATTTTATCTACAAGCTGTCAAATTGCCTTAGGTATGGTTAGTCAGCAAGCATTTCTGCAGTTACTGTGCGCATCAGTGTAACCACAAGGGAATAAATGAAAACACCGGCTCATGAAAAAACATAACATCATTAAGAAAATGAGTAAACATGTAAACAATGTTGCATGGTTGTTACAATATTTAGAAAAAAAGATGCAATGACTACATGTAATGTATTGACTACATGGCAAAATTCCATTGAACAGGTCAATGATAGTTTCTGCAAATTTTGATGGTAACAGAATTTCAAGTTAATCCTTGTTATCCCCAAAGAGATTACAATGGCTAAAATGCCTTTTAGCAGCAATTCCTCATTTCCCCCCTCTTTCCATCACAGAAGCAAGGAGTGTGTGGAGGAGGCCTGGTGAGAAAAAGACAATCACTCTCTCTTACTCTTGCACCCTCTCATCACCTCTTTACTGTCTTTTTAATCACATGTCATTTCTGTCACTCCTTCTTTTGGCTAAAGTCTCTCTTTCACCCCTTCTTTTGACTAAAGTTCAGTATCGGAAGTGTTGCACATACAGTGGGAATAGAAAAGAATCACCCCCCTTTAAAATAATCACATTTTGTTGCTTTACAGCCTGAAATGAAGACAGACACAGTTTTTGTTTTATCCAGCTGTATTTACTCAGTGCAACTTATAACATCCAAGTGAACGATATAACACCAACATGTCAGAAAAAAAATAAATAAAAAACTAAAAAACATTATCACTAAGTTGGAAAAAGGATCACCCCCCTCATACAAATGACGCAATGAACTCAATAAGGTGTAGTTAATCACCTTCTCAATGGTACACAAAGCCATTTGACTTTCAACTGTGATCAGCTGTGGTCATTTTGGTTAGCTCAGCATGAAAAGAGCTTTCCTGGAGCATTTTGTAGTGCAACTGAAGCAAACAATCAACTATGGGTGGCAAGGCACTGTCAGAAGATCTCCAGGATAAAGTTGTGGACAGACACAAGTCAGGAGATGGATACAAAAAAAATTCAAAGGCTTTATCAATGTGTAGAAGCACAGTGAAGTCTATTATTAAGAAGTGTAAGGTATTTGGTACAACACAGACCCTCCCTGGATCAGGACGTCACTCCAAACTGGATGAAAGAGCCAGGAGGAAACTGGTCAGAGAGGCTACCAAGAGGCCTACAGCAACACTGAAGCAGTTGCAGGAATTTATGACAGAGTGGTCATTGTGTGCATGTGACAACAATATCAAATTCTCCACAAATTTGGCTTATATGGGAGGGTTGCAAGAAAAAAGCCACTCCTCAAGAAAGGCCACATGCAGTCATGACTGAGCTTTGCCAAAACGCACCTTGAAGATTCTGAGGCCACATGGAAAAAGGTGTTATGGTCAGATGAGACTAAAATTGAATTAAATTGCCTTAACACCAAACGATATGTCTGGCGGAAATCCAATACAGCTCACCATCCAAATAACACCATTCCTACAGTAAAGCATGGAGGTGGTAATATCCTGTTATGGGGGTGTTTCTCTGCAGCAGGGACTGGAGCACTTGTCAGGATAGAAGGAAAATGGATGGGGCAAAATACCGTCAAATTCTTGAGGAAAATCTGCTGCCCTCTGCCAGAAAGTTGTCAATGGGAAGAAGGTTTACCTTCCAACATGACAATGACCCAAAGCACACAGCAAAACTGACCACACAGTGGTTGAAGGAGAAAAAGGTGAATGTCCTTGCATGGCCTAGTCAGAGCCCAGACTTAAACCCCACTGAAAATCTGTGGAATGACTTGAAGACTGCAGTCCACAAACGGTCACCATCAAATTTAACTGAACTTGAGCAGTTCTGCGAAGAAGAGTGGGCAAATATTGCAAAGTCTAGATGTGCGAAGTTAGTAGAGACATATCCCAACAGACCTAAAGGCTGTAATTAAAGCAAAAGGTGGTTCAGCAAAATACTGACACAAGGGGGTGATCCTTTTTCCAACTCAGTGATTCTGTTTTTAAAAAAAACTTTGTTTTTAAATTTTTTTCTGACATGTTGGTGTTATATCTTTCACTTGAATGTAATAAGTTGCACTGAGTAAATACAGCTGGATGGAACAAAAACTGTGTCTGTCTTCATTTCAGGCTGAAAAGCAACAAAATGTGATTATTTTAAAGGGGGGTGATTCTATACCCACTGTAAATATGGCAGGGAATTACTTTGGAGATTGGTGTGTCTGCGGTTTTCTTCTTTTCAGCAGCACTTGAAATTTTGAACTGATCAGAAAAATAAAATTTGAAAGAGTAGAATATGCGCAAATGAAAATATGATGGAACTTTGTGAATGCTCTTTGGGTTTGTGTTCCCAAAATGATTGGTTTTGTGTGTATGAAATCCCCAAAATGACAAAAGTCATTAACAGACATCTAATCAGTCAAAAGATATAGCTGAATACAAAAATGTATTATAAAATAAGCTAAAAATAAAACGGTTTCTAATATCACGAGTCAATAAAATATATTAGAAAATAATTTTATTTTACTCCTACATTTACTGTCCCTTTATTATTTTTTAACTTCTTATTTGAAAAAAATCTGAGAGGGTGCATGTTTATTTTTGGTGTGTTTCGCAAGTGACCTCACATACACAGAGCTTTGAGAGTTGTGGTGTTTTTGCACCTTCTCCTCCTTGCTATTGGTTAATTAACCTAAAATGTGTTTCTGGTAAATTTGCATGTGGTTGTACTGGCAAAAAATTATGGAATCACCACACTTAGAGGCTTTTTTACTTCGTAGCAAATAAATAAATCAGATATGACATTTTTTTAAAATAGCTGAACGTTCTTGCCTTGTGAAACATGCCTCAAACAAGTTTAATGAAATTAATTTAATTAATGGTATATTTTGTTTATCAAGTAGAGGAAAAATTTATGGAATCATTCAATGTTAAGGAAAAAAATAATGGAATCACCTTGTAATTTGTGTAGCGTCTGGACTGTATCAAACTGGTCAAATCAACGCCAGGCTCAGTAAAGCTTTTAACTTTTTGCCCTCTCCCTTAAATCACTAACCCGGCGCCAGTAAGTCTAGGAGACCCCACCACTCTGAGGTGAGTTCAAAGATCTCTTGGACTGACCCCCTCCCCTTTTCCAGGCACCAAGGGGCAATCTCTCTCCAGACACCTACGTTTGGAATGCCGAATATGCAAACTCCCCTTTACACATACACACAGCCAGCGTCGCGCACACACATAACGGCACACTTCCTGAATGTAACACCTAATTAAACTATGCCGAAATAGTATATGATGTATTCTTGTATGCATGCATTGTTTGACCTGTGTAATCAACCTAATATGATTTTGTAATTAAGTTTAGAATAAGTTGAAATGCCTATAACCATGTGGAAGGATATACCACTCTTTTAACGTCCTCCTACCCTATCAAATTTGGTCTCTAATTAAATATATATATATATATATATATATATATATATATATATATATATATATATATATATATATATATATATATATACTTGGGCTAATTTCGTTACATTTGCATTTATAAAACAAATACCAGCACAAGTCTATAAATGCAAATTAGTCTGCAGTTAAAAGAGTGTGCTTACAGACCATGAAAGAGGGCTTACAGACCTTAACCTTGGACTTTTTGAAAGGAAACCTGGCCCCAACAAGAGAGTTGTAAAATTGAAACTATGGAAACGATTATAAAACTCCTTCAAGGAGGAAATCTGACACAGAGTGTGGCAAAAGATGTTGGTTGTTCCCAGTCAGCTGTGTCTAAAAATTGGTGCAAGTATACACAAAATGGGAATGTTAAAAAAAGGAAAACATACGGGTATAACAAGGAAGACGGCAAGCGTCAGGATAGAAAACTCAAAGCAATATGCCTTAAAAATAGTAAATGCACAACAAAACAAATGAAAAACAAATGGGCAGAAACAGAACTGTAAGAAATCGGTTGAATGAAATGGAATTTACATATAGAAAGCCAAATGAAAACCACCACTAACACCTAAACAGAAGAAAACAGGTTGACAGTTGGCTAAAGAGAAGCAATCATGGAGTGTGGATGATTGGATGAAAGTGATATTCAGTGATGAATCACGAATCTGCATTGACCCAGGAGATTATGCTGGAAGTTTTGTCTGGTGCTGTTCTAAGGAAACATGTATAAAGATGACTGCCTGAAGAAAACAATCAGATTTCTCTACTCATTTATGATATGGGGATGCTTGTCAGGTAAAGGACCAGGGGAGACCTCAACAGTCAATGCACAGGTGTACACTGAAATTTTGGACACTTTTCTCACTCCATCCATAGTAAATAGGTTTGGTGATGATGTAGTAATTTTTCAGGATGATAATGTATCTTGCCACAGAGCAAAGAGTGTTAAAGCTTTTCTTCAGAAAAGGCATATCAACTCAATGACATGGCCAGCAAACAGTACGGATCTCAATCCGATTGAAAATTTATGGTGGAAATTAAAAATATTGGTCCATGACAAGGCTCCATCCTGCAAAGCTGATCTGTCAACCACTATTCGAGAAAGTTGGAACCAGCTTGACGGAGAATATTGTTTTTCATTAGTGAAGTCTCTGCCTCAGAGAATGCAGGCTGTCATAAAAACCAGAGGAGGAGCAACAAAGTACTAATTGTGATTTTTTTGTTGTTGTTGATTGCATAATTTTTTCCTCAACATTGAGTAATTCCATAATTTTTTCCTCTACTTGATCTGGAAAGAAATATGCAATTAATTCAAACAATTGAATTTAATTTGTTTGAGGTATGTTTCATGAAGCCAGAATGTTCAGCTATTAAACAAAAAATGTTTTCTGTCATATCTGTGATTTGTTTATTTGCTATGAAGTTAAAAAAAACAACAACAACAAAAAAAAAAAAACTGGGTGAACATCCTCTAAGTGTGGTGATTCCATCATTTTTCCCAGGGGTTGTACATTCCCCTCTGAAAGTATTGGAATAGCAAGGCCAATTGTTTTGTTTTTGCTATACACTGTAGACATTTGGGTTTGAGATCAAAAGATGAATACGAGATGATGGATCAAAACTTAAGCTTTCATATCCTGATATTTACAGTGGATATAAAAAGTCTACACAACCTTGATGATAAATCATATCAGATCTTTTCCCACCTTTAATGAAATTGCAAAGTATACAAATAAAGTGAAAAACAATCAAAAACATTTTTAGGGAATAAATACTCTTGCAAAAACATTCTAGATTAAATTGTAAGGGCATCTCCTGTGCACAACCTGCTTCAGGTCACCCCACAAATTTTTATTTGGATTCAGGTCTAGGCTCTGGCTAGGTCATTAAAAACATTGATCTTCTTTTGGCAAAGCCATTCCTTTGTATTTGGATGTATGCCTAGGGAAGTTCCGTTTATTTGGATGTATGCCATGGGTCATTGCCATGCTGAAAGGTGAAATTCCTTTTCATCTTCAGCTTACTAGCAGACACCTGAAGGTTTTGCAGTAAAATTTTTTAGGTTTAAGGTTTTGCACGACTGGTATCTGTTGTAGCTATTGTAGCTCTTCATGATTCCCTCCACCTTGCTAAAAGCCACAGTTCTGGCTGAAGAAAAGCAGCCCTAAAGCATGATGCTGCCACCACCATGCTGCACTGTGGGTATAGTATTATTATGGTGCTGTGCTTATTTTTGCACCAAACATATCTTTTGGAATTATGGAATTATTATAACTTTTGGAATTGGTCTCATCAGACCATAACACATTTTCCACATGGTTTGGTTATGGTTATTTAGTTGAACTTGGACCCCATAGCCCAGACTTTTGAGACTAATCAGAATAATTTCACTGATGACAGCTGTAGGATAATTACTTTTGAACATGAGATTGAATGTGATTGGTTCTTTCTGAATACAGCCACATCTCCAATTATAAAAGGGTGCAACCAGGTTATTGTAACTTTTTTATTTTTCCCAAAAATGTTTCAGATTGTTTTTCACTTAATTTTTATGTGTTGTAATTTCATATTGCGGGTGGAAAAAGTTGACATGATTTATCTTGGTTTCACTACATGTAGAAACAACTGGAACATGTGACAGGTGTTTCTTGTTACCCAGGTGTGCCCTTTTTAATTGATTATTTAAACAGTTAATAGCTCTGAATGTTTACTCTTGGTTCAAGCCCTGGGTTTTGCCTATGAATACTGTATTTGCTGTTAACAAGGATAAACCAACTTAAAGACCAGAGAGCTGGTAATTCATCAGCCATTGAATTCAGCCACAATAAGCCATTGTGTAGCTGAGAAAAGAGAGAAAAAGCAAATGCAAAAGCATTGGGTATAGCCAATATTACAATTTGGAATGTCCTGAAAAAGAAAGAAACCACCAGTGTACTAACAACCAGACTTTGAACAGGTCGGTCAAGGAAAACAACAACAGTTGATAGAAACATTGTGAAAGATGTGAATAAAAACCCAAAAATAACAGTCAGTGACATCACCAACATCCTCTACTGGGCAGGGGTGAAGTTATCACAATCCACCAAAGGTATCACAATCCACCGCTTTACCACAAGGTGCAAACCACTCATCAGCAGTAAGAATCAGGAGGCCAGATTGGAATTAGCAAAGAAGTACAGAGATGAGACACAAAAGTTCTGAAACCAAGATTAACCTCTAGTGTGCAGAAAGAAAGGATCTGCTCATGATCCAAAACACGGGAACTCAATGGTCATGCATGGTGGGGGTAGTGTCATGGCTTGGGCTTGTATGGCTACTTCCGGCATGGGCTCACTTATCTTTATTGATGATGCAACTCATGATGATAGCAGTAGAATGACTTCAAAAGTCTACAGAAACATTCTGTCTGCCAATTTACAGAGAAATGCATCTAATCTAATTGGGAGGAACTTCATCATGCAGCTAGGCAATGACCCAAAACAGACTGCCAGCATAACAAGGGACTTTATCAGGGGGGTAAAAGTGGAAGTTTTTCGAGTCAGTCACCAGAGCTTAACCCAATTGAACATGCATTTCACCTTCTGAAGAGGAGGCTGAAGGAAGAAACCCCCAAAACAAACAACAACTGAAAGAAGCTTCAGTACAAGCCTGGAAAAGCATCACAAAAGAAGAATGCAACAGTTGGGGATGTCAGTGGGTCACCGGCTTGAGGCAGTTATTGTAAGCAAGGGATATGCAACCAAATTTGAATTGTTATTTACTTTAATACTATCTGTTCCTATACATTTGCTCACCTAAAAATTGGGTGGTCTGCCACGAAAGGTCTGAAATTCTGATCTAATATTCATCTTTTATCCTCAAACCCAAATGTCTTCAACGTATAGCAAAACAAAAAATTAATTTCTTTGATACTTTCAGATGGGATTGTACTGACTGCCTGTATTTTTTTTTAATGTCTTGCATGTAATGGACAAGTAATTTAACCCAAATATTTTGCAGCATAAATTCTTCATTTAAACTTTAAGCACGATTAAGCATACTTATTCATGCAGCTCACTCTTTAATTCCTCCTTCCTTCTCTTTTTCAAATTTCTCTCAAATTCTCTCTTTGTTGCCCTCTGCAGGAACTGTGGTAATGTGTTTTGTGCCAGCTGCTGTGACCAGAAAATTCCTGTGCCAAGTCAGCAGCTGTTTGAGCCAAGCCGTGTGTGTAAGGCATGTTACAACAGCCTGCAGTCCTCTGCTCCTACTCACGGCCAACTCCAACTAACCTCTTCCCAACATGTTGCCTCAACATGTGCAGCAGCTGAGGGATAAATAGTAGAAGCTTCTGGACACTTATTCTTGGGCATAGCAGGAACAAACTGCAATTTGTCTCCCCCTTTTTTTCCTCTTCTGCATTTGAACAGGAAATATGTCTGTACATGGAGTGAAATGTGCCTGGAGGCAAGGTATCTAAGGATTTTTATGGGAATATTTTAAGCACTTTGGGTGGCACATTCATGTGACTTGACTGCTGGATTGGATAGCTGAGACACGTACAGATGTTTAGTGAACTGCTGGATATATTTCTGAAGTCGGGGATTGACTTGGGTTCTGCTGAAAAGTTTATTTCTTTTTGCATTCTCTTTCCCTTAGGTATAGAAAGTAAATCTGCCTGGTTTCAGAGAAGGTTGTCTTGGGGTGGCCAGTTCAGTTGGAATCAAATTGAAGGAGCTTTATTCGTGTCATTATCTCACAAAGACATGATTTTCACTGCTGAATGTGTATGGTGCTTTTTGAGTGAGACAAGGTTTGGTTCTATTCCTAGCTTTGCTCTGCCTGTTCATTTATTGCTGCTCTTTATAAATGAAATGTTTTCAACTACCAGAGACTCAGTGGTACCTCAGTAGATGCTTTTTGGTGAGGATCTTGACCAAATTTATCCACCTGGAGTTTATTTGCAGGTTACACAGCAATCCCAAGTCCTCTCCTTGTCACTTGCCACCATGCAGACTGGAAAACTCTACCCAAACTGACCCTCTGTTTCAGGGCAGCGGCTCCTTTCCATCAGTTACTCATTTGCCGCCAAGTAATACCAGCTGAAGGGATGTGTAATGTGCATGTGCATCTGTTACAGACATCTCTCTACCTGTGGCTGTTCGTGATGAATTGGTGATGCCATTTTCCCCCAGATTGCCAGATTGTCATAGCCTCAGTGAAAAGAGAAAACAGATGCTTGCAGCATACCCTCTAGTGCTTATTTGCCACTTAACATGTTCACTAATAACTGTTTTGTAACAATGCAAAACAAATGAAATAATATATAAGAATGAAATGTATAGCATTTAAGGAGATATAAATTGTATAGAATTCTTCAATAATGGCAAACTTAGTCACCAGACATGATAATTGTGTTTTTGTGGTTTCTGGATTTTTATTATTTTTTTTACTATCTTTTTTCTCTCTTTCATCAAATCACCAAAATACAAACCAGGAGGAAAAAAGATAATTGTACAGGCGAAGTTTAGTATAAAATGTGGCACTTAGGTCCCTCCCTGGTGTTCTGGCCGATTTTTCACAAATATTTATTATTGACATCATATTTGTTGAGTTTCATGTCAATTTTGACAATTCAGTTGCCACTTGATAATCAGTGTTTTATGAGAAGAGGTGAGTGGTGAATGCTGTATGACCTGTCTGTGAACTGAGGACAGTGCCCTCAAATGCCCTCAACATACACACATACAATATAATTTATACATTTTCACAACCTTTACACCTCTTATTTGGTAATTCACACAGTTAGGATGTGCTCATTGTGTTTTCTTCATAATGGTTAATGTTTTATTCAGTTTTCTAAATTAAAAGGGTCTTAAAATAAATCGGCTAGTCACAAATCAATTTTAATTGTTAAAAAGAATGATCAATCTGTTATGTTAAACTGAAATTAAAAGGGAAGTTAGCCCTGTTAATGACCTGTGAATGACTGTTAATGAATAATATCAATCCATGAAGGTGAAATTTGTTTTTCAAAAAGAGAAAATTCCTAGGTTTTTTTGGACAATTATAAATGTTTGAAATAGACACTCAAAGTTACATGACAATAAATTTAAACATGAAACACCAGCCCCTTATTTTCAGCTTTTTTTATTCAGCAGTTTGATTGTTGTATGACAATCAGAAGTCACACTGTGTAACTTTGTAATATTTAATGTCATTCATGTTTTTAAAAAAAATGAAAAACATCAATATGTATAAATATATAACAGTTCATATTAAGTGGATTCATGGGACAACATTTCCCAAATTGAGAACAGAATTATGCATGCGTATGATGTGAACACACTGTTATCTGCTATAAATATTTTAAAAAGGGCTTTAGTGTGGTTGTTGCTTGTTAGCTCGCACAATAAGGAAGCAGTAATATGTCTTATACAAACCCTGAGGGCTACTGGACATTATTTCACCATACAGCATACAGGACATCTTTACTCTAAGCAGCAAAAATTTCCAGAACAGCCCAGTAGACAGATCGTGTAGTCAGCATTGTTAATAAAAGGAAATACTGTTTATACTGTTTCAACAAAAAATGCTATACAATTACTGCGAAAGCACAAGGACACTTGTAGCAAGAAGATGACTGGTCCAAATATAATATATGCATTAGGCATGCACTGATATTAGTTTTTTGTTTGTTTTTTTGTTTTTTAATCATGATCATTGCCTAAACTTTTAGTATGGTATACACTTCAATATTATGACTTAAGAAATTAATGTTTACCTGTATCTGTCTCATTGGGCAGCATTTAAACCAAAATGAAACCTTGCCAGACATAGATTCTCTGCCTGTAATGTTAAATAGCTTGATTTACATTTATGTCATTTGGCAGACGCCCTTATCCAGAGCGACTTACATTTATTTCATTTATACATCTGAGCAGTTGAAGGTTAAGGCCTTGCTCAAGGGCCCAATAGTGGCGGCTTGGCGGTGCTGGGATTTGAACTCATGACCTTCCGATCAGTAGCCGAACGTCTTAACCACTACTGCTGCCCCATTTAAGCATGAGAATTAACTATGAAAATGAACACCTCATTTAAAACTGCAGTTTTGAGAGGAATCAGGCAGTTTTGTCTATAGTGTAAAAACCTGCCTGGTCATCCAATCTTAACCCATTCAAGCTGTGCTGGGATGATTTGGACTAAAAAATGAACAACCAGGTCCACAAACTTCTGGGGAGTCCTTCAAGTGGCACAACAGAGTATCCCCCAGGAATGCCTGAAAAAGTCCTAATTTTTTTTTAATTAAGAAAGTGTTAGCAGCAGTTAGAGCTGCTAAAGGAGGTATGCAATTGCTTTTTAGTTGTCACGAATATTTGTGATATTGTCCTTCTAAAAATAAAACTGGCTTGTTGCAAACCAAAAATTCTTTAAAGCCTGTGTGTCTCCAAACTTTAAGCAGACAGTGTGCCCAGTGGTGCCTTTAAAAGGAAGTTTCTGTTGGTCTGGTCTCCTGTTTAATTCACAGTCTCTTCTCATACATAAGAGCATCAAAAGACTTTTCCAAAATCAGGTCTATCTTCTTATTAGCTAAATTTCACTAAAGAAGTTAGTGACAGCTAGCTAGCAAGACCTATAAATAAACAAAAAAAAATCTGAATCAAATGCAAATAATCAAACATAATTCTACACTTATAATTTATTTACACTAAAAACAGTCTGCATTAACCGAACAAACAGAGTGATATTGTAGTGAGATATTCGAGATTTTGATTTGCTAAAATATTGACTTTCACCAAGAGTTATGAATTATATAGACATTAGAACAAAAAACAAACAAACAAACAAATAATTTGCCATGTTTTAATGAATTTTTAGGGGGTCAGGCTTCTCGCATAGTTTTAAAGCATGTGTAATATATCTTGTTCTCCTTTGAGAGCAGCTCTGACATCTAGGAGAGGGAGCAGCATGGGGAACAGGTAGAACAGGCAAGGTATAGACTTACAGTTGCAATCAAAATTATTCAACCCCCATTGCAAATCAGACTTTCAGCTGTTTGCAATGAACAAATCAAACAAAAGCAATTGAAATAGTTCAACACAACGAATGCTTCAAGTGGTTTCCCCAAATTCAACTGAAAATGCAACTTATAATGACTTCTCCAGTTTCAAAATTATTCAACCCCCTGAATAGAATCCCTCACAACAGCACAAATATGCAAAACAAGTGTTGTCTTAAGCACCCCTGATGCAACTAATCAAGGACTTCATTAGTTGTACCAGGTGTGCTTGAGCTGGAACACATGAAATACCTGAACTGGCTAGGGGCAGAAAATACATGAAATACCTGGACGGGGCAGAAAAAGGAAGCTATCAATGGCTGCAACCAGATTTCTGAGAAGGCAGGTTGTGAAAAACCCTCGAGTGACTGCAAAAGACCTGCAGCAACAGGCACTGAGGTTTCAGTGAGCACAGTATGGCGTGTCCTAAAAAAGTCTGCTCAAAATCATATAAATAAGCCACAGAAGTTTTGGGATTCTGTTCTGAGGAGCAATGAAACAAAACTGGAACTTTTCGGCACGATGGATCAGTGGTATGTCTGGAGAAAGAAGAATGAAGAAAGAACACTCTGTCCACAGTCATGCATGGTGATGGCTCGGTGATGCTCTGGGGCTGCTTTGCCTCTGGCACTGGAAACCTGCAGCGTGTGGAAGGCAAGATGGATTCATTGAAGTATCAAGAGAAAACGTCATGTCCTCTGTGAGGGAGCTGAAGCTTGGGCATCATTGGACCTTCCAACAGGAAAATGATCCCAAGCATACCTCAAATTCCACCAAGGCTTGGTTGCAGAAGTCCTGGAAGATTGTACAGGGCCATCACAGTCACTTGACTTGAACCCCATAGAAAATCTCTGGTGGGATTTGAAGAAGGCAGTTGCAGCACGCAAACCCAAGAATATTACTGAACTGGAGGCCATTGCTCATGAGGAATGGGATAAGATTCCTCAGGAACACTCCCAGAAGCTGGTGTCTGGCTATGCATCTCGTTTGCAGCAGGTCATAACAGCAAAAGGGTGCTCTACTAAGTACTAAAGATGATTGCCATGAAGGGGTTGAATAATTTTGAAACTGGAGAAGTCATTATAAGTTGCATTTTCAGTTGAATTTGGGGAAACCACTTGAAGCATTCATTGTGTTGAACTATTTCAATTGCTTTTGTTTGATTTGTTCACTGCAAACAGCTGAAAGTCTAAATTTTGACAATAAACCTGATTTGCAATGGGGGTTGAATAATTTTGATTGCCACTGTATATACAATTTTTAAAAAATCATTTTGGACACCAAACTTGGGATGTTTCTCTGCAGGAGAACATCTGGCACCATATTCTGGGCACTTGTGAGATGCACCACCCCTAATGGATACAAACCAGGAATGAGCCCATGTGTGGATTCACAGACAACAGAAGTATTATCTGTAATGATCAACACAGCAAGGGCAAAAAGTACCAGTGCATCACACTGATTTTGTAATGGTTCCACCTCAGGCATAACTTCAAGGCAATAAACTGCACTTGAATTGACTTGCCATGAAGAGTCCTAGTGGGATGGATTGAGGATGATAGAATTAAACAGATCAGTCTTGAAAGAGGTATGCCAAAACACAGCATATGGATAAAATTAACCCTACAGATGGTGTGGATCCATACAAACTGCCAAACAGAGGCTTACCAAAACTGGACAGCTGAAGAAAAAAAAAGTGGCCTGGTCTGATGAATCTCGATTTCTGCTGAGGCACACAGATGGTAGGGTCAGAATTTGGTGCCATCACCATGAATGCATGGATCCAACCTGCATTGTATCAACAGTCCAAGGTAGTGGAGGTGGTGTAATGGTGTGGGGAATGTTTTCTTGGCACACTCGAATGATTATTCAAGTCTATTTGAGTATTGTTGCTGACCATGTGCATCCCTTCATGGCCACAATTTACCCATCTTCCAATGGTTACTTCCAGCATGATAATGCACCATGTCATAAAAGCAAAAGTCATCTCAGTCTGGTTTCATGAACATGACAATGAGTTCAGTGTTCTTCAGTGGCCTTCCCAGTCATCGGATCTGAATCCAGTAGAACAGCTTTGGAATGTGGCAGAACGTGAGATTTGCAGCATGAAAGTGCAACTGAAAAATCTGCAGAAATTGTGATGCAATCATGTCAACATGGACCAGAATCTCAAAGGAATGTTTCCACCATCTTGTGGAATCCATGGCACAAAGTAATGAGCCTGTGTTGGGAGCAAAGGGAGGCCCTACCCAGTATTGTAAAGTGGTCAGTGAGTGGTGTGTGCATGTGCGTGTATGTACAGTCCCCTCTGAAACTATTGCAATGGCTATACACCAAATACATTTGGGTTTGAGATCAAAAAATGGATATGAGATGAGAGTTTTTCAGTGGTTTCAGTGTTAAACAACATAAAACATGGAACCTTTTTTATCAGACCACCCAATTTTTAGGTGAGCAGAAGTATAGAAACAGATAAGTCTTGACATAAATTAAAGTAAATAACACTTAATATTTGGTTGCATATCCCTTGCTTGCAATAACTGCATCAAGCCTGTAACTCATTGTCATCACCAAATGGATGTTTGTTTTGGAGCGTTTCTCCCTTCAGTCTCCTCTTCAGGATGTGAAATACATGCTCAATTGGGTTAAGGTCTGGTGATTGATTTGGCCAGTCTAAAACCTTCTACTTTTCCCCCCTGATAGTCCTTTGTTGGCCCAAGCCATGACACTACCTCCACCATGTTTCACAGATGAGCTTGTATGTTTTGGATCATGAGCACATCCTTTCTTTCTCCACACCATTTGGCCTTTCCATCACTTTGGTAGAGGTTAATATTGGTTCCAGAACTTTTGTGGCTCATATATATATTTTTTGTGAATTGCAATCTGGTTTTCAAATTCTTACTGCTGAGGAGTGGTTTGCATCTTCACCGGTGAAACTGAAAGCTAAAACCAAGAGTAGATTGTTCAGAGCTATTTACTGTTTAAACTATCAATCTAACAGGACGCACCTATGTAATGCAAATCTCTGCAGTCTACAGGAAAAACAAATGAATTGGCCTTGCCATTCCAATAGTTTCTGAGGGGACTGTAAAACCATGAAAGGAACATATATTAATGTAGTATTCCATAACATAAACTTGACTTTTTCCTGTGAAGAAAAATGGAATGGTATGGTGTTTTTGGCATGGGGTTTCTGTCTGTTGATGATAAAAATTGACAGGTATACAGTGGGTATAGAAAAGAATCACCCCCCTTTAAAATAATCACATTTTGTTGCTTTTCAGCCTGAAATGAAGATGGACACAGTTTTTGTTTTATCCAGCTGTATTTACTCAGTGCAACTTATAACATCCACGTGAAAGATATAACACCAACATGTCAGGACAAAAATAATTAAAAACCAGAATCACTGAATTGGAAAAAGGATCACCCCCTTACTTTATTTGCCTTAATTTTTTAATTACAGCCTTTAATCTGTTGGGATATGTCTCTACTAACTTTGCACATCTAGACTTTGCAATATTTGCCCACTCTTCTTTGCAGAACTGCTCAAGTTCAGTTAAATTTGATGGTGACCATTTGTGGACTGCAGTCTTCAAGTCATTCCACAGATTTTCAATGGGGTTTAAGTCTGGGCTCTGACTAGGCCATGCAAGGACATTCATCTTTTTCTCCTTCAACCACTGTGTGGTCAGTTTTTGCTGTGTGCTTTGGGCCATTGTTTTGTTGGAAGGTAAACCTTTTTCCCATTGACAACATTCTAGCAGAGGGCAGCAGATTTTCCTCAAGAATTAGATGGTATTTTGCCCCATCCATTTTCCTTCTATCCAGACAAGTGCTCCAGTCCCTGCTGCAGAGAAACACCCCCATAACAGGATATTACCACCTCCATGCTTTACTGTAGGAATGGTGTTATTTGGATGGTGAGCTGTATTGGATTTCCGCCAGACATATTGTTTGGGGTTGAGGCCAAATAATTCAATTTTAGTCTCATCTGACCATAACACTTTTTTCCATGTGGCCTCAGAATCTTCAAGGTGCGCTCATGTGGCCTTTCTTGAGGAGTGGCTTTTTTCTTGCAACCCTCCCATACAAGCCACATTTGTGGAGAATTTGTGATATTGTTGTCACATGCACACAATGACCACTCTGTCATAAATTCCTGCAACTGCTTCAGAGTTGCTGTAGGCCTCTTGGTAGCCTCTCTGACCAGTTTCCTCCTGGCTCTTTCAAGCAGTTTGGTGCGACGTCCTGATCCAGGGAGGGTCTGTGTTGTACCAAATACCTTCCACTTCTTAATAATAGACTTCACTGTGCTTCTAGGCATTGATAAAACCTTTGAAATTTTTTTGTATCCATCTGCTGACTTGTGCCTGTCCACAACTTTATCCCGGAGATCTTTTGACAGTGCCTTGCCACCCGTAGTTGATTGTTTGCTTCAGTTGCACTACAACATTCTCCAGGAAAGCTCTTTTCATGCTGAGCTAATCAAAATGACCACAGCTGATCTCAGTTGAAAGTCAAATGGCTTTGTGAGCCATTGAGAAGGTGATTAGCTACACCATATTGAGTTTACAAGTCATTTTTAGGAGGGGGTGATCCTTTTTCCATCTCAGTGATTGTTTTTTTATTTTCATTTTTTTCCTGACATGTTGGTGTTATATCTTTCACTTGGATGTTATAAGTTGCACTGAGTAAATACAGCTGGATAAATCAAAAACTGTGTCTGTATTCATTTCAGGCTGAAAAGCAACAAAATGTGATTATTTTAAAGGGGGTTGATTCTTTTCTATACCCACTGTATGTGCTAAATATAAATAACTATACATTTCTTTAAATGAAACTACTGGTGCAAATCAAACAAAATTTCTTTTGGTTTATAGGTAGATTGTACAGAGCCCAAACAGTTGTGAATGCTTGCATGAAATCGGGTACTCCCGTAATATCCACTTAAAAATGGAAAATACCAGTATAGTGTACAGAATACTGTTCTCCTACATTATCTCTGAAAATTTGCTTTGCTTGGTTTTTTTTGTTTGTTTGTTTATTTGTTTTGTTCATTTGTTTTTCTATTTTAACCATGGGTACTGTTGTGCCAGTTTATAACACAACATGCTTCCCACCATAAAGCCTCAAACACTCAATTTGTATGACAGCCTGAAGACTAGCTAGGCTGGCTATCTGACTAGATGCCTGACTGACTCTGCCAAAATGGCGATCACTCACAAGACACTGTATCATGACCTCAGATTCCCAAGCATAACCCACTGTGGTGTTTGGAGAGTGGAAGCCACCTTTTTTGAGGAGAGCTATTATCTCCTGAATCAGAGCTTATGATTACATTGGGTCCATCACTGTGGTTTGAACCACTAATTTCCTAATCTAGCTAGATGGAAGTGCTGAGCATGTCAATGCACTAACAAATGAGGCCAGTGAGAGAACTGCTTCTCCTTGATTTTCTGAGCCTCAGTAGCCATCTCCAGAGACTATTTAGCTACCTCAGTAAAGACTGTTCACAGGACAGACTTGTATGATCATCTTGGTTGCCTCTGGCAGTTGGGACAGCACCAAACAAACCTGACATCATTCCATAGTTAAGAGAGACATCAGGCATTCCTGTACTTGATAGGTCTGTGCCGTAATCCTTGTACAACTCTGCCAGAAGCAGCCATGAGTTGCATAGGAGGTCATCTCATCAGTTGCCCTACACTTTAGGCTAGGCTTTCTGCCGCACTGCTTTTTGTGGTGGAATCACAGACAATGGAATAGTTCCAATGCTGGCACATGGGCAAGCTCATCATCAGCAGCCCTGAGATCACTATAAATGCCCAGCAGTCTCATGCTAGGAAATGAGATCTCATCCTAGGGACTGAGGTTGGCCAAGCACTTCTATAACTCAGTCAGTCATCAGATGTTGGAATGAAAAACTGTGCATCCCGGGGGCACATGTATAAAACCTTTGATGACAGATCCTTGGGCCAAAACTTGAGGGTCATCACAGCCTAACCTTGAAAGGGCAGCCTGTAGGATGGCCAACAGTGGACAATGCATTCCCATCCACATTATCCACACAAATTGAGGCTGTTTACCTGAAGCCTCATTGGATAGTTCTGTGTTTAGTTCTATATCTTTGGTCAAGGCTACCACCAAGTCCTTTAGCTACTCAACAGTTGAGCAATGCTCAATAATAATAATAATAAGAAGAAGAAGAAGAAGAAGAGGAAGAAGAAGAAGAAAAAGAAGGAGCAGCCAGGCAGACTTTTTTCACAGCTACAGTACAATGTTATGTTTAGACAAATTATAAAGATCATTTACAGAGAAATTAGTTTTTGGTCACACACTGACCAACAAATTTAAAGTGTGTGTGTGTGTTTTAATAAACTGCAATCACATTTAAACCACACTTGAACAGTCATGTCAAACTTTGTGAAAAACTCACCTGCTTAATTCGCCTCTATCAACACAAACTGACAGTAGCCAATAGCATGGTTCGTTGTGTATGAATTACGACAAAACAAACCTGCAGCAGCTTTTGGCAGACTGATATTTCAAGCTCTGACTGTAGACACAATTCTTATGAGCAGAAAATGTAGGTATGTCTATTTCCAGTGCATGGGTGAGAAGAAGATTATTTCTGCCTGTCATCACTCCACAAGGCCTACGCGAGTTGTCTCAAAAAGGTCACAGTTATAACTATTGTTGGTATAAGATTCTTGATGTATGTGGCTACAAATAAGTATCCTTCATAGGTCTGTGAGGAGCAAGGTAAAAAACAAAAACAACAAAAAAAATAATAATTATCAGCACATGCCTAATAAGTAGTTTTGTCTGTCAGCTCTTACAAAATTGTGAACAAAAGTCTGACAGACAAATATCAGAAAAGCAGCCAGCTTGATGCTTGATGTCCACTAAAGCAGATAAAGATAAAGCAGAAAGTGAAAACTTAAGCTTTTCTGTAAGAAATCTGTCTTAAATTTATACAAACCCCTTTTTATCTTTAAAAAATAGACCTGGCTATATAATTCAATATACCTCTCTCATACCTTTAAACTATAAAAGCTGGCCACATATGTACAGTAAGGATGTGCTGTGTATTTGGGTGTGTGTATAGGATTTTAATGTATAATAATATATCACTTACAATCTTTCACTAATCACTTGCCTTTCTCATAAATCCTATGTAAATATGTGAGCAACACGCATACATTTGGACAACAGCTAAATCCAAAAAATATAAATATGATGTGGTTCTGCTCACAGCAGGCAATGGCATGATGGAATAGTTGTATTAAAAGAGGTGCCTGTAAAATGGCATGTCCATCCATGCTGGGACTGGACGATGGCTCTTAAACTTCAGCTGTCCATGGGGCGCGGTCACACTGAAGACTGGTCCCACACCTACACCAGCACCGGGACAGAGAGGTCACAGAGTTCAGCAGGCTCTGTCTTAGAGAGCCAAGCGCACAAACTCACAGAGGGAACAAGACTCACCAAAGTCACAGTGAATTACAGTTAGCTTTATATTTACTTTTCCACAAACTTAGGGTGGTTTTGTTCACACTTGTATGTCATTAAGAGTTACAGGTTCTCTCTGTATATTCAGTCAGGCAAAACATGTACATCAGGGGCTGAGCCCAAAACATCAGGGGCTACTAGATCTAGTGTACTACTAAACGCAAAGTAATTCTATGTAAATTTATCATATATATATATATATATATACACAGTATCTCACAAAAGTGAGTACACCCCTCACATTTTTGTAAATATTTTATTATATCTTTTCATGGGACAACACTGAAGAAATGACACTTTGCTACAATGTAAAGTAGTGAGTGTACAGCTTGTATAACAGTGTAAATTTGCTGTCACCTCAAAATAACTCAACACACAGCCATTAATGTCTAAACCGCTGGCAACAAAAGTGAGTACACCCCTAAGTGAAAATGTCCAAATTGGGCCCAATTAGCCATCTTCCCTCCCCGGTGTCATGTGACTCGTTAGTGTTACAAGGACTCAGGTGTGAACGGGGAGCAGGTGTGTTAAGTTTGGTGTTATCGCTCTCACACTCTCTCATACTGGTCACTGGAAGTTCAACATGGCACCTCATGGCAAAGAACTCTCTGAGGATCTGAAAAAAAGAATTGTTGCTCTACATAAAGATGGCCTAGGCTATAAGAAGATTGCCAACACCCTGAAATTGAGCTGCAGCACGGTGGCCAAGACCATACAGCGGTTTAACAGGACAGGTTCCACTCAGAACAGGCCTCGCCATGGTTGACCAAAGAAGTTGAGTGCACGTGCTCAGCATCATATCCAGAGGTTGGCTTTGCAGAATAGACATATGAGTGCTGCCAGCATTGCTGCAGAGGTTGAAGGGGTGGGGGGTCAGCCTGTCAGTGCTCAGACCATACGCCGCACACTGCATCAAATTGGTCTGCATAGCTGTCGTCCCAGAAGGAAGCCTCTTCTAAAGATGATGCACAAGAAAGCCCACAAACAGTGTGCTGAAGACAAGCAGACTAAGGACATGGATTACTGGAACCATGTCCTGTGGTCTGATGAGACCAAGATAAACTTATTTGGTTCAGATGGTGTCAAGCGTGTGTGGCGGCAACCAGGTGAGGAGTACAAAGACAAGTGTGTCTTGCCTACAGTCAAGCATGGTCATGGTCTGGGGCTGCATGAGTGCTGACGGTACTGGGGAGTGTACTGTGACATGTACTGTGACATACTGAAGCAGAGCATGATCCCCTCCCTTCAGAAACTGGGCCGCAGGGCAGTATTCCAACATGATAATGAGCCCAAACACACCTCCAAGACGACCACTGCCTTGCTAAAGAAGCTGAGGGTAAAGGTGATGGACTGGCCAAGCATGTCTCCAGACCTAAATCCTATTGAGCATCTGTGAGGCATCCTCAAACGGAAGGTGGAAGAGCGCAAAGTCTCTAACATCCACCAGCTCTGTGATGTCGTCATGGAGGAGTGGAAGAGGACTCCAGTGGCAACCTGTGAATATTGACACTTTGGGCCCAATTTGGACATTTTCACTTAGGGGTGTACTCACTTTTGTTGCCAGCGGTTTAGACATTAATGGCTATGTGTTGAGTTATTTTGAGGTGACAGCAAATTTACACTGTTATACAAGCTGTACACTCACTACTTTACATTGTAGCAAAGTGTCATTTCTTCAGTGTTGTCCCATGAAAACATATAATAAAATATTTACAAAAATGTGAGGGGTGTACTTACTTTTGTGAGATACTGTATGTTCCTTCATATTTATACATATCAGTGGTGTAGTCCTAAATAGTCCTAAAAAATTACATCAAGGGTTACTGCTCAATACCAATTCTTTTACTTTTTAAATGTAATAAAAGTACAAATTTAATTCAATGACAATTGACACCAATTAAGGAAAAGCATAAGCCAGTAATTTCAATATAGATTTTTAATATTTATTTGTAACTTTGCCAACACAGTATCTCAGTTATTTAACTAACGATTACTTGTTAATCAGTTGGGGGAAAAAGATAAGCCCATAAAGTAAATGTGGTGAAAAATGCCTTAATTTAAATGCAGAGTAAAATGAATGATGGGCATTACAAAACAGCTCTAAGGGGGATACAGAGAAAACATTTTGCTAAAACGGCCATAAGATGATTCCAACTCATGAGCCTTCCAAGAGGAGGAATATAACATGGAAGTTCTTTTTTTTTAATCGTTTCATTTCATTGCCTGTCATGTAATGATTTCTGTAAAGCCAGTACTAAAAGATGTGATAGATATACAGGTGCATCTCAAAAAATTAGAATATCGTGGAAAAGTTCATTTTTTCCATAATTTAATTCAAAACGTGGAACTTTCATATATTCTAGATTCATTACACATAAAGTGAAATATTGCAAGCCTTTTTTGTTTTAATCTTGATGATTACGGGTTACCGCTCATGAAAATCAAAATGAAAATCTCAAAATATTAGAATACAGAATTTATAATACAGAAATTCTGAAAAGTATTTTAATTTATGCACTCAATACTTGGTCGGGCCTCCTTTTGCACGAATTACTGCATCAATGAGGCATGGCATGGAGGCAATCAGCCTGTGGCACTGCTGAGGTGTTATGGGTTGCTTTGTTAGCGGCCTTTAGCTCATCTGTATTGTTGGGTTTGGCATCTCTCATTTTCCTCGACAATAGATTCTATATGGGGTTCAGGTCAGGCGAGTTGGCTGGTCAGGCGAGTTGGCTGGCCAGTCAAGCACAGTAATACCATGGTCAGCAAACCAGTTACTAGTAGTTTTTGCACTGTGGGCAGGTGCCAAATTCTCCTGGAAAATCAGCATCTCCATAAAGCTTGTCAGCAGATGGAAGCATGAAGTGCTCTAAAATCTCCTGGTAGACGCTGCATTGACTCTCGACTTGAGAAAACACAGTGGACCAACACCAGCAGATGACATGGCACCCCAAATCATCACTGACTGTGGAAACTTCACACTGGACTTCAAGCAACTTGGATTCTGTGCCTCTCCACTCTTCCTCCAGACTCTGGGACCTTGATTTCCAAATGAAATGCAAAATTTACTTTCATCTGAAAGAGAACGTTGGACCACTGAGCAATGGTCCAGTTCTTTTTCTCCTTAGCCCAGGTAAGAGGCTTCTGACATGGTCTCTGCTTCAGGAGTGGCTTGACACAAGGAATGTGACACTTGTAGCCCATTTCCTGGACTACAATACTACACTTTTCCCTTACAGTCAACTTTCCATGAATATTATGAATAATGTGATTGTGTGTACTGAATCAGACTGAGAGATTATGTCTGCAGTATTTGCAATATTTCACTTTATGTGTAATGAATCTACACAATATTCTAATTTTTTGAGATGCGCCTGTATAAATAAATTGTGATGCACTGCAATATCATAAATGGATGGTGATTAATGCAACGCAAGAGAAAGAGTGAATCCGCGAGTTCAATGTCAGTCTCTCGAGCAGGGACAGAAGAGAGAAGAATCATTCCCAGTACTACATTCTGAGTATACTTCAACTACTTTTATTCATTTTACCTGACTGCTTCAGCAGGACAATGTCTTCAGTCAATGACAGCAGTGACGGCGGTTGTCAGGGGCGGGGAATGGTGGAATTCAAAAAAGAAAAAACCGCGCGGGGGGGGGGGGGGGGGGGGATGCAGGCAGAGAGAGGGAGTGTGAGAGATTTTAGCAGCCATTTCCACTAAACATTTCCACTAAACTCCTAGGCAGTTCCAGGCAAAAAACATTTGGGGCTTGACTAAAATCATTCAGTGCTCGGGCCCCGAATGATTAGCCCTAGCGAAGCCCCTGATGTACATCTCTTGTTTGTGTGGGGATGCTATCTAATACAAGTTTCAGCATGTATCCCTGTACAGCTTTCAAACCCATGATCTTGGCATCCTTAGAAGGACACGCAGTTAACGTGGCAGTGTCTCATGCGTACCTTGTTAACTGGTGTGAGTTGAGTGCGGACTGAGCTTGTGTGCAGGCGTGTGCGCTCACGCTCTCTCTCTCGCTCATCCAGTGGGCGACCTGGTGATCTCTCTCTGCGTGCATCGATCACAGCACGTCCTGGTGACTTCTCACGGTCCAGTGGCCGAGCTGGAGACTTGTCCCTGCGGAACTCAGTGCGGCCCTCACGGTAACGGTGTGGTGTGCTAGGGTCCCGGTGCACAACATTATCTTGAGCTCCAGGGCTTGAGGCTAGCCGCTTTGAAATGTGCTCGTTATAAGTGGGTGGGCCACGCTTGTTTGGGCTGCTGCAGAGGTCAAAGCTGTCAACCAAGTATATAAATACACAGCTTAGGTAACACTGTTTATAACATTTATACTTATTCAAGAATATATTTGTGAATATACTGTTCGCACAGCATTTATTTTTATGTTAGATGTGTACCTCCTGTTAGAACCTGTCCTCTGCAATTCTCCCGACTCTCGTACGACATGGCCCTTGCAGCAGATCACTCTCAATTTGTTCTGGTAAGATGACGCCAGGTAAATGGCACCTGAAGAGATGGCCGGGCCTAGGTAGCGCGGGTTAGGGACATCCAAGTGAACAAGTGCAGGAGGCCTGAACACAGTTTACAAGTTCACAAAAAACACATAAATATTAAAAGTGTTATATTGTAGAGCATCATTTTAAGTCATTTATACTTTACCTAAGTGAAAATGATTTAATTTATATTTAAATTATATAAATTATATTCATAACATTTTATTTAAACCCCCCATACCCTTAACCATAACGAATCTCAATCAATCACATCAATTTAACTTTTACTTTTAGCTCTATTTATTTATGTAAAAGAAATGTTACAGTAACACAGTTAGTTAGCATATGTATTGACTGATGTTTGTTTGAATTTTAAACATTAATGGTCTGTCACTTTATTCTAATTAGGACTAAAAATAAGTCCATGAATTAAATTACAGCATATTACTAAATCTTGACAATGAGGTCAGAGCATATTCAACAAATGCTGAAACGCACAAAAGATGAATATGAGATGATAGATCAGAATTTCAGCTTTCATTTCCTGATATTTACATCTAGATGTGTTAAACATGGCACCTTTGGTGGCAGACCACCCAATTTTTAGGTCAGCAAAAGTATAGGAACAGAGTCTTCACGTAAATTAAATAACAATTAATATTTGGGTTTTTGGTTTTTTTTGGATATCTACTGGATCAAAGCCAGTGACCCACTAATATCACCAAAATGTTGCATTTTTCTTTTGTGTTGCTTTTCCAGGCTTGTACTGCAGCTTCTTGCAGTTGTTTGTTTTGGGGGGTTTCTCCTTTCAGTGTCCTCTTCAGGAGGTGAAATGCATGCTCAACTGGGTTATGATCAGGTGAGTGACTTGGCCAGTCTAAAACCTTCCAATTTTTCCCCCTGATGAAGTACTTTGTTGTGTTGGCAGTGCAGTGCTTTTTGTGTTATTGTCTTGCTGCATGATGAAGTTCCTCCCAGTTATATTGGATGCATTTCTCTGTAAATTGGAAGAGATCGTTTCTGCAAAACTTCTGCATTCATTCTGCTTCTACCATCATGAGTTACATCATCAATAAAGATTAGTGAGCCCAGTCCAGAAGCAGCCATTTTATTAGCAGCCAGATTATTAGGTATGCTTATTGTGCCGTAATGGTTAAGGACAGTGTACTTTGCGTGAGTGCAAACAGGGACTCTGGCAAGACTAGCTATGACCCCGCTTGCACTCACGCAAAGTACACTGTCCTTAACCATTACGGCACAATAAGCATAACTAATAATCTCTCTCTCTCGCTCTCTCTCTCTCTCTCTCTCTTTCTGTTGAGCTACACTTGATACTCCTGAAATGCCAGTGATCCCAACCCCTTCTGCTCTCCAGACCTGCCTGATCCATGTTGATGCCCTACTACTTGGAGATCTCATCAATTGGAAGTCACATGCTGCTGCTGAGGATGGCCCCACACGGTGCAGCCTAAAGATCATTGAGATTACTGAGGATGGTACCACTTAAAAACCATAAAGATGGCTTTGGACCTCAATTCATATGAACAGTTATTCTATGATGACTACGACTACAATTGCCACAAACAGTTTTGCACTCAAGTCTCCATCAGTGAACAGTGGAGTTCAACAAAACAGTCTTTATGTAAAAACTGTAATGAATTTTCCTGGTTACACAACTGCTATTTGACCATGTAGTATTAGCACATTTATAGAAGGGATTTATTTATTTATAATCGCACTATCCGGTGTCACCCAGATGAGGAGGGGTTCCCTTTTGAGTCTGAATCCTCTCAAGGTTTCTTCCTCATATCGTCTCAGGGAGTTGTTCCTTGCCACCGTCACCTCTGGCTGCTCATTGGGGATAAATTCATACATTTAAAATCTATATCCTGAGTTTATATATTTCTGTAAAGCTGCTCCATTGTTAAAAGTGCTATACAAATAAAATTTATTTAATTGAATTGTTGATGTCACTAACTATTGTTTTTGGGTTTTTCTTCACACAGTGTTTCTGTCATCAACTGCTGTTGTTTTCCCTAGCCAACCTGTTCCATGTCTGGTTGTTAAGACACCAGTGGTGTCTTTCTTTTTCAGAACATTCCAGATTGTTGTATTGGCTATGCCCAATGCTTGTGCAATGGCTCTGATAGATTTTCCCTCTTTCCTCATCTTCAAAATGGCTTTCTTTTCTCCCTAAGACAGCTCTCTGCCCGCGACCCTGTATAGGATAAACGGTACAGAAATGGATGGATGGAACAACAAATGCAGTCTTCACAGCCAAAACCTAGGGCTCAAACCAAGAGTAGACATTCAGACCTATTAATTCAATTCAAATTCAATACAAAGTTATTAATAAAGCACTTTACAAAACCACAGAGTGTACCAAAGTGCTGTACAATTACAAAAAAAATATATCATATAAAGAAAGAAATAAAAGAAACTTTAAAATACATAAAACACCACAAATAGCCTACATCTGTTCCATATCTAATGATCGTTATAAAGTAGCATAGGCTTAATTAAAAACACCAATGAATTCTTTAAACAATCAATTTAACATGCCACACATGGGCAGCAAGAAACACCTGTCAGTCACATGTTCCATTATCTTTGATAACTTGAAAAAATGGGTTGGTTCAAACAAAAGTTGTTTAACACATCTAGATGTAAATTCAGAGTGGACTGTAAGTCCTGTCATTTTGATTTACTACTACACGTCTATGTGGTGTTATTTTGAAACTCACCCAAGAGCAGCATGACTCTGAAGCTCAATAACATCCAGCGAGTTGAAGTAAGTCACAAACAGGTATGGCTCTCTGAAGGCTGGAGAACAGAGAGGATTGAGGCAGTAAAATACTAACATACTATTCAGTTGAAGATTTCTGAGAGTATTTGTGCCATCTGTATAATGGTCAGGCACATGTTCTTTTTGAAAATGAAGACAATTTGTCTCAAGACAAATGTACCGAACGTCAGAGGAAGACGACTCCATTTGAGCTCATCTGTGCGGCTTCTTCGGCCATAGGCATCCACAAACACTCCAAACTCTGCCAGTGCAAACAGTGCATTAAGTATATGAGGGCATATCATATTTCAGCTTGTTATAAGATATTTAGGGTGGGTTACACCAGTAAGGATTAATCTTAAATCTAGATTAAATCAAGGGTTGTCTAATAATTCTGTTGCACCAAACTTTAAACCTTGTTTAAAAATAAGCAGGCTTACATTTAAACCATCACTTTAATCCTGGATTTAATTTCACAATAAACCTGGATTAACTATAATCTTGTTGCTCCATCACTTTAAAGTCAGATTTAAATTTGCTATTGAGGAGGTTTAAATTGTCAAAATGGCAGCACTTATTTGGTGGATTGGAGAAAATGAAAGAGTTCCTTGCAGAAAAATAAGGGACCATCTCTTTCTTTATTTTACATTTCTTAATTATCCTTATTGATTAAAACCCCCCTTTTTTGTATTTACAAGAGTTGATAGTGCCCTTTTTCCATAAATAAAAAAGATGGCCCATTTCAGATTGTAGCTTTCTTTATTACAGTAATGTGACAGTAACATACATATATGATACTATAACAGAACTAACACCGTTAACTAGTTATATATTTTAAAAAATAATAAAAATTGATAGTTGATGCTATTACAGAAACAACACTGTTTACTAGTTATATATTTAAAAAATCTGTAGTTTTTAACAATCTATTTCCTCTATCTTTAATCTATTTTCTACATTTCTACAACTCACTGAAAACTATTTGTACTGGTTGTAGGTCTGTAGTTTTTCTTTTTGCATCTGTAATATTTTCTTTTGTAAAAGAAGCACCTCTTTCTGTAACTTGGCATTCTCGATTTGAATTATGTTATTTTCTTTCTCTAATTGTAGTCATTCAAAATGATTTTCGCGGAATTCACTTTTTTGTCTTTTGCTCTTTGGGGGTTCTGAGCATTGAGTTTGATCTTGCGCCAGAGCTGCTCCATGACGCGTTTAGTAGGTGCAGCACTCGTGCAGGAACCAGTCCTTACGTCTTCATCATTCGCATCTAGGATAAATATGATTTAAAAATGAGTTCAAACCAACACTGGTCAAAGCGAAGACATAAATGTGGAAATGAAATGCAGCTAACATACTTTTGTGGGACGATGTCGGTGACTCATCGTCAATGGAATCATCGTCGAACGGGATGCACACTGGGGTTATCTGTTGCGGAATCATCTGTATAATTTATTGTGACAATGAATCTATTTCTTCAGTAGGGGGACCATCACCGGTGAGAAATGTGTCTCTCTCCTGTGCTGCATCTTTTTTTGCTTTCGCTTTGAGGTTCTTCCAGCAGGCTTTCAGATTATTAACATCTCTCTTGTCTTTAATCCCCGCAGAAGCATTGAAATCAGCAGTTAGCTGGACCCAGGCGTCTTCCTTCTTTTTAATTGTCATATTATCTGTCCTTTTGTCTTCAATTTTTGTTCCATGTTGCTCCATTAATTAATATAATAATTTTTTTTCATGGCTTGTAAAATTTGAGCTTCTAATACGCTGCACCATTTTCTCAGCCTGTATCGGTTATGCGAATGAGCGGTTAATAACGGCAGTTTAATTATTTTTAAAATTTAAAGTTCCTTTACTTGCACGAGCCCGTTGTAGTCACTCAAGTGGAAGTGAAAGAGTTACATTGTTGCTGTTTAGTTACACTGGAGAATTCATATATTTCCAGGCTTATGAAATCTGCACGTGCTGCTGCAATGTTTTCATTGCCTGCTTGATCAGTAACGTCTCTCTACGCAGCAGTTATTAAATTAATCGTAAATGGAAGTTTTAATTGCAGGTTAGAATTCTAATCCCCGATTTGTTAATCTGTGTTTAAAATTAAGTGGTGCAACAAAACTCAATTTAAAAGAAAGCCCAGATCAACAAATCCTAGATTAGCTCTAAACTGTGCTTAATTTAATCCTTATTGGTGCAACCCAACCTTAGCCAATTAAATGTTTTATTATGAGTAGTCATGGCATGCCACGGTCCTGTGCTTTTTTATGTTAGATTTTTACATAGATAATGACCAATAAAGTGATTGAATGAATAATAAGCATCTCAATCTCACCATGGAAACAGAGCAGGTACTCTTCTTTCTGAGCTGCACTCGACACCTGCATGATGGCGATGGGGAAGCTGTAGGAGGATGTGGTAAACATAGCTGAAGCCAACGACACGTCATTCTTGTCCAGGAACTCTGTGAAAAAGCACAAATTATTAATTTATACACCACATGCTAAATCCTTACACAAGACTTCTCTGCAGTACAGTTTGTAATGTCTATGTAGATCCACTGTGATCAGTGTTAATTATTCACAGTAGCATTCATATAAAAAATGTCAGCTGCAGTATGTGAATCTCAATTCCAATTGAGCCACTCACCCTCCAGCACGTATTGCTTCATTTCAATCTCATAGAACTTGTTGGTGCCAATGATGATGCTGTAGTTGGTGAAGTAAATACAGCTACAGGGTTCTAAGGTCTCAATCTCCTGAAAGAGAGAGAGAGAGAGAGAGAGAGAGAGAGAGAGAGAGAGAGAGAGAGAGAGAGAGAGAGAGAGAGCCCACATAGATGATTAAGGAGCAAGAGTGCACATGTCTGTAAATAAACCTATCCCCATGGGAGGTCATTACAGCCAACATATATGCCAAGAACTCCTCAGAAATAAATTTTGGAGAAGAATTTATCTGGTTAGATATCTATGATCTTTTCATCTCAGAGGAAAAGTCTGATAGCTATAGCTGTAAGTGACTAAGTGCTTCTTAATCTAAATCACAGTTTATGATTTATCTCGTCTTTCATGAGTTATAATGAGTCACACTTAATTATGTTTGTGTAAAAGACAGGATTACCTCTCACCTTGCGAATGCAAAATTTGCTCAGATTGTCGTTGTAGCGCAAAATCGTGACTTTATTGGGCATTGCTGCACAAATGCAGGAACCATTTTCGATCTAAAGATAGAATGGGTTAAATTACACAAAAACTAATATAAAGCGAGACACAGTAGACCCAAAATAGATTCTATATTGAGTATGTGCACTAGAGAGATAGTAGTCATACCCTCCCTGCAGCAAAAAGGTGACAACCCTTGACAGTCTCAAAAATGTATGGGACAATTTCGGGCAAGGTTGGGAGGTGGGACTGAGAGAGTGACTGCTTCACCTTCTTGATCTCCACCAGGCACAGCGCCCTTTCATCACCTGTAGAAGAAATCTACAGCTCAAACAGTGTTGAGTACAAGTCAGTGTACTTTGAATAAAGCATGTTGTCACTTATTCACAAATGATATTTACCTGTATGTGTTACCCATGGTAACATGTTGGTTAATACCCATGTGTTGACCAACTAACATTAAGTAATTATTAAGTGCTGCATAAATGAACAGGTACAGCAGTGAAGATTAACATGCATTAACATTTAATTAATTAATTTATTTTTATTATTTATTTTATTATTATTATTATTATTATTTTAAAAATTGCCCCCATAAAAAATAGAAGTCTCAAACATTAAATGTAAATGTTCTGGTGCACACTATACACACTAAGTACCCCTAAAAAAAAGAATACTGAGACTCGAACCCTTCCTATTATAAATTGACACTAAAAGTGGAACTGTGAGCAATCTTGAAGTTATAGGTCCAAGGAACAAGAAAGTGCCAAATGTTTATAGATGTACATATACAACCCCAATTCCAGAAAAGTTCTAAGATGCAATAAAAACAATCTGTGATTTGCCAAGTCTCTTGAAACTTTAATTAACTGACAAAAGTACAAAAAAAGATATTCAGTGTTTTCACTGACCAACTTAATTGCATTTTGTAAATATAAACAAATGTAGAATTTGATGCCTTCAACACACTCAAAAAAAAAAGTTGTGACAGAGGCATGCTTACTGCTGTGTTACATCACCCTTCCTTTTAGTTACACTTTTTAATGGTTTGGGAACTGAGGATACTAATTGTTGCAGTTTTGCAAGTGGAATTTTTGCCCATTCTTGCTTGATATAAGACTTCAGCTGCTCAACAGTCCTTGGTCATCACTGTCTGATTCTCCTCTTCATAATGTGCAATAGGAGACAGATCTGGACTGCTGGCAGGCAGGTCAAGCCACGCTGTTGTAGCACGTGCAGAATGAGGCCCGGCATTGTCCTGTTGAAATAACCATGGACTTCATGGGAAAAGACGTTTCCTTCATGGCAGCATATGTCTCTCTAAAATCCCAATATACACCTCCGCGTCAATGGTACCTTCACACATATGCAAGTCGCCCATGCTGTGGGCACTGATGCACTGAAACGTGGTTTCATCTGAGATGAGCTCGGGCCAAGAGAACTTGCTGGCGTTTCTGCATAGAGTTGACGTGTAGCTTCCTCCTTGTGTAATAGAGTTTCGGGTTGCATTTCTGGATGCAGCGGCGGACTGTGTTAAGTGACAATGGTTTTCTGAAGTACTCCTGAGCCCATGTGGTTATATTTATTGCAGTAGCATGGCGATTTCTCAGGCAATGCCGCCTGAGGGCTCGAAGGTCACGGACATTCAACAGTGGTTTCTGGCCTTGCCCTTTATGCAATGAGATTTCTCCTGATTCTCTGAATTTTTTCACAACATTATGCACTGTAGATGGTGAAAGACCTAAATTCTTTGCAATCTTGCATTGAGCAATGTTCTTTTTGAACTGACTGACAATTCTCTCACAAAGTTTGGCACAAAGTGGTGAGCCATGACGCATCCTTGCTTGCAAAAACTGAGCTTTTGCTGGATGCTCCTTTTATGCCCAAACCTGATACCCTCCCGTTACCAATTAACCTGATCCGTCAACGTGGTGTTACTTGAATATTCTATAAACTTTTTTTTAAATTTAATTTAATTTTATTTTTTAATTAATTAATTAATTTATTTATTGCATTTTAGAAAAAATCCCAACTTTTCTGGAATTCAGATTGTACCTTGTAATGGGCTTAGAGATCAGTTTTTGTTCCAAGGAGCTAAGACCATCCTGAGGTGAAATATTGAGGTTTCTGTAAACAGCTGTATAACCAACATTTGTTGTGTGCCATGACATAAAGATGGCCTTTGTGGTTAACCCAAATAAAATAATTTAAAAATGGTGGTTTTGCAATGTCAATACATAGAGGTAATCACTCAAAATAAATAAAAAATTAAAGATGGTCATCAACTAACTTTACAATTATTGAGCCACTTGAGATGGACTGACCCTAGTTTCTCTATTTGGGAAAGACATCACTGCTTTGTAACAGTTAGCTTGCTTACTCAATCACATAATATAAAAGATAGAAGGCTTGCCAAAAAGATCTACAGGGTGACTGGTTCAGGAGCTGAATAAATGCATGTTCTGCAAATTGCTATTTGCTGTTACAATCTGCAACCATCTGCATTCTGCAATAATCTGGGTTGCCAGATTCTCAGAGCCCAAAGAAAGTCACAAACCACTCTACACTACTGAATAAATATAAACGGGGATGATGTGCCTTCCAGGACTGGTTCATTCTATTCTCACTCACACACTCTCTCACACACACACACACACACACACACACACACACACACACACACACACACACACACAGAGAGAGAGAGAGAGAGAGAGAGAGAGAGAGAGAGAGAGAGAGAGAGAGAGAGCGCTAATATACACTAGGACATTCTTACACATGTGTTTTTATTTACCTTCCAGGACCGGTTCATTTTATTCTCGTGCATTTTTTATCCATTATTTTCTGTATCTTTCCCCTCAGTAGATTGTTGAAGTGTTGGTGTTTAAGTGTTTAGTGTTTAGCCGCCGGTTGTTGCTAAGCTCTCTGTTCTTACCTTTTGACCACAAAGCTGATATTCTAACAGCACGGAGTGAAATCTCTATAAAAACTCTATTGGGTACTTTTGCTTTAAAAAGGGGGCATTTTATAAACTTTCATGTTGTATTTTTACTGTTGATTATTAAAGATTATGATCGTTATTCCCGCTCTACTCTCCTAACCTTCACCTCCTCCACCATGATGTTTTGTCGTTCCACCAGGGAATATGCAGCTTGACCAGGTGAAGGTGGTCGGTGGATTAAACGTTCCAGTGGTCCCAGAACTGGCCTGCCCAGCATGAGCTCCGCAGGTGTCTTTCCGGTGCTTTCTGGTTGGGCGGTGTTAATGACATAGCGGAATTCCGGTAGCCACTGGTCCCAGGTCTGATGTTGTTGACCCACATAGGCAGCAATCATTGTTTTCACTGTGCGATTTATTCTTTCAGTTAAGTTAGACTGCGGGTGGTAGCTGGTCGTAAGTCTTTGAACAAAACTCCATGTCTTACACAGGTCACCCAGAATGATTGACATGAACTGGGGACCCCTATCGGACACCAGGTATTTGGGCACCCACCACCGGGTAAGATTTTCACTATTTTCTGGGTCCTGCCATCTCAAAGTGGGAACATTTCCACCCACTTAGTGAAATAATCGACAGTGACAAGAAGGTAAGTGTTCTGTTTCTTACTGCTAGGGAATGGTCCCATTAGATCCATCCCTAATCTGTGTCCTGGTTCTGTGACCTGTGAGCTCTGCAAAAATCCAGACGGATTTGTATTGCTGGGTTTGTACTTCTGGCACACCTCACAGCCTTTGACATACTGCCACACGTCCTTCCTGACGGACGGCCACCATGCCACCTCTAGGATTTTCAACAAGGTCTTTAATTGACCCAGATGGCCTCCTAGGGGATTATCATGGTAATAATGCAAAAAGTCAGTTGTTAAAGTCTGTGGTACTACTAAATGATATTTCTCTCCTTTACTTTTTAAAGGAACTTTGTGGTATCACACCCCCTGGTGGTCTTCAAAGGTGATAGGCTTTTCTTTGGCTGATTTAGGTTTAATGCCAGACTGCAGGTGACTGATGGTGTTGTCCAAACGTTGGGCTTTAGCAATTTCTTCCAGTGAGTGAGGCAAGGTAGACCAATGGTGTGATGATATGGAGACGCAAGGGACAGCATCCATGGGAAGTGCCTTGTGGACCCGGGATAAAGTGTCTAAAGTGATTTTTGGTCCTCTTCCCGCCGGTGCACGGCTTCCTTTTGAGGAAGTAGAGGCAATCAGCTGATCCCATGACGATGTGGGAATTCCCTTGGCAGTTGGCTGGAGCACTCTCGCGAGAGTAAAACGGGAACCAAAACACAACACATTGAATGCCCAGGCGAGTGCAGCATGATCGGTGAAGATGTCAAATGGTCTTCCCTCTAGGCAATGCCTCCACTTTTCAACAGCCCAAACCACTGCTAGACACTCCTTTTCAGAAGTAGCATAATTCTTTTCTGCTCCCGTTAAGGTCCGTGATGCATATGCCACCACCTTCTCTCCTTTGTCTGACTGTTGAGTGAGGATGGTGCCCAGTCCTACATCACTCGCGTCTGTGTGAACCTGGAAGGGTTTGTTATCCAGTTGATATCCAGTTGTGTCAGTACTTGTGAGTTTTGTAATGCTTGTTTAAGTGCATCTATACTAGCCTGACACTCTGTAGTCCACTCCCACTTTACCCCTTTCTTCTTTAGGTGATTCAATGGATGTTGGCGAAGTGGGGCATGAACTTATACCATCCCGCCAGACCCAAAAATTGTTGCAAGGCAGTGGGAATTCTGCAACAGCCCTGGTCTTATCTTGGTCAATCTCCACGCTCCTCTCAGAGACTACATTGCCAAGGAATCTGAGTTGTTACTTGAAGAAGTGGCATTTCTTCACATCAGGTTGGCTTGGGTAAGTTTATGTAGAACGGTGTTAAGTTGTAGAATATGTTGCTCTAATGACTTTGAATAGATGATAATATCATCAATGTAGACAAAGCAGATTTTCCCTCTTAAGTCTGCCAACAGTCTTTCCATCAAACACTGGAAGGTGGCAGCAGCATTCCTGAGCCCATACGGCATAGACTTGAACTGAAATAGCCCCTTGGTGGTGATAAAAGCAGTCTTCTCTCTACTCCATTCTTCCATCTCCACCTGCCAGTACCCGGACTGCAGATCCAACAAGCTAAACCAGGTGGCACCTTCCAGTGATTCAAGTATGTCGTGAACCAGCGGCATTGGGTAAGCATTGGGTATGGTTTTGCTATTCAATTTCCTATAATCCACACAAAACCTGTAAGAGCCATCAGATTTGGGGACCAGAACCACCGGTGACAACCAAGGAGAGAAGGAGCGCTCTATTATGTTGTCTCGGAGCATCTGGTCTACTTGTTCCTCGATGATCTGCTTCTTAAGAGGAGAAACTCTTTATGCCCAGGATTTGAATGGTATGTCATCAGATAATGTGATCTTGTGCTGTAAGATTGATGTTTTCCCCAGGGAGTTTGAGGTGGTGTGTGGCCATGTGGAGCTCAACTTCAACAGCTCTTCCAGTGAGTGAGTCCCAGTGAATGATCTCAGGAGTGATGGTGGCATATTCGGGAAGTTTGCCGGATGGTGGTAAGGCATAGTATAGATTCAACTTTGCACCTGTAGGAGAATGAACTCGACCAGAAGGGCTAGTTAGACCTGCTGGAACCAGCGATGGTAGGAAAGGGTAATAAGTGTATCCCTTTTCAGATCTTAACCCATACCTTCCTTGTCCCATGTCCACCACCTTCAGGAAGTCCAGGCTGGCGATAAGTGGAAAGGTGAGTTGAGTGTTTTTTAGGATATATGTATCCACCATGCACTCTCTGAGGGGTGGAGGTAAAGACTGATTGAGTTTCACCCTTTAACTGGTTCCACTGGTTCTTGCATTAATGTGTAAGTGCTTCCCGTGTCTAGTACACCCTTCACTTCTTTGCCATTCACACTTACAGGAACAACGACAAGAGATGACCCAGGGGGAGACTCCAGCCAGGTTTTTGCTGTCTTGTCTTTGCTGCCTTGAGTGCCGACTTTTTGCCAATAGTCTTTGCTCCCATGCAGTCCTTTTCCAGTAATGATCCAACCTTCACCAGCTGCTCCACCATGTTCACTGTCCCCCTCAGGCATCCAGCAACCCTGGGGTTGATGTTGTTCTGGATTTAGTTCACCAGTTCCTCCTTGGAGATCTCTGGCTTCCACTTCAGACAGAAGGCCCGGTAGTCATAAGCAAAGTCCCTCAGGCATTGTCGTGGCTGCTGGACTAACATTCTCAGCTTTTCCTCCACTTCTGTGAGGTAATTATCTGACAGAAAAGCAGCCAAGGATTTCCAGTCTGGTACCTTAGCCTTCTCCACCTTCCACCAGCTCAGAGCGGGTTCCTTCAGGACGGTGCTTAAGGTTCCGATGAGCTCGACGCTGGGAAGGGGCCTGATCTCCAGGAAGTTCTCACATTGCTCGAGGAAGTTGAGCACATCCGCTGTCTCACAGGAGCCACCAAAAGAGGGGAACTTGAGGCGGATAGGTGGTCGAGTACAGAATGAGGATGAACCAGCCATTACTGAGGAGGTAAGCACATTAGGTGGGTGAGTATGCCCAGGTGGTGGAATGTCATGGAGAGTTTTCTGAGTTGTACATTTCCCTCTAGCTCCTGGAACTAGGGTCTGTGGACAACGGACAGAGGAAGAGTGGGAGGAAGACAGCGAATAAGCCTGTAATGAGTGTGGGAGTGCTGGTGAGTCTCAATTTCCTCATTTGACTTTCCCATTTAATGTATTTCCTAAGAAAACAGTCTATTACAGCCTTTTCTAATTTTTCCAGCGACTTTAGAACATAGTCCTCCAACCCCGTCGAGCTAGCGTCCATGGCCTGCTTGAAGCTTGATTCTCGGTTTAATGTATTGTCCAGTGACTGTTTGAACTTATGTTCTAAAATGAGTACTTTTTGATTGAGGGCCACTAAATCCACTTTACATTGTGCCATGTCTGCTTGTATTGATTGTAACATATCAACATTCCGTATACTCCTCTCAATATCATCAGACTGTTCAGCATCAGAAATGTACAGTGAGCTAATCAGGGATGTTACTTCTGCATTAGCATTGTGCCTTGTTACACCTGGGCCTGCAGTAAAATCCACATCATCCGCATTATTATTTTGGACATTTACAGGTGTAACTGGGTTATCTATATACACAGCATGAACTTCGGCAACTGCCTCAGTATTTGTCACATCCATATTTACAGTTAGAAAAAAAAATCAAACAAATGCTATAACAGAGAATACTCCCGTACAGGCCACCAATATGTAATGCTCAGCCTAAATACTAGGGGAGGATATGGTACGGTCTTTACCCTCTTTGTAAGCTATGTTTGATTTATACAAAAAACACTACTACCATTAAACTTGACCAAACCCCAAAGTGTATTATACAAAAGAAACATGGAATAGCAGTACAGGGAATAGCAGTATATACACAATGTACAAAGTTCGTGGTGCGAGTGCATAGGACTTGTCTGTAAATGTCCAGTGTAATGAATGGGTGAGTGTGGGTAATGAATCGGCCTCACCAGATTACTCGACTCAGTCAGGGAGCACGTAAGAAGCCGCACTATTTTGTAACTCCATCCCAAAGGCAAATAATCCACTTGTTTTCACTGGATCCTCAATGAGATGAAAAAAAATCATAGACATGACCAGACCAGGAAAAAGTGACCACTTGTAAAAAAGGGAAAAAAAAAGGAGTACGTTGAGCTTTTTTGATTTTTGGTCCCCTTCCCACCGGTGCGCGGCTTCATATTGAGGAAGTAGAGGCAATCAGCTGATCCCATGATGACGCAGGAATTCCCTTAGCGGTTGGCTGGAGCACTCTCGCGAGAGTAAAACGGTAACCAAAACACAAGTCCGGGCTATACAACCATAGGGAAAATAATTAAACAATAACAGCTGACTTATATAAGTAATTAGGAAAATAAGTAGCATTATAAATATTCCCCTTTTATGTGGCTGTGCTACAGTCTTTTTCAGGGAAGGCCTTGCATATTTCAGCAAGACAATGCTAAACCACATACTGCATCTATTACAACAGTATGGCTTCGTAGTAGAAAAGTCCAGGTGCTGAACTGGACTGCCTGCAGTCCAGAACTTTCACCAATTGAAAACATTTGGCACATCATGAAACGGAAAACATGACAAAGAAGACACAGGACTGTTGAGCAGCTAGAATCCTGTATCAGATATAAATGGGACAATGTTCCTCGCCCAAAACTCCAGCAACTGGTCTCCTCAGTTCCCAGACGTATTCAGACTGTTGTTAAAAGAAGAGGGGATGCTACACAGTGGTAAACATGGCCCTGTCCCAACTTTTTTGAGATGTGTTGCTGCCATCAAATTAAAAATTACCTTATTTTTTCCTTAGTTTAAACATTTGATATGTTTTCTATGTTCTATTATGAATAAAATATGGGTTTATGAGATTTGCAAATCACTGCATTCTGTTTTTATTTACATTTTACACAGCACCCCAACTTTTTTGGAATTGGAGTTGTAAAAGTACAGTACATTGAGTACACATATATAATATTTAATATGATAATATAATATAATTTCATGATCTCAGTTTCAGCAGAATCAAAAAGTCATGTTGACTTGAGCATCCAGTTTACTCCGCTGGCACACAAAATAAAAAAATAACAGTTTTTGTGATTCACTTAAACACTCTATTTGACCCCTTCTAAGTGCTAGGGGCAGTGTTTAACATCTGGATATGCTGTCTTGTGCATGCACACCATGCTGAGAGCTTGAACAAAGTCACAAATTGGCACTGACATCGTTTTTTATTTACTTTGGCCATGTCACTACTTCTCCTTTTCGCTCACTTTTGCACATGCCATATGTAGATTTGACACTATCCTGTGTAGCTTTTCTCAGAACTACAGTTTTTCTGTTCTCCAAAGCTATTATACACTCCATTTTTTCTCTTCTGCTCCCTTCTTCTCCCACAGTGGTGATTATACCCATTCCATTCTTTGATGGAGCACTGGCTTGACTTGCTAGCTAGAATTTCAAATTACTAGTTTGTTAGGTTATTTGTTGTTATGCTAGTGGATTGCTCTGGAGCTATCAGCACAAACAGGGTCTTAGTGTGTTTATCCCTCTAATGCAATTAAACTGCCAACTGGATATCCAGTGAGTCAATCACTCTGCTGTTCCAGTCCATGGAACAGGACTGTGTATGCCACCAGCCACATCTTCACCCAGACATAAACCACTCATCCTCGGCCCTCGGCTGACAGATTGTGGCTAACAATTCCAGCAGACCACTCTGCATTCAACACAAATTTTCATGGATCTATACTTCTGTATGTCCATAGACCCATCTAGGAGACTCTTTCATCTAGAGAAGGAACCGACAACCCATTCACACTACTCGGCTCTGGTAGCAACCTGAGAGGGACCGGGCTCAACATCCTTCAGCTCACAGATGCAACTGGCAGGCTCCAAACCATCTATGATTTGAAAATGGATGAAAATTGGCAGTGGATGGTTTAGGGTTGATCAGGGTAGCTCAACCCACAACACCAAATATGCTCTTTTGCTTACCTCAGTGTAAGGATTACATTGACAATTATTGGGCAGGTATCCAGCAATCATCTACATACTGAGGCTCTGTGGTGAGAGCCTTGGCTAATATGTCAGGAGCTGAACTAGACCCCTGCATTGAAAAGCTGGTAATTTCCTCGGGCAAACCATTATGTTCCGAGTTATGCTGCTTGAGTGTTGAGTGCAGACATACCCATGACTAGCTGATGAGACCTTATGACAATACAGTTTATCTGATGCACGTGGGCAGTTCTATGGTGATCATTCGGCTAGTTACAGAGGATATCAAGTGCTTTTCCTTTCATACAGTGCCCTTTTGTTGCCAAACATGTGGACGGTGTGCACGAACCAAAAAGTTTCATTTTAATCTGATCTGGCCACATCACACAAATCCTGCTGTATGACACTTGGCAACATTAATGTCTAATGACACTTGGTGAAGCTTAGAGACTGCAGATGCTCTCCAAACAGCTTGTTGTTATAAAAGTCATATATAAGGGTTGATGTCTAAACTTGATCAAAACAAAACTAAAATAATAACATTTTGTTGCTTTTCAGCCTGAAATGAATATGGACACATTTTTTGTTTTATCCAGCTGTATTTACTCAGTGCAACTTATAACATCCAAGTAAAAGATATAACACCAACATGTCAGAAAAATTTTTGAAAAAATAAAAAAAAAACGGAATCACTGAGTTGGAAAAAAGATCACCCCCTTGTGTCAGTATTTTGTTGAACCACCTTTTGTTTTAATTACAGCCTTTAGTCTGTTGGGATATGTCTCTACTAACTTTGTACATCTAGACTTTGCAATATTTCCCCACTCTTCTTTGCAGAACTGCTCAAGTTCAGTTAAATTTGATGGTGACCGTTTGTGGACTACAGTTTTCAAGTCATTCCACAGATTCTGAATGGGGTTTAAGTCTGGGCTCTGACTAGGCCATGCAAGGCCATTCAACTTTTTCTCCTTCAACCACTGTCTGGTCAGTTTTGCTGTGTGTTTTGGGTCATTGTCATGTTGGAAGGTAAACCTTCTTCCCATTGACAAGTTTCTGGCAGAGGGCAGCAGATTTTCCTGAAGAATTTGACGGTATTTTGCCCCATCCATGTTTCCTTCTATCCTGACAAGTGCTCCAGTCCCTGCTGCAGAGAAACACTCCTATAACAGGATATTACCAGCTCCATGCTTTACTGTAGGAATGGTGTTATTTGGATGGTGAGCTGTATTGGATTTCCGACAGACATATCGTCTAATAAAATGAGGCGTAATAATTAAATTTTAGTCTCATCAGACAATAACACTTTTTTCCATTTGGCCTCAGAATCTTCAAGGTGTGTTTTGGCAAAGCTCAGTTGTGGGTGGCTTTTTTCTTGCAACCCTCCCATACAAGCCACATTTGTGGAGAATTTGTGATATTGTTGTCACATGCACACAATGACACTCTGTGTCATAAATTCCTGCAACTGCTTCAGAGTTGCTGTAGGCTTGGTAGCCTCTCTGACCAGTTTCCTCCTGGCTCTTTTATCCAGTTTGAAGCGACGTCCTGATCCAGGGAGGGTCTGTATTGTACCAAATACCTTCCACTTCTTAATAATAGACTTCACTGTGCTTCTAGGCATTGATAAAGCCTTTGAATTTTTTTTGTATCCATCTCCTGACTTGTGCCTGTCCACAACTTTATCCCGGAGATCTTTTGACAGTGCCTTGCCACCCATAGTTGATTGTTTGCTTCAGTTGCACTACCAAGGACTGAAAAATGCTCCAGGAAAGCTCTTTTCATGCTGAGCTAATCAAAATGACCACAGCTGATCACAGTTGAAAGTCAAATGGCGTTGTGTTCCATTAGTAAATACAGCTGGATAAAGCAGAAAATGTGTCCATCTTCATTTCAGGCTGAAAAGCAACAAAATGTGATTATTTTAAAGGGGGGGTGATTCTTTCCTATACCCACTGTACATGTAGAACATAATTATATTATCTAATTAAGCTATTAAGTAATGCATTATTTATTTATTCATTCATTCATTCATTCATTCGTTTCAGTCATTCATTTTCCTTCTGCTCTACCTGGTTGTGTTCAGCATGACAACAGTCTGAGAAGGTCAGCCTACACTTCTCTAACCCTAGTTACAGATTCCAACTCCTCCTGGTGGATCCACAGATGTCAGGAGAACATATAATAATATAATAACATATAATAATATAATCTCTCCAGTTGGTCCTGGGTCTGCCCCGGGTTCTACATCAACTGGGACAGCCCTAATATTCTCTACTCAGCTCTAAAGGGAGCTGACCAGATGGCATCCTTGTAAGGTGCCCAAACCACCTCAACTGACTCTTTTTAATTCACAGGATCTCCCAGATTGCCAAACTCCTCACCCTACCACAGAAAGTAATCCCACCAACACTATTCGCAACCTTATTCTTTCAGTCACTACCCACAGCTCATACGTGGGTACAGGAACATAGAACCTGTAACCAAGTCTCTCTCCACACCTGAAGGAAATATCCCACTCTTTTCAGGGAGAGAACCATGGCCTCTGACTTAGAGGTGCTGATTTTTATCCCACATTCAGCAGTAAAAAATTCAAGTACATGTTGGAGGTTTGGAAGGGAACAACATTGTCTGCAGTAACAAGGATGTTACATTTGTATCTTGCATCTTGATATTCTGTCCATGAACACCAGGAGTGGAAAACGGTGCCAAGAGAACAACATTCATCAATTGTCGAGTAAAAGTACATGTAAATGCTTGCTCAAGCCAAAGCAAACTAAAGATTTATGCCAGATTTACAAAAGTTTCATAAACACTGATTTTCTTCGTATAAGCATGCATATGTTCATAAATGGCAATAACCCATACATTTCCATGTGCATGCACACCACAGCTGATTTGTGTTTGGGATACAAAACTCATTTAAAAAAACAAAACATAAAAACCATTAAAAAAAAAAAAACATAAAAAGGTTAAGTTCACAGAGCAGAAAACACTACACAGCCAAAAAATAAGAAGTTCTCTGAGGCAGAAGTGGAAGTATTTTTTATTCAAGTCTAGGTGTTACGTTTCCCCCTTGCACTGATCGCAGATGGGAGCCGTGTGAGCCGCACACACGCGCAGCACACTTCCGGGTTCAGTGACTTTGCCTTTGTTTACTTTCTCCACGTTTGGTTTGTTTTGGTTTATGTCTTGACTCCACCCCTGTATTGTCACTGGTTGTGTCCTAATGTGTTTCAGCCTTTGTGTATTAACCACTATGATTACTGTGTCTATTTAAACCCCTTGTGTTTCCTTGCTAAGAGGCGAAGTATTAGCTCAGTTACCCTGTGTTCTGTCTATACCAAGTCTTTGAATCTCGTTTTGTTTTCATGGTCTTTGATCCCTGTTTCCGTCCTCATGTCTATCCATTCTTGCCTTGCCCAGTTTATGTTGTTTGTAGATCGCCTGACCCACGCCTGTTTAGACCACGATATCTGCCTCGTTTTGGATTTGTTTGCCAGTTTTCTTAATAAACTGACCTTAAACTGCACTTGATTCCACCTAGCCCCAATGCATTACATAATACTTTGCCAACAATGGATGCAGCAGGAAAGCAGAGGAGATGTCACAACAAGAAAACCAGTGCGTTGACATGGAGCCCCCAGATCCGTATGATGGATTTTTTTGGATACCACGAGTATTTTTTGGTGGACTGCCAAATGTATTTTTCGAGCCTGGAGAACCCCAAGCCCAACAAAAAGCAGTGGCTAGGGTTCATTTTTTCCCGGTTCTTCGGCCCAACCCGCCAGTGGGCAGAGCACCTAGTCAGTACAAAACCCAGTGGATTTCACAGTATGACAGTATGTGGCACTATTTGTGAGGAAGTTTGGGAGTCCAGAGGATATCTCTGACCTGGATGATCTTTTGGAGAGGGCCAACCTGTCTGGCGGACCTGTCTTGCCATTCCCCATATACTACGACAGGGAGGCTTCCTCATCTCCGGAGCTCCAGCCTGAGACCCAGCAGATAGTCTCCCCTGCTGAGCTCCAGCCAGAGGTCAACGAGGCAACCTCATCTCCAGAGCTCCAGTCGGAGGTCAACAAAGTGGTCTCATCTCCAGAGCTCCAGCCGGAGGTCAACCAGGCGACCTCATTTCCAGAGTTCCTGCCAGAGGTCAACATGGCGACCTTTGCTCAAGTCATGTTCCTGCCAGAGGTCAACATGGCAACCTCATCTCCCGAGCTCCTGCCTGAGACACACGAGGTGGTCTCATCTCCAGAGCTCCAGCCGGAGGTTAACGAGGCGACCTCATTTCCAGAGCTCCTGCCTGAGACACACGAGGTGGTCTCATCTCCTGAGCTCCAGTCCGAGGCCGACCAGGCAACCTTCCAAGCCAAGTTCCTGTCCGAGGCCGACCAGACGGCTATCCAAGCCAAGTTCCTGTCCGAGACCGACCAGGCAGCCACCCAAGCCGATTTCCTGTCCGAGGCCCGCGAGACAGCCCACCACGCTCTGCTCATGTCTGAGGCTGACGAGACTGCTCATCACACTATACTCACACCAGAGTCCAGACCTTCCAAGCGTTGTTCCCACCTCACGACAATGCCTGCCTCCGGACAGCAGAATCTGTCACCATCTTCAAAAAACAGCTAAAGACCCACCTCTTCCGTGAACAATTAACTAGCCCTTAACAACCCCCCATTATAAAAAAACTGCACTTACACTAGCTCTTACACCCCTACTCTGTGCACTTTGCTTCTCTAGAACTCAATTAAAAGTCTTGTATGGTAGCACTACTTGTATTGTTCTCTGCTTGATATATCACTTTGCCTGTATTTCCTCATTTCTAAGTCACTTTGGATAAAAGCGTCTGCTAAATGAATAAATGTAAATGTAAATGTAAATGCATCGGGACCTGGGGAGCAGAGTGGACAATCTTGCCCAGAGGACTAGGACCACCAGAGGGGGTAAAGTTTTGGCACTTCGAGAGCAGCGCCTTTGGTGGGGGGCTCCGTTATGATTCCATGCGAGCAGCACACACGCGCAGCACACTTCCGGGTTCAGTGACTTTGCCTTTGTTTACTATCTCCATGTGTGATTTGTTTTGGTTTATGTCTTGTCTCTGCCACTGAATTGTCATTGGTTGTGTCCTAATGTGTTTCAGCCTTTGTGTGTTAACCACTATAATTACTGTGTCTATTTAAACCCCTTGTGTTTCCTTGCTAAGAGGCGAAGTATTAGCTCAGTTACCCTGTGCTCTGTCTATACCAAGCCTTTGAATCTCACTTTGTTTTCATGGTCTTTGATCCCTGTTTCCGTCCTCGTGTCTATTCATTCTTGCCTCGCCCAGTTTATGTTGTTTGTAGATCGCCTGACCCATGCCTGTTTTCGACCACGATATCTGTCTTATGTTTTGGATTTGTTTGCCGGTGTTCCTAATAAACTGACCTTAAACTGCACTTGCGTCCACCTAGCCCCAATTCATTACACTAGGAGAATAAAATATATTATTAAGCAGCATATCTAGCACCTATCACAGCACCTAAAAAGGCCAAATTATGGAGAAAAATTATGGAACTGAATTTGGTGTTGTCCATCCAGCTCAATATAAGTGACATAAAAAGTAAATGGTTTGACACAAAAAAAGTTATTATTGCTAATTGAGTCTTTCTGCTGCTAGGGGAGGCCAAACCATTAAAATTGAACAGATGCTGTGGCAAACAAAACCAACTTCTGTATAAGACAGCTTTCACCCTCTGAAAAAAAAAAAAAAAAAAAAAAAAATCATACCAGTCTCTAAATAACAGTTGCCTCCTAAGGGCATCATGTGCTAACCCTTCCAGTAATAACAATTCTGCCATTCGCCATTTGCATGAGATATGATATGATAGTTCCTCAATGACATTTAGGCCTATATGAAGCAAAGGTGACAAAAATGTTTAATTTGTATGTCTTTTTGAAATAAATAAGCCATTTGAACTTGAGCATGTAATCCATATATAAATGTAGTAAATCATCGCAAATTGCAAGCTTCAAAGCCAATCAGTCAAGGTTTACATTTGTTAGTCTTATATGTAAATTTACACACACTTACGAGCAGGAGTAGGGTACGAAATTTTTTTCAGAATTTTCAGGATTTTCATGAATACCAAAAATCATATGAATGATTTACACATAAATCATTTATAACCAGCTTGATAATTGAGGCCCATTGTCTGCTAATTACAAGGATGTTACCTTTAGGCCCCCATACTGGACCCCTCTTCACCCTTTGATGCTTCTTGATACTGCCCATTAAAATCAGGTATGAAGATGAGACATACCATTGATGAAATCCAACACCCACCCTAAATGATTTTTACTTAACAACAAGAAGGTGGAAAACTAATTTGAAGGCACATGATCATAGGCCTTCTTCGAATCCACAAAACACACATAGACTGGATTAGCATGCTCCCATGACCCCTCACAAAGCTGTGTAAAGAGCTGGTTCACTGTTGCATGGACTGTGTGGAACTCATACCGCTCCTACTGACTCCTAGGTTTAAAAATCAGACAAAGTCTCCACTCAAGAGCCCTAGCATAGTCTGTCCTGGGAGGAAAATTGTAACTGTAATTGGAAAACACCCTCTGATCCCCTTTTTAAAAAATAGTTTGAGTTTGTCCATCCAAAAGCACTACCGCAGATCTCTATGTAACATTAAACAGGCTTGTTAACTACACAACCCCAACCTTGTCTGGCACCAATGTCTTGCCACAATGCAGGTTTCTACAGTAATCACCATAGCAACCTTAGCCACAGAGGTGGACTCCAAAACACCAGAGATTTCTTGCACTTCCTCATAAAGGGAGGACATTTCCACTGGGTTATGGAGCTCCTCATGGAACGCCAACCCGACCAATTCACTAGCAGTAGATAACTGGTTCCGAAGAAGTGAACAAGTATGGGAAAGTACCCATTGATGCTTGGAACAAGCAGCTCAGTCCAATAAAGAAACTGCTGACCGGCACCGAGGAGAGAAACCCCCATTATCAACCCGGGGACAGTTTGGTTAGCCACTAAAGACTTCTGTCAACCCCAAACCTACTGGAAACTATGCACCAGGTACACTGGCCCTTTCAAAATCTTGAAACAAATAAATGAAGCCACAGTCATATGAAAAAATAAATACACCCCATGGAAATTGTTGGCTTTTTTGACATTTTTGGACAAGCTAACATTTGATCATCTTTAAAATAGTGCCTGTTAATGAAGTTGATATACTTGAACAATCTTTTTTCAACCATTTATTCAACAGTTTTCTTGCATGTACTGCCCATTTCAAATCACCCCACAACATTTCAATGGGATTCAAATCTGAGCTTTGACTAGGCCATTCCATAACCCTCCATTTCTTCTTTTTGAGCCATTCCTTGTTGGATTTGCTAGTGTGCTTAGGATCATTATCCTGTTGAAAGGTCCAACTTCAACTTTCAGACAGATGGTCTCACATTATCCTCAAGCACTCTTTGATATGATACAGAATTCATAGCTGAATCAATGAATGCAAGCTGTCCAGTCCCTGAAGCAGTGAAGTAACCCCAAACCATAACATTTTCACCACCACGCTTCACAGTTGGTATGAGGTGCTTCTCCTGAAAAGCTGTCTTTGGCCTGCACCAAACATGTCTGCTGTTACTGTGGCCAACTCTATCTTTTATTCATCTGTCCAAAGCACATTATTCCAAAAGGCCTGGTCTTTGCCTATATGCAAAGGCGTTTTCATGGCATGCCTCCCATGCAGGTGCACAAAATTTGTGCAATCTCTTTCTGATTGTAGAAGCATGCACTTTGACACCAACAGTTGCAAGACTTATGAGAAGATCCTGTGATGAAATGTTTGGCTTGGAGACTTCTTTTTGCATGAGACGGTCTGGGGCTGAATTTGCTGGGATGGCCAGTCCTGGAAAAATTGGCAGTTATTTGAAACGGTCGCCATTTGTAGATTCCTTACAGTGGAATGATGTATTTCAAATTATTTGGGGATCTTTTTAAATCCCTTGCCAGACTCATAAGTATCCACAACCTTTTTTTCTGAAGGCCTTACAGATCTCTTTAGGTCTTGGCATGATGACACCACACACCTAAATAACAAAGGGAACACCAGACACTAGATATTGAGAGGGGTATAAATAACACAGGTTCCACCTGCACTCCCTAAGCAGGTTCTCATCACTGGCACCCAATCTTGAACACATGATTCTAATTTTAGGGATTTGAAGGTGTGATAAATGTAGGGGTGTATTTACTTTTTCCATGTGACTGATCAGTTTTTGTTAATTTAAATTGTGAAAATTACTACAAAATGTCAATTTTATGTGTCATTTGATAGAGTGTATCAACTTTATTAATAGGTTTCAAAGATGATAAAATGTTTAGTTGTCCAAATATGTCAAGAGTTCACCCAACAATTTCCACTGAGTGTATTTATTTTTTCACATGACTTTTTTTTTTTTTTACATTTAAACTAGACCTGCCACATCACTACTGCATAGCTCCTTCATTCCATGTTTCCCGCCTGAAACCCATAATACTAGGGCTGGGACGATATGCTTATCTCCTGAATCGATACTATCTCAATACTTGGGTGCCGAAATGATATGTATTGTGATTTTTAAGAATTGCGATACTACAAGTATTGCGATACGAAATTGCAATGTATTGAGATTTTTGTTTGCTTTTTTTAACATTCCACTCTGCAGAAACTCATTTCAGAGAGGTAGCTTCACCACGCCTGCAACCCCATCTCGTTTCTACATACATATATATATATATATATATATATATATATATATATATATATATATATATATATATATATATATATATATATATATATATATACACACACACACACATATATATATATACAGGTGCATCTCAATAAATTAGAATGTCATGGAAAAGTTCGTTTATTTCAGTAATTCAACTCAAATTGTGAAACTCGTGTATTAAATAAATTCAGTGCCACAGACTGAAGTAGTTTAAGTCTTTGGTTCTTTTAATTGTGATGATTTTGGCTCACATTTAATAAAAACCCACCAATTCACTAGCTCAACAAATTAGAATATGGTGACATGCCAATCAGCTAATCAACTCAAAACACTTGCAAAGGTTTCCTGAGCCTTCAAAATGGTCTCTCAGTTTGGTTCACTAGGTAAGCCACAAACATTCATTGCCAAAGAAGCTGGCTGTTCACAGAGTGCTGTATCCAAGCATGTTAACAGAAAGTTGAGTGGAAGGAAAAATTGTGGAAGAAAAAGATGCACAATCAACCGAGAGAACCGCAGCCTTATGAGGATTGTCAAGCAAAATTGATTTAAGAATTTGAGTGAACTTCACAAGGAATGGACTGAGGCTGGGGTCAAGGCATCAAGAGCCATCACACACGACGTGTCAAGGAATTTGGCTACAGTTGTCGTATTCCTCTTGTTAAGCCACTCCTGAACCACAGACAACGTCAAAGGCGTCTTACCTGGGCTAAAGAGAAGAAGAACTGGACTGTTACCCAGTGGTCCAATATCCTCTTTTCAGATGGGAGCAAGTTTTGTATTTCATTTGGAAACCAAGGTCCTAGAGTCTGGAGGAAGGGTGGAGAAGCTCATAGCCCAAGTTGCTTGAAGTCCAGTGTTAAGTTTCCACAGTCTGTGATGATCTGGGGTGCAATGTCATCTGCTGGTGTTGGTCCATTGTGCTTTTTGAAAACCAAAGTCACTGCACCCGTTTACCAAGAAATTTTGGAGCATTTCATGCTTCCTTCAGCTGACCAGCATTTTGAAGATGCTGATTTCATTTTCCAGCAGGATTTGGCACCTGCCCACTCTGCCAAAAGCACCAAAAGTTGGTTAAATGACCATGGTGTTGGTGTGCTTGACTGGCCAGCAAACTCACCAGACCTGAACCCCATCGAGAATCTATGGGGTATTGTCAAGAGGAAAATGAGAAACAAGAGACCAAAAAATGCAGATGAGCTGAAGGCCACTTTCAAAGAAACCTGGGCTTCCATACCACCTCAGCAGTGCCACAAACTGATCACCTCCATGCCACGCCGAATTGAGGCAGTAATTAAAGCAAAAGGAGCCCCTACCAAGTATTGAGTACATGTACAGTAAATGAACATACTTTCCAGAAAGCCAACAATTCACTAAAAATGTTTTTTTTTATTGGTCTTATGAAGTATTCTAATTTGTTGAGATAGTGAATTGGTGGGTTTTTGTTAAACGTGAGCCAAAATCATCACAATTAAAAGAACCAAAGACTTAAACTACTTCAGTCTGTGTGCATTGAATTTATTTAATACACGAGTTTCACAATTTGAGTTGAATTACTGAAATAAATGAACTTTTCCACGACATTCTAATTTATTGAGATGCACCTGTATATAATGTATGTATGTGTGTGTTTTTTTATATATACAGTATATACACACACATACAAATATATATACAGTTGCAATCAAAATTATTCAACCTCCATTGCAAATCAAGTTTATTGTCAAAATTTACAGAGTTTCAGCTGTTTGCAATGAACAAATCAAACAAAAGCAATTGAAACACAACAAACGCTTCAAGTAGTTTCCCCAAATTCAACAGAAAATGCAACTTATATTGACTTCTCCAGTCTCAAAATTATTCAACCCCTTTATGGCAAGTATCTTTAGTACTTAGTAGAGCACCCTTTTGCTGTTATGACCTGCTGCAAACGAGATGCATAGACACCAGCTTCTGGCAAGGTTCCTGAGGAATATTAGTCCATTCCTCATGAGCAATGGCCTCCAGTTCAGTAATATTCTGTGTGTGACCTTCGAGCCCATCAATAGAGTAGTTCCTTAGCAGCTAGCCAGCTAGTTTAAATAACATTTGCTATGCTAATGAATGAATGACACCTGTTTAACTCACCTCAATATGTCTTTTACAATCATTTAACTCACCATGGGCAATCAAAAAATCGCTGTTGGCAAAACGATTTTTGGCCCCTATTAAGCAGGGGTACACTTTAGTGTAGTCTGGGGTGACGTGCGTTTTGTATTTAATTTTTTTGGACATTGCAGTGTTACTGAACAGGGGTACACTGAACTGATGGATGAACTGAAGAGAGACAGAGGTCAACTGCAAAGCCTGCCCACAGAGAAAACTGATAGGTCTAGTTAGCAGAAAGAGACACCAATCAAACCTGTCACTCTCTCACTACATCTTGTCACTCGTTCTCTCTGTGTCTGCAGAGGCCATCCACTATTAGAAATATTCTCGTCTCTTGCTCACTTGTTCGGTCTCAAAAAAAAACAAAAAACGATTTCCCGTATATTGTATCTAATTTTCAGGCGTCAAGGAGCCGCTATCAATATGTGTATCAACATTCACCCTCTGCTGGAATAAAAGCGGTAACTTCTCTCCACCTTGTCTATAAACAAAGACTAAAATAAAGCAATTGAATATGAATTATATCAATTCTGGAACAGAAAAAAAAAGATTTCAAAATCGTAAAAAAAAAAAAATTCAGATAGTTTAGTGAATCGATTTTTTACCCACCCCTACTTAATACCAGGACCCCTAGCCACTGACACACCTCCAGACACCCCTCCAGCTCCCCTCAACTTTGATGGCCAGCCAGCGTATCTAGTCAGAACAATACTCAATTTCCATCGCAAAACCTGCAAATTAGAGTATCTGGTCGATTGCGAGGGTTACAGCCCAGAGGAGCAATGCTGGGTACCTGAACTTCCTCAACCCCAACCTGTTCTGGGAGTTCCATGTTAACCACTCTGAACGCCCGGATCCAAGACCTAGGGGGAAGCCAGAAAGAGTAGTGCTCCTGGAGTGAGCTCTTCGGGGGAGGGGCTCTGTCAGGTCGACTCCTTCCTCAAACTCAACTTCCCAGAACACACCGCGGCATACAAACATGGCTGCTATGGACAATCCCCAGCACAACACCCAACAGGCACGTTCATCATCTCCCAAGTTTCAATCACACACACCTGTTTCCAATTACACTCACACCAAATATAAACAGACCTTGGACATTCAATCAGTGCGAAATAATGCTCAGTGTGCATAACCTGACTTACCGAGCCTTTTGTTCATCGATTGCTATCCTGGTTTTTGTGTCCTGGTTTCTGGTACGTTGTACTGTTTGCCAATTGCCTGAACCCTTGCCTGTTTTTTTGACTTATCTGCCTTGAACATTAAACTGTTTACACTGCATTTGCATTTGTCTTAGTCATCTGTTGTGACACTCAGATAATTGTGTTACCAAAACATAAACTGTAATAATGAGTGGTGGAAAGATGTAAGGTGAAAAAAGTTGTAGTCATCTCAGTTGCTGTATTTCTTGTATAACACATATAATGTATCATTCGAAGCACATACTAAAGCTGCCAGGTGCAGTTGAAGCTCACTCACCCACAATCATGAGCAGCTTGTCTTGCTCTTTGATGATGTAGATTTGAAACACAGAGCCCAAGCCTGGGATGTGAGTCAATGAGTTCTTTATAACGTTTAGTGCATACAGACCTTCCTCTGAACCCACTAACACAATCTGAGCACACAGCAAAGACAAAAATAAAATGGTTTTAGACTTGCATGTTTTACTCAATGAAAATGACATTTTCTACTGAATTCAGCCTCAACACTCAATTAGGAAACTACATTAATAAAGATAGTAAGGCATGAACTCATGGCCACTTCAATAATTGATCTATATCATAAACCTCCATCCCAAACATATTATTTTTTTCTAATATTCACTGGTCCTACAATAGGTTGTTATATGCACTCTGGTACTTGGTCAGTGAGGGGGAGTGTGCAGTTGATGTCCAGTCTGTCATCTCCCTCCAGCTTCAACAGAGAATTTCCTAGCAGCTTCTGAAAGTAGGGAAGAATGGAACATTGTAAGGCCCAGAGTTATTTGATTTAAAAAGACATACCTGTAGGTTGGATTTCATTCCCTGAGTATAGGACATATGAGCTCATTGGGCACTAGGGTGACATTTAGATACTTAACTCTATTTCATCAAGCAAAAGCTTATACAACAATCTCTGTCTTGTTTGTGCATTTGTGCCACCATATTTAAATGAACATTATTCCATTACACCACTTCTCTTTGGCTGTTTGTCATTACCACTTTCAATAAACACACTGCAGAATAGAAATACAATATATAAAACTTTGTTGAATTGAACAAATGTATAGTTATATAATCTTCTTTGATAAATGTATTCTCATAAATCTGTGTTAATTTTACATGAAATAAAAAATACAAATAAAAATGTTTATGGCAGGGACCCCTGTATAACAGGATCAAAATGGGTCGATTAGATCTTTCCTCCAAACTCACTGCATCTGCCTCTGCTTTCTCACGGGCACCACGGGCACTTGCCACAATGGCCTCCAAAACTGCCACCCACCGCTGCTTCTCTGCAAAGCTTGAGCTCATGAGGTAAAGAGTCTGTGCTGGCCAGCAGGATGTGTGGGGGAGCAACTCCAGCTTCAGCACAAATGGCACATCTGAGGACCCAGACATCTTCATTATACCGCACTCAAGAAAAAGACATACACTGAAAAGTCATCTTGTTGCCCCTAATTACAACTACCTGTTTTTCAAAATCTCTATAAGTGCAGTCGTTTAATGTCTAGACTTATTAGCTAAATACAATACCGATTATCATTTTTCAGTTTTTATTTTCTTTTATCTTACCAGACTTTGCAGTGTTGGTGAGCTCTGAGCCACCCACAGCACTGTGCACAATCACTTCGCCATCAGATATATACAGATCAAACTCATCCACTGGCTTCACCGACTCTGCAATGCAGCAGGTAAATTTCCATGGAATGAACACAGTGCAGCCCTCCATCAAGGTTTTCAGTATACCATGGTACCTGCTTACAAGGAGTCTTTTTTCATGACAATGAAGTATAACAGTATAATTATTTCCTTGTCATAGTAAGTTCCCGATGGTATATTATTCTATCAGCATATGACACTCTTAGTAATGACCAAATGAGTTGATATGTTGATATGCCTATTGTGTGGACTAATAACTGACTACTGTGAATTGTTTGTATTTTTAAGTACAGCAGTTGAGAAAATAATTACCTTCTCTGGGCTCAGTCTCATAGGTAAGAACTTTGTTCCCTTCCAGCACCACATACTTCCTCTCCCAGCCCTGACCACGTTTCCCATTCCTACAATCAGGAAGCAAACACACACTTCACAGTCCTTATAAATGGGTCAAGCCACACACAATCAGGTCAATAAATATTTGGACATTGACAAAATTGCTGTTATTTTAGTTACCAGAGTATATTGGCGTTGAAATTAAATAATGAATGTGACAGACTTTCAGCTTTAATTTAAAGGTATTCGCATCCAAATTGGATGAATGGTGTAGAATTACAGCACATTTTATATGTGGTACTTTTTATAATACTCTTCCCATCATTTTGGTACAGTTGATCTTTGTCTCATCTGTAAAAGGGATGTTGTTCCAGAACTGTATAGGCTTTTTAAAAAAGATGTTTTTGAAAAATTCTAATTTGGTCCTCCTGTTTTTTTTAGGCTTACCAAAAATTTACATAATGTGGTAACCCCTCTGTATTTACACTACTGAAGGCTTCTCTTGATTGTTGACTTTGACACAGATATACACCTACATCTGGGAGGGTGTTCTTGATCTGTCCAACTCTTGTGAAGGAGTTTTTCTTTACCATGGAAAGAATTTTTCTGTCATCCACCACAAACGTTTTTCGTGGTGTTCCTGGTCTTTAGGTATTCTTGAGCTCCCCAGTACATTCTCTCATTTATACAAGCACCAAATCACTAATTTGGACACATCTAATGTTTATCCTTTCTCTCTGATGGGCTTGTTTTGATTTTTCAGCCAGTGATGGTTTGCTTCACTGGCAATAATAGCTCTTTGGACTTCATATTGAATGTTAACAGCAGCATATTCCAAATGCAAATACCACACGTGAAATTCACCTTAGAACTTTCATCTGCTCACTTGAAAGTGAAATAATGAGGGAATAACACACATCTGGCCATGGAACAGCTAAGTAGCCAATTGTCTAGTTACCTTTGGTCCCATTTTGGGTTCGGGGGGTTTGAGGGGGCACATATCAAAAGTGCTGTAACTCCTGTATAACCCAAGACAGGGTGATTTTTTTTTTTTTTTTTTAAATGTAAGAATTTTAGGTAATCCTAAATCAATGCAATTCATATACAACCCCTATTCCAAAAAAGTTGGGACACTGTGTAAAATGTAAATAAAAACAGAATGCAATGATTTGCAAATCTCTTAAACCCACATTTTATTCACAATAGAACATAGATAACATATCAAATGTTTAAACTGAGGAAATGTACAAATTTCCTTTGAAAATTTTTTTTTTTTTAAGGAAAAATAAGGTAACTTTGAATTTGATGGCAGCAACACGTCTCAAAAAAGTTGGGACAGGGCCATGTTTACCACTGTGTAGCATCCCCTCTTCTTTTAGCAACAGTCCGTATATGTCTGGGAACTGAGGAGACCAGTTGCTGGAGTTTTGGGAGAGGAATGTTGTCCCATTTGTGTCTGATACAGGATTCTAGCTGCTCAACAGTCATGGGTCTTATTTGTCGTATTTTTTTGTTTCATGATATGCCAAATGTTTTCAATTGGTGAAAGGTCTGGACTGCAGGCACCCAGACTCTTCTACTACAAAGCCATGCTGTTATAATAGATGCAGTATGTGGTTTAGCATTGTCTTGCTGAAATATGCAAGGCCTTCCCTGAAAAAGATGTTGTCTGGATGGAAGCATATGTTGCTCTAAAACCTGTATATACCTTTCATCATTGATGGTGCCTTTCCAGATCTGGAAGCTGCCCATTCCATAGGCACTAATGCACCCCCATACCATCAGAGATGCAGGCTTTTGAACTGAGCGCTGATAACAAGCCGAACGGTCCCTCTCTTCTTTAGTCCAGAGGACGCGGCGTCCATGGTTTCCAAAAAAGAATTTCAAATTTTGATTCGTCTGACCACAGAACAGTTTTCCACTTTGCCTCAGTCCATTTTAAATGATCTTTGGCACAGAGAAGACGGCGGTGTTTCTGGATCATGTTCACATATGGCTTCTTCTTTGCATGATAGAGCTTTAACCTGCATTTGTGGATGGTACAGTGAACTGTGTTCACAGACAATGAGTTCTGGAGGTGTTTCTGAGCCCATGCAGTGATTTCCATTACAGAATCATGCCTGTTTTTAATGCCGCCTGAGGGCCCGAAGATCACGGGCATGCAATATTTATTTTCACCCTTGTCCCTTGCGCACAGAGATTTCTCCAGATTCTCAGAATCTTTTGATGATATTATGTACTGTAGATGATGAGATATTCAAAGTCTTCACAATTTTACATTGAGGAACATTATTCTGAAATTGTTCCATAATTTGTAGACGCAGTTTTTCGCAGATTGGTGAACCTCTGCCCATCTTTACTTCTGAGAGACTCTGCCTATCTAAGATACTCTTTTTATACCCAATCATGTTACTGACCTGTTGCCAATTAATTAGTTGCAAAATGTTCCTCCAGCTTTATTTTTTAGTAACACTTTTCCAGCCGGTTGTTGCCCTCATCCCAACTTTTTTAAGACGTGTTGTGCCCATCAAATTCAAAATTACCTTATTTTTTTTCAAATGGTACATTTCCTCAGTTTAAACATTTGATATGTTTTCTGTGTTGTATTGTGAATAACATATGGGTTTATGAGATTTGCAAATCATTGCATTCTGTTTTTATTTACATTTTACACAGCGTCCCAACTTTTTTGGAATTGGGGTTGTAGATTTGGAAAATCTAAAGAAACAACAAGTGATTGCTCGAAGTTATCAGATACAGATGTTGCATGCTTAAAACTACAAATGCCTGTCTGGTACAGGTCCAAGGCTTTCATAATTCTTTACCACTTTTACCAATGATCTTCTTTTGCATTGGCATTATTGTCCAAGTTAATGTAGCAATTATATTGTATAATACTGAAGATGGAATGCAGTGTGTACTGACCTGGGCTGTTTCATCCAGCCCTCCAGCCTCATGTGTCCACTGGAGTCTTTTAGCTGTAGGCCCGAGTTGCTGCTCTTCTCCCTGCACAGGGCCTCAGATAGGTGAAGGGCGTATTCGGTTGGCACACCACATGTGGCTGGAAGGTAGGGGGAGCATTTTGGGTGGCACAAAGCATGGCATTCTAATGTGGGAAAGAAAGATACAGCTAAAACAATAGTATCAAGATTGAGTTACAGTTGCAGTGGCAGCATGGTCAAGCATCAGCTGCAGATGGGGAGGAAGGGGGGTTGAACTGGCAGGTACGATGTGATGATTATCACCTGTGTCTTATTACCACCAGTCTACTTATGCATGTTTCTTTGTGCTTTCAGTAGCTACCACAGAGAGAGAGAGAGAGAGGGAGAAAGAGAGAGAGAGAGCACGAGTGAGAGCGAGAGCCCTAAGCAGCCATGCATTTTTTTTCTTGTTTAGTTTAGATTTTCTCGTGATCTCAACATTACTGAGGATGTTACCACTTAAAGACCATAAAGATGGCTTTAGACCTCAAATATGAACAGTTATGCTATGATGGCTAGGACTACAATTGCAACAAACAGTTATGCACTCAAGTCTCCATCAGTGAACAGTGGAGAAGTTCAACAAAACAGTCTTCATGTAAAAACTGTAATGAATTCTCCTGGTTACACAACTGCACTATCTGACCATGTAGTATTAGCACATTTATAGAAGGGATTTATTTATTTATAATTGCACCATCCGTTGTTCCCCAGATGAGGATGGGTTCCCTTTTGAGTCTGGTTCCCCTCGAGGTTTCTTCCTCACATCATCTCAGGGAGTTTTCCCTTGCAACCATTGCCTCTGGCTTGCTTATTAGGATAAATTCATACATTTAAAATCTATATCCTGAATTTATATATTTCTGTAAAACTGCTTTGGGGCAATGTCCATTGTTAAAAGCGCTATACAAATGAAACTGAATTGAATTGAACTGAATAACAAAAGTTATGTTGAGATCACGAGAAAATTAAGTCGAGACCATGAGAAAACAACTTTTTGTTACATCAAGATCACGAGAAGGCAATTAGAAGTTGTTGAGACCACAAGAAAATTAAGTCGTAATAACGAGAAAACAAAGGACAAAAATGCACAGCCGCATAGGGCTTCCGTATGCACTTGAACGGGACGGTTTATATTTATATACAGTGGGTATAGAAAAGAATCACCCCCCTTTAAAATAATCACATTTTGTTGCTTTTCAGCCTGAAATGAAGACGGACACAGTTTTTGTTTTATCCAGCTGTATTTACTCAGTGCAGCTTATAACATCCAAGTGAAGGATATAACACCAACATGCCAGAAGAAAATAAAACAATTTAAAAACAGAATCACTGAGTTGGAAAAAGGATCACCCCCCATTTTGTTGAACCACATTTTCCTTTAATTACAGCCTTTTGTCTGTTGGAATATGTCTCTACTAACTTTGTACATCTAGACTTTGCAATATTTCCCCACTCTTCTTTGCAGAACTGCTCAAGTTCAGTTATATTTTATGGTGACCATTTGTGGACTGCAGTCTTCAAGTCATTCCACTGATTTTCAATGGGGTTTAAGTCTGGGTCATGCAAGGACATTCACCTTTTTCTCCTTCAACCACTGTGTGGTCAATTTTGCTGTGTGCTTTGGGCCATTGTCATGTTGGAAGGTAAACCTTCTTCCCATTGACAACTTTCTGGCAGCAGATTTTTCCTTCTATCCTGACAAGTGCTCCAGTCCCTGCTGCAGAGAAACACCCCATAACAGGATACTACCTCCTCCATGCTTTACTGTAGGAATGGTGTTATTTGGATAGTGAGCTGTATTGGATTTCCGCCAGACATATTAAGGCCAAATAATTCAATTTTAGTCTCATCTGAGACTAAAATTCTGACCTGAATCTTCAAGGTGCATTTTGGCAAAGCTCAGTCATGACTGCATGTGGCCTTTCTTGAGGAGTGGCTTTTTTCTTGCAACCCTCCCATACAAGCCACATTTGTGGAGAATTTGTGATATTGTTGTCAAATGCTCACAATGACCACTCTGTCATAAATTCCTGCAACTGCTTCAGAGTTGCTGTAGGCCTCTTGGTAGCCTCTCTGACCAATTTCCTCCTGGCTCTTTCATCCAATTTGGAGCGACGTCCTGATCCAGGGAGGGTCTGTGTTTTATACCAAATGGTAAATGGTAAGCACTTATATAGCGCCTTTTAACCTTCGCAGTTCTTTACACTGTGTCTCATTCACCCATTCACACACACACACACACACACACCAATGGCAGCAGAGCAGGCACTTGCCTGCCATCGGGAGCAACTTGGGGTTCAGTGTCTTTGGACACTTTGGCACATGGAGTCATGTTGGCTGGGAATCGAACCGCCAACCCTATGATTAGGGGCCAACCCTATGATTAGGGGCCAACCCTATGATTAGGGGCCAACCCTATGATTAGGGGCCAACCCTATGATTAGGGGACAACCCGCACTACCACCTGAGCCCCAGCCACCCTAAATACCTTCCAATTCTTAATAATAGACTTCACTGTGCTTCTAGGCATTGATAAAGCCTTTGAAATTTTTTTGTATCCATCTTCTGACTTGTGCCTGTCCACAACTTTATCCCGGCGATCTTTTGATAGTGCCTTGCCACCCATAGTTGATTGTTTGCTTCAGTTGCACTACCAAGGACTGAAATGCTCCAGGAAAGCTCTTTTCATGCTGAGCTAATCAAAATGACCACATCTGATCATAGTTGAAAGTCAAATGGCTTTGTGTGCCACTGACAAGGTGATTAGCTATACCTTATTGAGTTTACAAGTCATTTTTAGGAACGGGGTGATCCTTTTTCCAACTCAGTGATTCTGATTTTTATTATTATTATTATTATTTTTTTTCTGACATGTTGGTGTTATATCTTTCACTTGGATGTTACAAGTTGCACTAAGTAAATACAGCTGGATAAAACAAAAACTGTCCATCTTCATTTCAGTCTGAAAAGCAACAAAAAGTGATTATTTTAAAGGGGGGTGATTCTTTTCTATACCCACTGTATGCTGGTTTATATTTTTTGGTTGAGTTATGAAAGCGTGCTGAAAAGCACTGTGCGGGCGCGGTATTTCAGCAGAGCTCTGTACTCGAATATATTTTCACAATCTCAACCAAAAATATCAACCAAAGAGAAAGGGGACCATCACTAGCTCGCGGCTACTGGCATAAAGTTGGCTTGATGTTGGACGTTCGATATTCACAAATTAAGGGACTGTCTCTAAAGTTATATACAGTCGGGGAAAAAAGTATTTGATCCCCTGCTGATTTTGTACGTTTGCCCACTGACAAAGAAATGATCAGTCTATAATTTTAATGGTAGGTGTATTTTAACAGTGAGAGACAGAATAACAACAAAAAAATCCAGAAAAACGCATTTCAAAAAAGTTATAAATTGATTTGCATTTTAATGAGGGAAATAAGTATTTGATCCCCTATCAGTCAGAAAGATTTCTGGCTCCCAGGTGTCTTTTACACAGGTAATGAGCTGAGATTAGGAGCACACTCTTAAAGGGAGTGCTCCTAATCTCTGTTTGTTACCTGTAAAAAGCCTCCTGTCCACAGAAGCAATCAATCAATCAGATTCCAAACTCTCCACCATGGCCACGACCAAAGAGCTGTCCAAGGATGTCAGGGACAAGATTGTAGACCTACACAAGGCTGGAATGGGCTACAAGACCATCGCCAAACAGCTTGGTGAGAAGGTGAAAACGGTGCGATTATTCGCAAATGTAAGAAACTGTCAGTCTCCCTCAGTCTGGGGCTATGCAAGATCTCACCTTGTAGACTTTCAATGATCATGAGAACGGTGAGGAATCAGCCCAGAACTACACGGGAGGATCTTGTTAATGATCTCAAGGCAGCTAGAACCATAGTCACCAAAAAAAATATTTGGTAACACACTACGCCGTGAAGGACTGAAATCCTGCAGCACCCGCAAGTTCCCGCTGCTCAAGAAAGAACATGTACAGGCCCGTCTGAAGTTTGCCTGAATGATTCAGAGGAGAACTGGGTGAAAGTGTTGTGGTCAGGTGTGGTCAGATCTCTTTGGCATCACCTCAACTCGCCGTGTTTGGAGGAGGAGGAATGCTGCCTATGACCCCAAGTCATAACACCATCCCCACTGTCAAACATGGAGGTGGGAACATTATGCTTTGGGGGTGTTTTTCTGCTAAGAGGACAGGACAACTGCACCGCATCAAAGGGACGATGGATGGACGGGGCCATTTACCGTCAAATCTTGGGTGAGAAACTCCTTCCCTCAGCCAGGGCATTGAAAATGACCTTAATGACTTGGAGAGCATCTGCAAAGAGGAGTGGGACAAAATCCCTTCTGAGATGTGTGCAAACCTGGTGGCCAACTACAAGACACATCTGACCTCCGTTATTGCCAACAAGGGTTTTGCCACCAAGTACTAAGTCGAAGGGGTCAAATACTTATTTCCCTCATTAAAATGCAAATCAATTTATAACTTTTTTGAAATGTGTTTTTCTGGATTTTTTTTGGTTGTTATTCTGTCTCTCACTGTTAAAATACACCTACCAATAAAATTATAGACTGATCATTTCTTTGTCAGTGGGCAAATGTACAAAATCAGCAGGGGATCAAATACTTTTTTCCCCCCACTGTATGACACTGGTATACACATTTGTAACTTCAATAACATTTGAAGAGAGTGAATTACAGTCACAAAACCAACTGTAAAGTGTTCGTGTAGATGTCCGCTATAATGCACACCTTTTAGCTTTTTGATATTTATTAAAATAAACCACTGCAAAATTCAGTTTCTCTGGTTTTACTATTTATAGGTATGTGTTTGGGTAAAATGAACATTTTTGTTTTATTTTATAAACTACTGACAACATTTCTCCCAAATTCCAAATAAAAATATTGTCATTTATTGGGAGAAATGTTTTCAGTAGTTTATAGAATAAAACACGTTCATTTTACCCAAACACATACCTATAAGTAGTAAAACCAGAGAAATTTTGCAGTGGTTTCTTATTTTTTTCCAGAGCTGTATACAGAAAAGAATCACCCCCCTTGTGGAGGCGGGGGCGTGGTCGAGCACCGGTTTGTGAATGGAGGGCGGAGCCGGAGAAAGAGAGTGGTAAGGTTTACACACCTGTAGGAAATTGAGACTAACGAGTGTTCTGTGTTGCAGTGAGAAGAAAAGGAGGAGAGACATGCGCCTTGAGAGAGAGAGCGACGCCGACACAGAGCCACATGTGTGCGTGCGTGTGTGTAGTGATAACGGAAAATAAAAAAAAGTTTCAAGTTGGAGTAAGCCTGTCTCCTGTCTGGTTCCTCCGTACCCAGCCTTGGAATCTTTACACTGGGAAAATGAGAGGAAATCGCCGCCATGGAAGGCTCACCTCTGGACCATCTCATCAACCAGCTGGCCAACCTCCACCAGACCCAACACCAGGCCCTCCTGCAGCTCCAGCGCGACCAGGAAAAGCGGTTTAAGGACCTCCTCAACGCCCAGGCCGAGGACCGCAAGGTGCTCCAGGGCCTGGTGCAGCAGGCCGGGATTCCAGCCGCCGGCCCCGCAGCAGCCACGCCCGCTGCTCTGCCCCACGTCACGCTGATGAAGATGGGACCTCAGGACGATCCAGAGGCCTTCCTGGAGCTGTATGAGCGCTCCACGCGGGCATGGGGCTGGCCTGAGGGTCAGTGGGCAGCCCTCCTGGTGCCGCTCCTGTCGGGCGAGGTGCAGCTCGCGGCCCAGCAGCTGCCCATTGCAAGCATGCTGGAATACCCGGACCTGAAGCGGGCGATCCTGCAGCGGGTTGGGTGGACCCCCGAAGAGCACCGGCAGCGCTTCAGAGCCCTGGCCTTCGCGGAGCTCGGCAGGCCATTTGCCTTCGCCCACAAGCTAAAGGACACCTGCAGGAGGTGGTTGATGGCTGAGGAGCGCGACGCAGAGGAAGTGATCGACCTAGTGGTGCTAGAGCAGTTTATCACCCGGCTTCCCGACGGGACGGTGGAATGGGTCCAGTGCCATCGTCCTGCGTCGCTGGATGAGGCGGTTCAGCTGGCAGAGGATCACCTGGCGGCGTATCCAGGGGCAGGCGAGCCCCACCCTTCTTCCTCTCTCTCTTTCTCTCGACCTCGTGGCTCTCCCCATCCTTTCCCTGTCCCTACCCCCCGGAGACGCGGGCTGGGTCCACCCCGACCCATGCCACGCTCCCGTCCCTTTCCCCCTCCCCTTCCCACTCCCTCTGCTCTCCCTGTTTCTGTCTCTTCTGCTCCTCAGGTGGGTGAAACCAAAGCTGCCGGTGCAGGAGGAATGCCTGGGTTGGCGTGCTGGCGTTGCAGGGATCCGGGGCATTTCCAGGATCAGTGCCCCGTCATGGATGTGGGAGCAATGGTCCGGCTCCCCGACGCGCTGCAGGCCGCCCCCGATCGAGCAGGGACGTACCGCATACCGGTGAGTGTTCAAGGGGGTACATACCAAGCCTTGGTGGATTCAGGATGCAATCAAACCTCCATTCACCAAGGCTTGGTTCAAGGGGAGGCATTGGAAAATGCACGTTTGGTGAAGGTGAGGTGTGTGCACGGGGATATTCACGAGTACCCATTAGTGCCCATTGTCATCAAATTTCGAGGGAAAAAGAATATAGTGGAGGCGGCGGTTAGTCCCCGTCTCACCCATCCACTAATTTTAAGAACTAATTGGCCGGGGTTTCATTTATTAGCGAGAGAAATGTTTGTGGATGGGTCCTGCATAATGGAGAGGCGGTGTGGAATGTGCGCAGCCTTGGTGGGAGAGGCGGTGCCAGGGCTGTCAATGACAGCTCCACGTCAGCGTGACAACGAGAGCGGGGGGAGTGGCTCTCCCCCCCTCTTAGCAGGGATTCCCCTCAGGGATTTTCCCTTGGAGCAGTCACGCGACAAAACCCAGAAGCACGCCTTTGCTCAAGTGAGAGTAATCGATGGTCAGCCAATCCAGCCCAATGTTGTGCTCTCCCACCCCTACTTCGCCATTATAAAAGAAAGGATTTATAGAGTGACGCAGGACACTCAGACACAGGAAAATGTAACCCAATTGTTGGTTCCGAAGAACCGTTGGGAAGGATTATTCCAGGCAGCTCATTATAACCCTATGCCGGGGCACTTAGGGCAGGCGAAAACAGTAGGTCGGCTCTTGGCTCGCTTTTATTGGCTGGGCATTCGTGGCGACGTTCGCCGATGGTGATGAATGCCAGCTGGTGAATCCACCGGCCACCCCAAAAGCGCCGTTGCGCCCACTCCCGTTAATCAAGGTCCCCTTCGAGAGAATTGGCATGGACCTCGTCGGGCCATTAGACCGATCTGCACGGGGGTATCGCTTTGTATTAGTGGACTACGCAACGCGATACCCGGAAGCGGTGCCTCTACGCAATATCTTCGCGAGGAATGTTGCGGATGCACTCTTCCGTGTTATCTCCCGGGTTGGGATCCCGAAAGAGATCCTAACTGATCAGGGCGCATCTTTTATGTCATGGACCCTGCGCGAACTGTACGAATTGTTGGGGGTTAAAGCGATTCGCACCAGCGTTTGTCATCCGCAAACGGATGGGCTGGTGGAGCGCTTTAATCAAACGCTTAAAAATATGATTCGTAAGTTTGTGTAGGAAGATACACGGAATTGGGATAAGTGGCTAGAGCCCCTGTTATTTGCAGTATGAGAGGTTCCGCAAGCCTCCACGGGGTTCTTTCCATTTGAATTATTGTATGGACGCAAGCCGGGCAGCGTACTTGACGTCATATGGGAAAATTGGGAGGAGGGGCCTTCAGCCAGTAAGAATGAAATTCAGCATGTTTTGGACCTGAGAGCAAAACTCCACACATTAAGTCACCTAACGCAGGAGAATTTGCTACAGGCACAAGAACGTCAATCCCGGCTGTATAACGGGTGCACGGCTACGCGAGTTCACACCGGGAGATAAAGTGCTTGTGTTACTACCCACGGCGAGCTCCAAATTACTCGCCAAGTGGCAAGGACCCTTTGAGGTCACACGGCAAGTCTGGGATATCGACTATGAGGTAAGGCGAACAGATAGAGGCGGGGCGCGGCAGACTTATCATGTAAACCTGCTAAAACTATGGAGGAAGACGGCATCATTAGCGTTGGCAATGGTAGTTCCTGAAAGGGAGGAGCTAGGGCCGGAGGTAGATGTAAAATTGGCAAGTCAATCCCCTCTGGTGCCGTGCGGGGACCACCTCTCCCCAGCCCAAATTACAGATATCAAAACCCTACAGGCAGAGTTTTCTGATGTGTTCTCGCCTCTCCCCGGCCGCACTAACCTCATAGAGCACCACATTGAGACAGCCCCAGGGGTGGTGGTTCACAACCGCCCTATCGGCTCCCCGAACACAAAAAAAATGTGGTCTGGGATGAACTTAAGGCCATGCTCAAAATGGGGGTAATCGAGGAGTCCCACAGTGACTGGAGTAGCCCGGTGGTCTTAGTTCCCAAGGCCGATGGGACGGTCCGGTTTTGTGTGGACTTTAGAAAAGTCAACGTGGTGTCTAAATTCGACGCATATCCAATGCCTCGCATTGACAAACTGCTCGATCGGTTGGCCGCGGCTCGCTTTTATTTGACACTGGATTTAACCAAGGGATATTGGCAGATCCCCTTGACTCCAATGTCCCGGGAAAAAATGGCCTTTTCCACCCCGTTCGGCTTACACCAATTCATAACCCTTCCTTTTGGGTTGTTCGGAGCTCCCGCGACATTCCAGCGGCTCATGGACCGAATACTCCGTCCACACGCTGCATCTGCCGCCGCCTATTTAGACGACATTATTATATACAGTAATGACTGGCAGCGACAGATGCAGCACTTAAGGGCGGTGCTGAGGTCGCCGAGGCGTGCGGGACTCACGGCCAACCCAAAGAAGTGCGCAATTGGACGGGTGGAAGTACGGTATCTGGGCTTCCACTTGGGTCATGGACAGGTGCGTCCCCAAATTGATAAGACAGCAGCGATTGCGACCTGCCCAAGGCCCAAGACCAAAAAGGAGGTGAGACGGTTCGTGGGGTTGGCTGGCTATTATCGTAGGTTTGTGCCTAATTATTTGGACGTCACCAGCCCGCTGACTGATCTCACTAAAAAGGGGGCACCAGACCCAGTCCAGTGGACGGAGCCGTGCCAACAGGCTTTCACTCAGGTAAAAGCTACACTGTGTGGCGGACCACTTTTACATTCTCCTGACTTCTCTCTCCCTTTTGTTTTGCAGACAGATGTGTCGGACAGGGGGCTGGGGGCCGTGCTGTCCCAGGTGGTGGAGGGGGTGGAGCGCCCCATGCTGTACATCAGCCGCAAGCTCTCGGTACGGGAGACAAAGTACAGCACAATTGAGAAAGAGTGCCTGGCCATCAAGTGGGCGTTCCTCACCCTCTGCTACTATCTGCTGGGGCGGGCCTTCACCCTCTGGTCCTGGCACTTCAGCCTTTTAAGTTCGAGGTGATCCACAGACTGGGGGCGCAGATGGCTGTGGCGGACTTCCTCCCAGGAATTCCCTGTAGGGGAATATATATATATATATATATTCCCTACAGGGAATATATATATATATATATATATATATATATATATATATATATATATATATATATATATATATATATATATTCCCTACAGGGAATATATATAATATATATATATATATATATATAATATATATATATATATATATATATATATATATATATATATATATATTCCCTACAGGGAATATATATATATATATATATATATATATATATATATATATATATATATATAGTATATATATATATATATATACTATATATATATATATATATATATTCCCTACAGGGAATATATATATATATATATATATATATATATATATATATATATATATATATATATATATATATATATATATATATATATTCCCTGTAGGGAATATATATATATATATATAGTATATATATATATATATATATATATATATATAGTATATATATTCCCTGTAGGGAATATATATATATATATATATATATATATATATATATATATATATATATATATACTATATATATATATATATATATATATATATATATATATATATATATTCCCTGTAGGGAATATATATATATATATATATATATATATATATATATATATATATATATATATATATATATATATATATATATATATATATATATATATATATATATATATATTCCCTACAGGGAATATATATATATATATATATATATATATATATATATCTATATATATATATCTACAGGGAATATATATATATATATATATATATATATTCCCTACAGGGAATATATATATACTATATATATATATATATTAATATATATATATATATATATATAGTATATATATATATATATATATTCCCTGTAGGGAATATATATATATATATATACTATATATATATATATATATATATATATATATATATATATATATATATATATATATATATATATATATATATCCCTGTAGGGATATATATATATATATATATATATATATATATATATATATATATATATATATATATATATATATATATATATATATATATATATATATATATATATATATATATCCCTACAGGGATATATATATATATATATATATATATATATATATATATATATATATATATATCCCTACAGGGATATATATATATATATACTATATATATATATATATATATATATATATAAATATATCCCTGTAGGGATATATATATATATATATATATATATATATATATATATATATATATATATCCCTGTAGGGATATATATATATCTATATATATATATATATATATATATATATATATATATATATATATATATATATATATATATATATATATATTCCTCTGGGAATATATATACTATATATATATATATATATATACTATATACTATATATATATATATATAGTCTATATATATATATATATATATATATATATTCCCTGTAGGGAATATAAAACCACACACATTGTACTGGAGACTACAGTATTATTTTTTTATACAGTACTATTTTTATTTAATTTTTTTTTGTCACACCAAATATTGACTTTGTTTAATTTACTACTGTTTACTGCTCTTTACTGTATTTTTTCAAGCTGCTTAGTTACTTGAGGCAAATGGATAAGCTACTGTCAAGCTACTGGAAAAAAAATTAAGCTCGTTACTTAGCTATTTATATATACACAGTTGCAAACAAAATTATTCAACCCCCATTGCAAATCAGGTTTATAGTCAAAATTTACAGACTTTCAGCTGTTTGCAATGAACAAATCAAAAAAAGCAATTGAAATAGTTCAACACATGAAATGCTTCAAGTGATTTCTCCAAATTCAACTGAAAATGCAACTTATAATGACTTCTCTCAAAATTATTCAACCAACTGAATAGAATCCCTCACAACAGCACAAATATGCAAAACAGGAGTTGTCTCAAGCACACCTGATGCAACTTATCAAGGGCTTCATTAGTTGCACCAGGTGTGCTTGAGCTGGAACACATGAAATACGTGAACTGGCTAGGGGTTTGTTGAGTGTCACGTTTGACTGCATGTTAGAAATATGGCTAGGTCAAAAGAATAGTCCAAAAAGAGAAGAGCTCATCGCCCTTCACAATCAAGGAACAGGATACAAAAAGATAGCGAAGACACTGAATGTTCCTAGAGACACCGTTGGAAGCATAGTTTACAAGTTCAAAGTTAAGGGAACAGTGGTTACACTACCTGGAAAGAAAAAGGAAGCTATCAACAACTGCAACCAGATTTCTGAGAAGGCAGGTTGTGAAAAACCCTTGAGTGACTGCAAAAGACCTGCAGTGAGACTTGGTGGCAACAGGCACTGAGGTTTCTGTGAACACAGTATGGCACGTACTAAATGCAGAAGGTTTCCATGCCAGAACTCCAAGACGTACACCACTACTGACCCAAAAGCACAAGAAATGTCGGCTCCAATATGCTCAAAATCATATAAATAAGCCACAGACGTTTTGGGATTCTGTTCTCTGGAACTTTTCAGCACGATGGATCAGCGGTATGTCTGGAGGAAGAAGAATAAAGCATATGCTGAAAAGGACACTCTGTCCACAGTCAAGCATGGTGGTGGCTCAGTGATGCTCTGGGTCTGCATTGCGTCTTCTGGCACTGGAAACCTGCAGCGTGTGGAAGGCAAGATGGATTCACTGAAGTATCAGGAAATCATAGGAGAATACATCATGCCGTCTGTGAGGAAGCTTAAGCTTGGGCGTCATTGGACCTTCCAACAGGACAATGATTCCAAGCATACTTCAAATTCCACCAAGGCTTGGTTGCAGAAGAAGTCCTGGAAGATTCTACAGGGGCCATCAGTCACCTGACTTGAATCCCATACAAAATCTCTGGTGAGATTTGAAGAAGGTGGTTGCAGCAGGCAAATCCAAGAATATTACTGGACTGGAGGCCATTGCTCATGTACTAAGATTCCTCAGGGAGGAATGGGCTAAGATTCCTCAGGAACACTGCCAGAAGCTGATGTCTGGCTACGCATCTCATTTGCAGCAGGTCATAACAGCAAAAGGGTGCTCTATTAAGTACTAAAGATGCTTGCCATAAAGGGACTGAATAATTTTGAGAGTCATTATAAGTTGCATTTTCAGTTGAACTTGGGGAAACCACTTGAAGCATTCTTTGTGTTGAGCTATTTCAGTTGCTTTTGTTTGATTTGCTGAAAGTCTGTAAAGCTGAAAGTCTGTAAATTTCGACAATAAACCTGATTGGCAATTGGGGTTGAATGATTTTGATTGCAACTGTAGCTACTCCCTAAAACTGAGAAACACTAATAACTAATAACTCAAATAAATATGATATTTGCTAGAACTTCTGTTTGAAGCACCTGTCCTCGAACACCTTTCCTGTCCTCTGTCCAAACAGTTTGCAGCCATTTTGCCAATTTTTTATTCGGTGGATGGGAGTTGAAAATGTAGACAGCTAGGGTGGATCACTTTACTTTTCCTTTTCCAAAGCCATGTCTAACATGTCTAGCCATGCCTTAACTATTTGATTTCGGCCACCAGCCTTTGCCCAAAGGTCATTTTCTCTTTTACGTTTCCCTTTTTTAAATCTGGCCATTATGCCTACTGCAGTCTTCTAACAGCATGCAACTCTTAATTGACTCTTGAGCCCATCCCCCCTTGGTAAGAGTTCCAGCAGTCTAGAACTCAGCACACTTTCTCCGGAAAATTACTGAGAATTTACCGTTAAGAGCTCATGGACCTTTAAAAAAACCCATATGGTAGTGAAATACATGGCAGATTTTTGTGACTGTAAGTCATTCTCTTCAAATGCTATTTAGCTTTAAATTATGGTATATTTTGTGTATGACCCCATTCGGTACTGAAAGACATGCAGGGTTGGGAGGGTTACTTTAAAAATGTAATCTGTTACAGTTACAAATTACTTCATATAAAATGTAATCAGTAACATAATCCAAGTATCACAATATGAAAGTAATGCAATCTGATTACTTTTGGATTACTTCAAGGTCACATATGTAAATAAAGTCAAGAGAAAAGAAACATAATCTAAAATACTTTTATTTAGAGCTTATTTTAGAACTTAAAATGTTCAATGTTCAGTGTTTGGATTTGTGTTAATAAAATAAATAAATGTGTTGCTCATGTGAGTCACAACTGGCAAGAGAGAACCAGAACCATAATCATGCAGCTGTCTATATTGTGTTATGTCAAAAGCAGGGCTCCAGACAAACAAATCTATTAAGGAGCCATTGGCTCCTATAAGAAAAAAAAAAAAAAAAAAAACAGGTGCCAAATGATTTTTTAAGTGCCACATAAGAATTTACATTTGAAAATTTTAAAACACTTACTTTCAGTCATCCTGTCATGTGTGTACATCTGGACTCCTTTTACAGCATCATCATTTTCATCCAAGTTCACTTAAAGTGGGAACTGAATGTCTTTTCCAACTTGAGAACTATATACAGTCGCAAAGAATTGTTCTTTACACAGAATCTGAGCCAGTGTCACTGACCGTATTTATGCAGCATCACTTGGCCATTGAGTGGAGTTTGGCCTCCTCTGTGTTGCAGAAAGCCACCGTTTGACACATGGTTCAGGATCAAACTGTTCAAGTGATGGGCCTCTGTGCTGATCCTGATCAAGTCTTCCAAGGTTGAATTGCGTACTTTTGATTTTATCCTGTCTTGAGCTGAAAAGCCACGTTCGCACTGAGCAGCCAAAATTGGTAGGAATAAGCAACATCTCAACTAGATGCATTCTGCTCAAAGCACATGCTATGTCGTTGTCATACGTCTTGCACACATCCATTCCATTTTTCTTCATTAGTAATATCTGAGAGGTAAATTTGGTGAAAGGCAGCTCTTCACATGCAATCATATAGGCGGTGTTGAATTTTATTTTTAGCCTTTTCCATTCGGTCTTGTCATGTAGTTCACATGCACGAGACACTGCTTGTGCTAACGGTGTTTTTGTGGAGCTCTCTGTGATTACACAGTCACGAGCTATTTTATGCTTTTGACTATCGCCCTGTTTTCTCACGGTCTCTTTCTTGAAATGGTTCGTTCCGGTAATGAAATCCGTTTTCCCCGCTATTTCTCTGCCCGCTTTGAAACAAAAGTCACAAAACATTTTGTGTGCGATGATCATACCTGAGCCATGCAAACTCTTGAATCCTAGAAGTCTTAAAATGCCTTTCTGCACTTTTACTTGGGTGTTCATTGATTGACACGGAAAGATGATCCTCTGTGTCTCCGTCGTTTTCTACCTTTCTCATGCTGGCACAGCTGGCGCCTGCTTTTTTATTAGCAGGTGTCCCATCAGCATTGTTGCTCGACAGAGATGAGGATTGTTTGAAAAAGTCTGATATTTTTTGTTTAGACATGTCTTTCTGAGGCGGAAAGCTGATTCCTGCTTTCCCCATGCGTATTTTGGCGCTCTAGATGAATTTGAACTTCATGCACAGGACCTCATTTTATTACGTCAATACAACAAATTATGCAAGAGGCTCCTCCTCACAGAACGCAATTAAAAAGACAGTACATGCAATTTTACATGCAAATTTATATTGTCACCAGTGACGATCTCGGCAAAAATATCATTCGCAAATTAATATTTTTGGTCGCAAATCCGACCTTTTTAGGCACAGTCTGGAGCCCTGCAAAAGTAATCCTGATAGTATTCCCATTTTTTACAAAATGTACCTGTAATCTGATTACTCTGTTTTTTGACGTAAATGTAACGGATTACAGTTACCATTTTTTTGTATCCTGATTAAGTAACGCTGTTACATGTAATTCCGTTACTCCCCAGGCCTGAATACATGGTACTTTTTACATATGATTTGATAGTTTAAATATCAAAAATCTAAAAGGTGCATTATAGCTGACACCTACATGAACACTTTACAGTTGGTTTTGTGGCTGTAAGTTATTCTGTTCAAATACTATTGAGCTTTAAATTATGGTATATTTTGTGTATGAGCCCATTCGGTAGCGAAATACATGGTAATTTTTACATATGTTTTGATAGTTTATTTTAATAAATATCAAAAATCTAAAATGTGTGCATTATAGCTGACACATACATGAACACTTTACAGTTGGTTTTGTGACTGTAAGTCATTCTCTTCAAATGCTATTGAAGTTAGAAATGTGTATACCAATGTTGTATGTAACTTTAGAGATGGTCCCTTAATTTGCGAATATCGAACATCCGACATCAAGCCAACTGAAGTCTCTACTTCCAGGTCAGGGAGCTGTCGATCCAAATCTCACTAGCCACTGAGAGCAAATTACTGTTAAGCCCGCAATTATTATTAAATATTCAGTACTTTTGGCACAAAGTTATTTCCACAAAAGAAACACACGTAAATAGACTCACAGTAATAAGACACAGGTGAGAATCACGAGAATTACCTGCCAGTTCAACCCACCTCCTTCCTGTCTGCAACTGTTGCTCGACCACGCCCCCACTGCCACAGAATCATTTTTGTGTATTTAAGAATTTTTAGGTAATCATAAATCTAGGCAATTTATAAAGATATGGCAAATCTAAATAAACAAATAATGTGTGCAAACTTAATATCTCACTTTAATGCAAGGACAAACAGCAAAATGTGATTTGTCTCAATTCTGAATTTTAAAAGAATAAGCACCATTTGAGCAAAGATCTGCATTAGTTTCCATAGATAAATTAATAAAAACAGTTAATTGGCTTGGACCTTACTATATAACACATTTATGTGAATTGACAAAGATGTCTTGACAGCGTACCAATGCAGGTAGCTGCCTGCCGGGCGAAATGGACAGTGTCTAGGCATACAGTGCACTTGGCTGCCCTCATGTTAAGACCCTGGGTGAACCGGTGTGGGGTGCTGTGACTGCCATGAGTACTGTGGTGAAGCCTCTCCTTTACACGTCGCACATATTCTAAACAGTGAACAGTTCAGAACAGCACAACTTGGTCATCTGTACATCATCCTTTGCTAACCACATTATCTTGCCAACCCAGCATAAAGATAATAAAAGCTGTCAAAAGCAATGTCAAACACCCTGAGAGTATTTGGCTAAACAGAAAGGGATAGTAGTCACATAACAATTTGTCCTGGACCCTAATAAAGTTGCCCATAGTTAGCTGGTGTGGTGTGACATGCAGATTTTCAACTGAAACATAAGATTTATAATGTACAAGATGATGAAGAGTAGTAAGAGCATGGCCACTGGTTTTCAGTGAGATTCATAGACTAAGGTTGCATTCAGAGATAACCTCATTGTCCCCAACAGCTTGTGTTTTCTGCAGTGGAAGTGGTCCTGAAGTATAATTTTACAATATGATTGTTATGCAGTGGAGAAGTTTTAATGATGTGCCATTGTTACAACATTGTAATTGATGTACCACAGCAAATGATAGCATAATAAATTACACAGTATAATAATACCATAAAGCATATATGTTTATACTGATACAAACTGACTTATTTTGGAGTATAAAAGAGAGTTCAACCAAAGTACTTTTTGCCTTTTCTGAACAGTGATCTTATCTTTGGAACAAAGAAAGCAAGAATCCTTAGCCTAATGCATAAGAACTTACTTTCAGAAGTGGCTCTCCTTATTTCTGCAGGGAAAAAAAGCATGGAAGATAAGAATGGCCAATTTTAATAGCTTTTTATTTTAAATAAATAAATAATAAAAAAAAATTCTCATTGAAATATTCTCATTGACAAAATATAACATAAGGATCATATCAATTTCTCATGTAATTTTCTTACTGGTCTCCTTTTTTATTTTAAATGCAGGCAAAATGACTGGTCAAATGGACCAGATTGGTGAAATGGACCGAATACTTCTTATATTACATATGGGAATTAACCGACAGTGATGCCTAACTCCTTGATAGGAAGAATGTCATAAAAATGAGGCTGTGTGCTAACCGTCAGAGTTGGCCGTCTCCTTCCTCCGGCTGGAATTGGATTGTGCCAGGCTGGAAGGGTTGGGCTGGTGTTCAGGAGATTTGGTAGACTTAGTTGACATCATGAGCTGCTGCCGGGCCAGACCAGAAGTGGCAGGAGTACCACCATGTTCCAGTGCTTTATTAAACTGCACGGCTGAAGGAGAGGGGGCATGAGGAACAAATGAGAATTTAAAATAAAAAAAAAAACAAAAAAAAAACCTCAGAGCAAAAAATGCACATTTAGTGATTGCAAGAAGAGCAGTGGTAGCTCAGTGGTTAAGATATTGGACTACTGATCAGAAGGTCATGAGTTCAAACCCCAGCACTGCCAAGCTGCCACTGTGGGACCTTGAGCAAGGCCCTTAACCCTCAATTGCTCAGTTGTATAAATGACATAAATGTAAATAGTGCCTTTGTTTGAATATCTTTATCAATGGCCATTTAATGTTTTGTGTTTTTAGGCCAAAAGATGTGCTTAAATTAAATGTCACTTTCCTTAAGATTTTCACAGCTTTAATTGTTTGGAGTAACAGCATAAAAATGTAATCATCTTCTTAGGTTCATGTATACTACATCATACCCTCTCTAAGTTCCATGCGTGTCTTTTGGAGGGCCTCCTCCAGCTCAGAGCAGCGGGCACGTTCTTTATCCAGTGCTACCTTCATATCGCTGTACTGCAGGGGCACAGGGGTCACAACAGGCACAGAGCCTGTCTGGGTCTGACCCTGGGCTGCCAGTGCTGCCAGCAGGTCCTCCCGACGCCTGCCACCAAAGATGCCCTGTACACAAAGCAGAGCCAGAGTGAACCGCCCAGGCCCAATGATCTATTGATTATATGTTACAAATCATCCTATCCATAACTTTACACTCAGCTAGAATGTATAGGGATTTAGATATTTAATAAAATTTGCTATATCTAAATATCTGCTTCTTACATATCTGTATAGCTCTGATGCTTGGGCAAAGACTTACATGCAGGCTAACTGAATGTGACAGTGCACCATGTCTGTGTGTGCAGCTCAGAGTTGCAGACTACAGCTTCCATGATCACCCACATCACGTGACTTGTAGTCAAACATCTATCCCTGCTTACCTGATTACTAATGGAACTCACCTGTATGCAATCACACTACTCATTTTAAATAACTCAGACTTTCACTGAATTACTTTGTGATGTACCGCTTCAGCATTTTGTCTGTGACGATACCAAGCCTTTGCTATCTGTCTTGTTTAAGCTATATTGCGCGAGCAATAATGTGGTTATATTGAATATTGGCACAATGATATTCAGTATAACCACACTCTTGTTTGTGTGATATTGCTTTTATATAATGGATTTATAAATAAGAAATTAACATCGAGTAACTGACACTTCAGACAAAATATGGCCAAATAATTTGTTTATTTCTGCTCTGCCAACAGAAATAGATCCCGAAAAAGTTACACTCATTGATAGCCCATCAGCTAGCTGGCTAGCCAGCTCATTAAAGGTCATCTTCATCTTTCATCTTCATCTGACTTTTATATTTGTAAAGTCAGAATTTATATTCATGGAAATTGTATCATTTGGCATGTCTGCTGATGATGTCACTAACTCTACCGTAGTAGCAGTTTCAGTGGGACTGTTGTTAGAACTGGAATGTTGCATGGCGAACATAGACAAGTGAAATGATACAAACAGCGAAACGCCACAGTGCAGTTATACTAAATATAAGCACTCTTGGAATGCCACTCATCCAATCAAATTGGTGGACAGGAACAAACTGTTGTATAATTAGTGTTTGACAATAGACTACTTCATGTTTGCTGATTTAGTCTTGTATAGTTCATGCCTATTTGCCTAGTTCTTTGGTTTGTCTGCTACACTGATTTTAAGAAAACCAGAAAACTTTCAGTTGTGTCCTTCTGTCCGCTTCATGACACAGTGCACCATGGTCATGCAAAATTGGACCACATTTATGTGGTTATAGGGACAATCAATAAGGGCTTCAAAGAGAAGCATTTTCAGCAAGCATTTAGTTGGTGGGGAAATGAGACGAATGCCCAGCAGACTCTGACCTTTTTCTTCTTAGAGGGATGGTCTACCTTGGCCTGCAGGAAGTCTATAAGCTTGGTCTGCTGGGTGATGGTGCCCTCCATCTTCACTTTCTCATGAGAATATGCTGCCTGAAAGAGTTCATGCAAAAATGCTTACATTAGTGTCATTACTGGATTTTGCTTTCAATACTGAATTATACTAAATCTCGATTAATCACACTTTCAGCCATGAATTCATTAATATTTCAGGGGGTATACCTGTATGTTTTCCAGCTGATACTCCAGGTCTGTTCTCTCAGTCTTCAGTAGGTCGGTCTGGTCCAGTGCATCCTGCAGGCCCTGTGTCAGTCTGAAAATATGACTCTTTTGCATGTCCAGCTGCTGCTGTAGCTTTGCTTGCTGCACAAACATGTACACACAGAAAAACACAATCAGGGAAGATTTCTGTTTTAGTGTCTATCAGCTTGTTTTGGGTCATTGTCTTACTGCATGTTGAAGTTCCTCCCAATTAGATTGGATGCATTTCTCTGTAAATTGGAAGACAGAATGTTTCTGCAGACTTCTGAATTCATTCTGCTACTACCATAATGAGTTACACCTTACTTGACCAATGAGCGCTTATGTTTTGGATCATGAGCAGATAATAATAATCATCATCATCATCATCATCATCATCATAATAATAATAACAAGTTTTATTTATATAGCACCTTTCCATAGCTCAAGGACACTTTACAATCAGGAACAAACAACAATTGAACATACAGACAAAGAAATCCCAGAAAGTCAGGCATCAGAAGTAGAGAGTTAGTGTTGGGAAAAGAGAAAGGATTTTAACTGTGATTTAAACAAGGAAATGGAGGAAATGTTCCAGAGATTTTGGGGGAGTGAGTTCCATAACTTAGGGGCAGTTACGCTGAAGGATCGGCCACCAGCAGTGGAGAGACAGAATTTAGGGACACAGAGAACTCCTAGGTTTGATGAGCGAAGGGAACATGTTGGTGTGTAAATGTGCAGTAAGTTACAAAGGTACTGGAGTGCTAGACCATTTAACAAAACAGAAGTTTGAATTGAATGCGACAGGAGACAGGCAACCAGTGCAAACCAGCCAAAGTGGGAATAAAATGTTTGAAGCGTTTTGCATGGGTAATAACGTGTGCTGCAGAGTTTTGAATGTATTGTAATGTGGTAATCAACCTAGATGGGAGGCCAAAAAACAGACAATTGCAGTAATCAATTTGTGATGTTATGAATGCATTAACCAGTGACTCAGCATCCTTCATGCACTTGAAAATTGGGTGGGTTCAAACAAAAGTTGCTATGTTCTATGTTGTTTAACACATCTAAATGTAAATATCAGGAACAGAAATCTGAAATTCTGATCTATTGTCTCATATTCATCTTTTGATCTGAAACTTGAATGTCTTCAGTGCATAGCAAAGGCGTTGGCCTTGCTGTTCCAATACTTTCAGAGGGGACTATTCATGGCACTATGCCCTGAAATGTGCGTGCATCATTTCTCATGCATACATAAGGATATTGCACTTATTCTAGACTGTTCCAGGGGTAAAATAATGAATAGAATATTTTAGAAACTTAGAATTAGAATAGAACAGTTCACCAGAAATAATTTAAACAAACATTTCCAAAAAAGTAGACTAATCAGAGTTAACCAACACCAAGGTGTAATTCCTTGGCAATACACATGACTTTTTTTTCAAATAAAGTCAAGTGTATTTTGGAATATATAACACCATGTATTGGTGTTATAGAATGGCTTACTATGTATTTATTCATGCTTCTGAAGGACACTGCTAACAGCAAGTGAAATGTGGATTGCTTTTTAAGAACCATGAGCATTATCTGGATCAAGATGATAACTAGACTAAAACTGAGCCATTTTCACTACTAGAAGGTTATATGCTTAGAAATATGTTTGGAATTGGAGCCAGCATTCAAGATATCATCACTGTGCAGAAATGAATCGCTTGGACTGCATCCTATCCAGTTCATATAGGATTTTGCAGGAGTTTTTTTATGATTGTTGTGAGACCTTTTAGCTGTACTCATGTTTGACACATGTGAATCGAGCAGGGCTTTGACTGAATGTGTGTTGTGATTACATCACATCATGCATCCTGGCCAAATCTCTGGAAAATCTGTGGTAATTTAAAAAATTTCTGAAATCACAAAATCCTGGAGGGACTGCCTATCTAAAGTATCTACCAAATGTAAATGTAAACTGCAATCACACAATCCCTGTTCCCTTACAGGAAGTGGTAACTTTGTGCCTTTGCCATTGGGCTTGTTTCAGAGAGAAATAGGTGACCAGTCTTGCTTGTCTGTCATCTGTGAGCTATGTCAGACTTATTGGACATGTCACTTAGATCAATCAAGTCTCCTTACATTTAGGCTAGCAAGACAACATCAAAAGCCAATTAACAGACAATGTTTTTTTTATGTTAAAAAAATCAGTAATAACTCAACTGATACCTCTAAAAATAACACTACAGCACTTTATCTTTACAGCATTGTTGTAGGTTTCTCGAGTCAGCTGCACAACTGTTATAATAAATTTCCTTTTCCTCCAATGAAATTGCTGTAATTTTTATAGCAACATTTTTGCAATAGCATACTGAATTTACAATATATATAATATTGGAAATTGGCTTTTCCAAGTTATAATATTGGAGATTAAAGAATTTGAACAGTTCAACAGATTTTCACCTTGTTTGCATTGATGCCAAGCTTAACATAGTGATGGTTTGAAATAATCTGCTATTTTCAGTATATTCATTCATTTCTCATTAATATATCAAGAAATATTTTTGTTTGTTTTGTTTTATGCATTAATAGCTAAAATTATTTTTCAGCAATTTACTATATAATACAGTACAATACTATGTGACGGATTACAAGTGATTACTGAAATTGTTATAGTAAGATATGTTTACAATAATAACTGAATTGATACTACTATAAAATAATGGTACAGTACTGTATTTTCACAGCAGTATTATACTGTATTTCTGTATAAATGTGAAATTGCAGTACATCCTGGTGAACATTCCACATTGGCGAACATTGTGTATTAGACTATTCAAATTGGGAAACATCCTTCAGATACACTGAGAATCAAATGGCCCTATTTATATGGATATGGGGTATGAATACATTTATGTTTACTTGGGGGTGGGATGGGGTGGAAACAATGATATTTAATATTGTGAGTTGCATTTTCTTCCAATTCATACCACTACATTTCACTGAAAAGCTGTATGTACTGTATGTCAAACATACTCTCTCAAATAGAGCATTTGCTCTGAAAATATTTTCTGAAATTGGCTACCCAGTAAAACAGTCAGAGAGTACCTCATCCACCAGCCTCTGTTTAAGCTCTCGCTCAGTCTCCAGTTTCTGCTGCAGGCTGCGTGCATTCATCTCCAGCATGGAGTGTTTCTTCTCCAGGTCACTCAGCTAAAGGAAAGTAAGGAAAAGTAGTATATAACAATTAACAAAAAACTACTTTGGCCCTTCAAAGCTATTCAGTAATGAATATAGCCACCCTTCTTTTCAATAACTGCCATGAGCCTTCCATCCATTGAATCTGTCAGTTTCTTGATCTGTTGATCAATTTTAGCTGAGGCAGCCATCATAGCCTCCCAAATGCTGTTCAAAGAGGTGAATTGTCTTCCCTCAATGTAAATCTCATGCTTGAGAATGGCCAAGAAGTTCTCAATAGGATTTAATCAGGTGAGGAAGGAGGACAGGTCATCATTCTGTCATCACTGATGCCTCTGCTGGCTAGCCAAGCAGTGGTGTACCTTGATGTAAGCAATGGAGCATTGTCCTGCATAAAGATCATAGCCTTCTTGAATGTTGCTGACTTCTTAATGTACCACTGCTTGAAGAAAGTGTCTTCTAGAAACTGGTAGTAGGTTTGGGAGTTGATTTTCAGTCCATGTTCAACCTGAAAAGGTCCAACTAGCTCATCATTAATGATACCAGCACATAGCAGTATCCCTCCTCCTCCTTGCTGGTGCCTTGCTCGAACTGGTACTCTGTGCCCATTAGTGATCCACCCCTGGGCCCACCCATCTGGTCCATCTAGAGTCACTCTCAATTCACCTGTCCATAAAACCTTTGAGAAATCGGTCTTCAGGTATTTCTTGGCACAGTCATGATGCTAAAGCTTGTGAGTCTTATTCAGTGGTGGTCATGTTTTAGCCTCCAGAGGTAGAGAAGCTGCCTAATAATTATGCACACCTTATATAGGATGTAAATCACTTTAAGCCACACCCACCCTCATTAAACAATTAAACGTTAGCTGAAAATAATTATACCAAGTAACATTCAGGTTCATATGGTTAAGAGTTGAATAATGTGCATAGAAATCATGATTGGTTCATAATACTGACTTGCCTAATAATTGTGCAAACAGTGTAATTAATAATGGCACCATATGACCAAAGTTGAAAAACACTGATTTACATCATTCTGCTCTCTATTTATTGTAGCGCTATTTTCAGTCATTAAAAATTTACAAGAAGAATATATGAAAAATATCTGCATCAGTCTGGATGTGTGCCTTCATTTCAGATATGAGAAGCAATTGGTATTCAAAAACATACAGTATCGGAGAGGCCTTCTGCTTTTAGTTTCTGGTCCTTTAAGGCCTGCTGCAGCACCAAGATCTCAGCCTTGTGTTCCTTTACTGCCAGCTCAACAGCCTGACGAGACTCGGAGCTGCGCTGGTCAGCACGCAACCTGAATAAGACAGAGCAAGAGGCTCAGATAACTGTGCACTGAAATATGTGCATATGTGTATTTGTGCATTATAACCTATTCTGTTTTTCATTGTCCAGCTGTCTCTGTATTTCTCGAGCCCTGCGTTCAGCCTGGTTCTTCTCCTCCTCCAATGCCGTCCTCCAGCTCTCCCACTGCCTCTCCTTCTCCAACAGCTCGTCATTCAGTGTCTCCAGCTCTAGCACCTGCTCTTCCAGCATGGTACATGTCGTCTTCAGGGTCTCTATGTTCTGTACACACACACACACACACACACACACACACACACACACACACACACACACACACACACACACACACACAATACACCCACTCACAGATTACTAAATAATTCTGACTTATTGATTATTCATCAACTAATTAAGAGGTAATATGAGCTGTTGCAGTCTGTCACATTAAATTCAGTTACAGATGGGTGTCTGCAATGGGAGGGAGGTATTTGGGTACAAGCTAGATACTGTAAGTAATTCACAGTGTCACTTGTGTTTATCTGAACTCTCTCTCACTCTCTCACTCTCTCTCTCGCTTAGTGAACTAAGTGTGTGTGTATGTTGCCATGATCAGAGTAAAACAGAAAGCAGGTTGCAGTGGGTAAGCTGTAAAGCTGACCAGTTTTAATTATTTTTTATTTAAATAAATAAGTACAAAATAAATAAATAAATAAATAAATAAATACTATATATATATATATATATATATATATATATATATATATATATATATATATATATATATATATATATATATATATATATATATATATATATAATTAAAACTGGTCAGTTACACAGAAGAGTGAATGGCAGAAAAACACAAAACAAATAATTGACATAATATGACATAATATGTTGCAAAATGTACACAAGACTATACATGAACTCAATATTATGTAAAAGAAATTTATACCCATACAAAAATCTTGACATTTAAACCAGTAAAACAGTGCTGAAAGAAGTCTACGACAGTTAGAAAACAGCCAATTATAACCCAAACGGGGAACCATAAAAATACAACTCTAAGTATATAAAAATAATAATAAAATAAAAAGGAAACAACCAAAGAGAACAAGAAAAAACAAGCCTTAAGCCAGAGAGTGGGGACAAAGTTTGTGTCCAAAGTCTAATGGTGTCCTCTCTTGCACCGTGAATGCATGCAGTGGACAATTTGAGATACACCACATATACATCACTATAAACGTGAGTACCCAATATTGCTTATTAAGAGAATGTAGAGGCTTCCATCTTGTTGCCACTATTCTCTTGGCAGCTGTCAAGCCAGATAAAAACACTCGCTTCTGAATTTTGTTAAGTTGGATATCAGAAAGACCATTTAAAATAAAAACAGATGGGGACAGAGGGACCGAAACATTTAATATAGTGGACAAATTTCTTTAACCATATTCCAAAAATTAGCAACCCCAGGGCATTCCCAGATGATTCCCCTGTATGGCACAGTGTACAATTAGGGTCAGGTTTAAGCTTCATACGTAGAGTTTATGTGGAGTCATACAAGTCCTATGAATAAAGTTTAAATGGATTTATTGATGATCCGGATTCCTAGAAGCATGCATCACCATGTCCCAGACACCATCCCAGTCAAAGCTGGGTGAAAGGTCCGGAATATCTGCCCGCCAGGAAGGGTCTATTGTCAAAGGAGGATAATTTTTTTCCAGAATATAACCATACAATTTAGAAACAAATCCTCTTGTTCCCCGGGTCTCACGTAATACTTTCAGTAAAGGGTGCTCTTTAAGAGGAGCCAACCAAGGGAGGCCTTCATGGCTGCCGTCAACTGTAAGTAAAAAAAGGTAGAGCTTTGCAGGTTAAATTGAATGGAAAGTTCTTCAAAGGTATAAAGGCCCTTGTTGCCCATTATATCACCCAAGGAGTGAATCCCTTTGTCGTACCACTGTCGACACTAGCCAAACTTAATTGGATGCTTACCAATTAGCAGACCCTCATTATTAAAGATAGGAGAATATGGATTCCAATTAGAATGAATATCACAAACTTTTTCTGCTGCTCTCCAGACCGACAGAACATGTGACACTAAAGGACCAAAACGGAGTTTACACTTATTTACACTTAGGGATATTAGCAAATAAGACTTCATCCAACTTCAAAGGAAGAACCATATTCTCCTCCAGGGGACGCCAAGAAACATCAATTTTTATCATTATACCAGTTGACCAGGGGACGAAGTGTAAAAGCCCAGTTATGCAGCTTAAAATTGGGAAGTGAAAGTCCACCAGCGAATCTATCTCGTTGCATTGTGGATAGTTTAAGATGTGGGCATTTGCTATTCCAGACAAATTTGGTAATTATGCTCTGTAACCTATCCCAAAAACAAGAAGGGGGAGGCAAGGGCAGCATAGAGCTCACAAAGTTAATTCGGGGGAGTACATTCATTTTGATGATGGAAACATGTGAGCGAAGAGAATTTGGGAGTGATGACCAATTATCCATGTTACATGAAACTTTAAACAGTATGCCCTCATAGTTCGTTTTAATTATATACTGCAATGAAGCACCAATCATAATACCCAAATACTTAAATTGTTTAACCACTGGTATACCCGAGGGTAGTAATGTGTTTCTCATTGCGTCATTCAGTGGAAGAAATGCTGACTTTGTCCAGTTTATTCCGTATCCGGAAATCGTGCCGAAGCTGCCAAAGAATGTTAAAATGTTAGGTATGGACTTCAATGGATTACCTAAATAAAGAAGGACATCGTCTGCACACAATGTCCTTCCTTATGATAGCTGGTCCCAAAAACTGTAATCAGGATGATGCCTTTATCTGTGCAATTGTCTGTGCCAGCGGCTCAAGCGAAAGCGCAAAGTGATACGGGCTTAGGGGGCATCCCTGTCGAGAGCCTCTAGCTATGTTAAACAATGAGGAACAAGTTCTACCTGTCAGCACCATGGCTGTGGGGTTCGCATACAGCACCTTGATCATATGAAAGTAAGAGGACTCCAGAGCCATGACCTTCAAATCAGACCACAGATATGGCCATTCCAGATGATCAAAGTATAGCATAGCATCTAGGGAAAAGACAGGGGCTGTGGCTCAGGTGGTAGAGCAAGTTGTCCACTAATTGTAAGGTTGGCAGTTCGATTCCTAGCCCACATGACTCCATGTGCCAAGCAAGACACTGAACCAAGCAAGTGCCTTGCATGGTAGCTCTGCTGCTGTTGGTGTGTGAGGGTGAATGGGTGAATGAGACACAGTGTAAAGTGCTTTATAGAACCGCAAAGGTTAAAAGGCGCAGACCATTTACAGTGGCAGGGAGAATAATATATGGAGTAATCTTCTAACATTATCAGATACTAGCCTAGTTCTAATGAAGCCTGTCTGGTCGCAATTGAAAAGCTTAGTCATAGCTGGCTGAAGCTGGTTCAGATCGGCATTTAGGAGGGACAAAGGCCTATAACTTGCACAATCATTAGGGTTCTTGTCTTTTTTGAGCAAAAGCGAAATAACTGCAATATTCTCATCTCTGGAGAAAGACCCCCTTTCAACAGCGGCTTGAATCATATAAAAAAGTAGAGGGCCCAGACTGTCCCAGAAGGTTGTGTAAAATTCTGGGGGAATTCCATCCAACCGAGGGGATTTACCACTACACATATCCAAAGCAGCCTACTTAAGCTCATCTAAAGTAATGGAGGTATCTAATCTAAGAGACTCCATCTCAGACAGCTTGGGAAGTGGTATTTTTTTTTAGAAAATTGTCACAAGCATCCTGGTTATGCAATACCTCCAAGCTGAATAACTCAGCATAAAAACTGCGGAAGGTAGCATTAACCTGTGAGGGTTCATTAAGAAAGTTACCATCTGTTGATTTAATTGTGGTGATATCTGAGAAACGTTCATTGGACCGCAATCTAAGGGCGGTCCAAAGTAAACGGCTGGGTCTAGCCCCATTAAAACAGTACAGTTGACACGTTCTATGAATTAAAAATTGAGTACGCTGCTTCATAATAGCATTTATCTCTTTTTTCACAAGGTCAAACTGAAGCCTAACATCCTCTTCATAACTTTGTTGTAATCAGAAGTGGACAGTAACAAAGTACATTTACTTGAGTACTGTACTTAAGTACACTTTTTGAGTGACTCTACTTTACTTGAGTATTATTTTTTCTGTGTCTTTACTGTGACTTTAACTTCACTACATTTGAAAGACAAATATCATACTTTTCACTCTACTACATTTCTATCAAGGACCTCGAGTCGAAAGTCGTTACTATGTAGCAGCTTTGAAAATCAGTGGATGATTTTTTCTTCTTCTCTAAAACATGATTGATTTTTTTGCAGGTGACAGACAGCCTATCAATGATCACTCTTGTAGGGTCACGTGTCATGAAGTTCGATGATTTCCCAGCATTTTTGAACACTGATCAGTTGGCAAAATGGAAGAACACAGTTCCTCTGTGCAGTGCGCACACCCATGGCCATACTTGAAAAGTATGTTCCAGTTTTCTGAAAAGGGCAAAGATTTTTTTCCTTTTAAATGTTTGCTTTGTTTGCCTAAAACAAATCAAACCACAGCCTTCAAAAACTCGCTGTCAAACCTGCGGAAGCATATTGAGGTATGTAACCTTTTAATTTCTTGTGAAAGCTTGAGATTGTCTGTGCTTTAGAGCTAAAGTTTCAGTGTGAAGCATGGTCAGTCAAATGATTTATGGATTTGCCCGCCAAGTTGCCTTAGGCTTGTGGACACACCGCTTACGCATAGGTAAGGTGACACACAATGACGTTAGTTAGCATGCAAAAGCATGAATTCAAATGTAAATGAGTTTAAGAGTTAAATAAGTTAATATCTTGTAACATTTCTAGTTTTTTTGTTACCTTGGATGGTTATGTGAAGAGCTGCACGATTAATCATAAAAAGATTGCGATCTCAATTCAAACACCCACACGATCTCTTTCCTAAAAGATAATGATTCGCCTGTCTATTAAACCTTTGACAAAAATCACACCGGAACATTGAAAATCTGTGTTGGTGCTGCTAGGGCAGTGGTAGCTCAATGGTTAAGATGTTGGGCTACTGATCGGAAGGTTGATCTGCCGCTGAGCCAGAGAGAGCAGTTATCGTTTCTATTGGTTTTGTAACATTCTAAAAGCTCTTTATTCCACAGATACTACAAGCTAGTCAGTGTATTCAGTAGGTTGCTTCAGAGGCATAAGGTATTGTAAGTATTACATACAACAATGCAAAAATAATAAAACAATGCATTGACATTAAAAAGGAAATTTACTTTTGATACTTAAGTACTTTTAAAAGCAAGTACTTCTGTACTTTTACTTAAGTAAAAATCTCTCTTTACAACTTTCACTTGTAATGGAGTAATATTTGACCAGTAGTATCTGTACTTTCACTCAAGTAATGCAGTTGTGTACTTTGTCCACCTCTGGTTGTAATAGACCATCTAATGCCAAAAGTTTAGACTCTAAATCATGTAATCTAGATGAATGAGCCCTCCTTATGCTGGAAGCATAGCATACAGTAAAATTCCTAATAAACCCTTTAACAGCATCCCAAAGTATCCTCGGATCATCGACTGAGCCTTTATTTATATCGACAAAGTCTGTTGGTAGACTTGAGAACTTGGTTTTGAATGCTTCATCGCGGAGAAGTGTTGTGTTGAAACGCCATCTAGGGGCCCGAGCTAGTTTAGAACTTATCAAAACGGAAGAAATCACTATTTTATGGTCGAAAAATGCCACTGGCAATAAGCTAACGTCTACAATATTGTGAAACAAGCCTCTAGAAGCAAAAATAAAGTCAATTTGAGAAAAAGATTTGTGTCTAGATGATAAGTGGGAGAAGTCTTTAGCATCAGGATTTAATATATGCCAAAGATCCATCACCCCGGTGACATTAATACAGGAACGTAAAGCCTCACAAGCATATTTTTTATCTAAATTTTCTGAGTGTCTGGATCTATCAACTGAATAGTCAACAACAGCATTAAAATCAGCACCTATGATGAATTTGAAGCCAGAAAGCTCGAGAAGTACCTTAGTGATCTGTTTGTAGAATTCTTTTTCAAAAATATTAGGGGCATAAATTGAAACCAGGGCAATATCTCCATTTTCTATATGAACTTTCGCAAATGTTATTCTGCCTTTGCCCAGGCATCCAACAGCTTAAAGCATGTTATGTTGACATAATTACCATACCTTTAGATTTATTTGAAGCTGAGGAGCAAACAACAACACGGAAAAAATGATTAGACATGCAATTTGTATCCCGCTTGACCAGATGAGTCTCTTATATATATAAAAAAAAAGACTATGTTTATGCTTTATTTCCGCAAAAAGTCCAAAATAGCAACTCGTTTCACTGGATTATTCAGGCCCCTTACATTGAGGCTGAAAATGTTCAACTTGACACCATCAGCCATTTATAAAATGCTAAAAAGGTAAACTGTGTAGTTAAAAAAAAAAAAAAAAAAATTAATAATAATAAAAAATATATATATATATATATATATATATATATATATATATATATATATATATATATATATATATATATATATATATATATATATATATATATATATATATATATACACACACACACACAGGAGAAAAAGACATGAAGGGGAGAAACAAATACAGAACCAAAACAGTTCATATACAGAAACAAAAACAGAACAAGGAGAAGATTGGGTACACCCATTGCTATAACTCCTGAAGAGCAAAGGTGAAAAGCTAGGATCTGTTAATCATTCAAAAACACAGAGCAAAAATTCGCACCTGCACACTAGCTAAAATCAGAAACCAGAAGCTTCATGGCAAATAAAGGTCTATACATGAGAAAACTCTCACATTTCTTTTTTTTTTTTTTTTTTTTTTTTTTTTAACCAAACACCCATCATTAATTTGAGCATAAATTAATCACATTCATAAAATGAGATAACTATTAGAAAGATACCAAATTCTCATCGAAAAACTAAAGATAAAAGAGTTCACATATTACAGTGCATATAAGCTTTGGCATATTTCGGATTGCTAAATGTTTTCTGAATGCCGTTCACCTTGAGGACCAACATGGCTGGGAAGTTCATTTGGAAACGGATGCCTCTCTTCAAAGTTCAGGTTGAAGGCTCTCCTCGTGGCACGAACTGCAGGAGAAATGTCGGGAGCGAGACGGAGAAGCTGATCCTCGTACTGGAGCTGGAATTGTAGTGACGTCTCTGGAGCGATGAATCTTTTTGTACCTGCACTGAATCTTCATTGCACCTTTTTGCAATGTGTTTAAGCAGAGCCTCATGTGAAAAGCCAAGTAACGATCTCTCATGGCTAACCGCATGGTTGCCGCTAACACTAGCCTCACTCGAATCAGTAGAATCTTCCATAAAGTCTCAGGAATGGTCCGGCTTGTTCTGTTTTGACGGCTTGGGCATGATAGACTAACAGTAAAGCAACTTACTAATAACTTTGAGAAAGATGGGTGAAGGTAGATAATGAACAACAGGAATGTGGGCTGGGAGAGGTTAAAAAACGTGACTGCTCACTCCGGAAGTTCCATATTCTTTCCCCCATAAACTTAAAATATGGCTGTGCCACCTTTAGCAGCAATAACTGCAACCAAACACTTCCAATAACTGGAGATCAGTCTTTTACAGCACTATGGTGGAATTTTGGCCCACTCTTCTTTGCAGAACTGCTTTAGTTCAGCCACACTGAAGGGTTTTCGAGCATGAACTGCCTATTTAAGGTCCTGCCACAGCATCTCAATTGGTTTAAGTCAGGACTTTGACAAGGCCACGCTAAAACTTTAATATTGCTTTTTTGAACCATTGATTTGATGCTTTGGATAATTTTTTGATGTATAATCCATTTGCGCTTGAGTTTCAACTTACAGACTGAAGACCGGACATTCTCCTTTAAGATTTTCTGGTAGAGAGCAGAATTCACATATCCCTCAATTATTGCAAGTTGCCCAGGCCCTGAAGCTGCAAAGCATCCCCACACCATCACACTTCCACCACCATGTTTGACCACAGGTATTATGTTTTTTTTGTGGAATTCGGTGTTTGGTTTACGCCAGATGTAATGGGACCCCTGTCTTCCAAACAGTTCCACTTTCAACTCAACAGTCCATAGAACATTCTCTCAAAAGGTTTGAGGATCATCAAGTGTGTTTTGGCAAAATTCAGATGAGCCTTAATGTTTTTCTGGGTTAGCAGTGGTTTTCACCTCTCCACTCTTCCATGGATGCTATTTTTGCCCAGTGTCTTTCTGATAGTAGAATCATGAACAGTAGACTCATGAACAGTGACCTTTATTTATTTTAAGAGAGGCCTGAACTTCCTGTGATGTTGTCCTTGGCTTTTTTTGTGACTTCCTAGATGAGTAGTTGCTGTGCTCTTGGAGGAATTTTGGAAGGACTTTTGAAGGAAAAAGGAGTTTTTCCATTTGGAGATAATGACTCTCACTGTGGTCCTTCCCAGGCTGATGTATTTCAATCATCTTCTTCCTCATAATTTCTGGAATTTCTTTCACACTTTGGCATAGTGTGTTACTGGGTAATACATTTTAAACAACTTCATGCTGTTGAAAAAGTTCTATTTAAGTGTTGTTTTGACTGAACAGAGCTGGCAGTTATCAGGCCTGGTTGCATCTAGTCCAGCTACAGTGAGGGAAAAAAGTATTTGATCCCCTGCTGATTTTGTACGTTTGCCCACTGACAAAGAAATGACCAGTCTATAATTTTAATGGTAGGTGTATTTTAACAGTGAGAGACAGAATAACAACAAAAATATCCAGAAAAACGCATTTCAAAAAAGATTTCCGGCTCCCAGGTGTCTTTTACACAGGTAACGAGCTGAGATTAGGAGCACTCTCTTAAAGGGAGTGCTCCTAATCTCAGCTTGTTACCTGTATAAAAGACACCTGTCCAAAGAAGCAATCAATCAATCAGCTTCCAAACTCTCCAACATGGCCAAGACCAAAGAGCTGTCCCAGGATGTCAGGGACAAGATTGTAGACCTACACAAGGCTGGAATGGGCTACAAGACCATCGCCAAGCAGCTTGGTGAGAAGGTGACAACAGTTGGTGTGATTATTCACAAATGGAAGAAACTCAGTCTCCCTTGGTCTGGGGCTCCATGCAAGATCTCACCTCGTTGAGTTACAATGATCATGAGAACGGTGAGGAATCAGCCCAGAACTACACGGGAGGATCTTGTTAATGATCTCAAGGCAGCTGGGACCATAGTCACCAAGAAAACAATTGGTAACACACTACGCCGTGAAGGACTGAAATCCTGCAGTGCCCGCAAGGTCCCCCTGCTCAAGAAAGCACATGTACAGGTCCTGAATGATTCAGAGGAGAACTGGGTGAAAGTGTTGTGGTCAGATGAGACCAAAATCGAGCTCTTTGGCATCAACTCAACTCGCTGTGGTTGGAGGAGGAGGAACGATGCCTATGACCCCAAGAACACCATTCCCACCGTCAAACATGGAGGTGGGAACATTATGCTTTGGGGGTGTTTTTCTGCTAAGGGTGCCATGTAACGTCAAATCTTGGATGAGAACCTCCTTCCCTCAGCCAGGGCATTGAAAATGGGTCGTGGATGGGTATTCCAGCATGACAATGACCCAAAACACACAGCCAAGGCAACAAAGGAGTGGCTCAAGAAGAAGCACATTAAGGTCCTGGAGTGGCCTAGCCAGTCTCCAGACCTTAATCCCATAGAAAATCTGTGGAGGGAGCTGAAGGTTCGAGTTGCCAAATGTCAGCCTCGAGACCTTAATGACTTGGAGAGGATCTGCAAAGAGGAGTGGGACAAAATCCCTCCTGAGACGTGTGCAAACCTGGTGGACAACTACAAGAAATGTCTGACCTCTGTGATTGCCAACAAGGGTTTTGCCACCAAGTACTAAGTCGAACGGGTCAAATACTTTTCACTCATAAGGAACAGAGGATAGTAATTGTTGCAGTTTTGCAAGTGGAATTTTTGCCTATTCTTGCTTGATACAAGACTTCAGCTGCTCAACAGTCCTTGGTCGCCATTCTCTAATTCTCCTCTTCACGATGTGCCATAGGAGACAGATCTGGACTGCTGGCAGGCCAGTCAAGCACACGCACTCTGTGTCTACGAAGCCACGCTGTTGTAGCACATGCAGAATGAGGCCTGCCATTGTCCCGCTGAAATAACCATGGACTTCCTGGGAAAAGATGTTGCCTTGATGGCAGCATATGTTGCTCTAAAATCCCAATAAATGCCTCTGCGTCAATGGTCCCTTCACACATATGCAAGTCACCCATGCCGTGGGTACTGATGCACCCCATACCATCACAGATGGCTTTTGCACCTTTCACTTATAACAGTTTGGCTGGTCCTTTTCATCTTTGGCACTTGACATCCGTTTTTCCTGAAAACAAGCTGAAACTTGACTCATCTGACCACAGCACACGTTTCCACTGCCTTTCCGTACATCTGACATGCGCTTGGGTGGCGTTTCTGCATAGAGTTGATGTGTGGCTTCCTCCTTGCGTAATAGAGTTTCGGGTTGCATTTCTGGATGCAGCTGTGGACTGTGTTAAGTGACAATGGTTTTCTGAAGTACTCCCAAGTCCAGTTATATTTATCACAGTAGCATGATGATTTCTCAAGCAATGCCGCCTGAGGGCTCAAAGGTCACGCACATTAAATGGTCGTTTCTGGCTGTGCCCTTTACGCAATGAGATTTCTCCGGATTCCCTGAATCTTTTCACAATATTATGCACTGTAGATGGTGAAAGACCTAAATTCTTTGCAATCTTGTGTTGAGCAATGTTCTTTTTGAACTGACTGACAATCCTCTCAAAGTGGTGAGCCACAACCCATCCTTGCTTGCAAAAACTGAGCTTTTGGTGGATGCTCCTTTTATGCCCAATCCTGATACTCCCCTGTTACCAATTAACCTGAACCTGAAATTTGTTTATATTTACAAAATACAATTAATTTGGTCAGTGAAAACATTGATTATATTTTCTTTGTACTTTTGTCAGCTAATTAAAGTTTCAAGAGACTTGACAAATCACATTTTTGTTTTTAATGTATTTTGCAATGCATTAAAATTTGCATGCAAAAAAATCCCAACTTTTATGGAAATGGGGTTAGTAACATTATCATTGAAAAGTGTGTTCACTAATCATCCTACAAATTACACCCAAAAATCATCAAATCATCTTTGGTCATATCATCTTAAGACCTGTCTGCACAAAATTTAAAACCATTCTCCCACAATGTGCATGCAAAGGCAAAATACAGGTCCTAAGTCAAATCTCTGAAATGCATTTACATATCTGCACCAAACTTGTTATGTATATTCAGGACAATGCCCTGAATGTACCCAAGATGTTTTGCTCAAGCACCACCTAGTGGTGAAGTGCTATAGTAGCTTTTAAGTTTTTCTTGATATCATTTGAAGAACTCAACAGTTCTACTTTCTTATGATTCCCTAAAATAGGCCCAAGTGAATGCACACCAACATTTTAAAAAATCATGTGTACGTCATGTCGGCCATCTTGAAATTAATTGAAAACTGTTTTTCCGCTACTCCTCCAACAAATTGTTACCAGACCTTGCTCATATCAACTTGAGATGAAGCCACACAAAAGTTATCAAATGGAGTTTTTATATTGCAAACCATTTGCCTGTGACACAGCAACAAATCTTATGGCAAAGGTATCAATTGGATGTGAGGTAATATCTGGGCAACATATCTTGCATTTTGTCAAAGTATGCTGAAGTGAACGCATACCTACATCTGAAATTCAAGTGTACTTCCTGACAACCATCTTTGATTTTGTTGAAAAGGGTTTTTTCACCAATCCTCCTACAAATTTTGTCCAATCCTCACCAAATTTGGCACATCCATAATGGGATAAAAATAGCTCAGCCGGCATACAGGAAGTTAGGCTGTATCTTTGCAACGACTTTGCACACTGACACAAAGCTTGGTAGACATCCCAGGACCATGACCTGAGGCTATGCAACAAATTTCCTGCCAGTGGCCCCTACTGGTCAAAAGTAACAATAACATGCTAAAAAAGGCTTACATCTAACCAATGGCGAACTAGCAACAAAAAGCAGCCCGGGAATTTGCTGTCAAGCGGCCCCAATTTGATACACCAAATTCGAACTGGCACAACATGTTTCTCGATCAACAAATCATTAATTTAAAAAACAAAACAAAACACAATCTGTTCATTTGTATTGTTTATGATAAGCTAATATGTAAAATGATGAAACCATGTCGCTGCAGCTAAGATGACCTATCAAATATCTGTATATAGGCTATATAATGCCGGGTTAGTAAAAAAAAAAAGACCTGCCCTCACAAGACCGGCGCCTGCCATTTTTGCTATTCCTTCTCCAAATTTTGTCCAATCTTCACCAAATTTAACTCACATCATCTTGAGACCTGTCGGAACAAAAGTTATCAAAGGAATATTACTCAAACCATTATCCTGTAACACACTGGCAAATGCAAAAAACAGGATACGTATCATCACGAAACTTGATAAGTATCTTCAGGGCCATGCCCAGAATGTACCCAAGAAGTCTCATGACTGAACCACCTTGTGGTCAAGAACTTTAACAACTTTCATTTCTTTCCTTATATTATTTGAAGAGTTTGAGCCAAATTCACAGTTCTTTTTTCCTATAATTCCCTAGGGTATCCTGAAGTGAACACACACCATGATCTGAAATTCAAGTGTACTTCCTGTTGGCCATCTCGGATTTTGTCAAAAAAGTTTTTTTGCTACTCCTCCTACAAATTATGTCTAATCAACATCCAATTTGGCATACACCATATTCAGATCTACCTGGACAAAAGTTATCAAAAGAATATTGATATGCCAAACAAATTGCCCATAACGTGCCAATAAATCTGATGGCGAAGCTGCCAAACAGGAAGTGAGGCTGTATCTCAGCAACAACTGTGCACAGACACAAAATGTGGTAGGCATCTTCAGGACTATGACCTGAGGCTATGCAACAAATTTCATTCCAGTGCCACCTACTGGTTCAAAGTAACAATACCATGCTAAAAAAAAGCTTGCATCTAACTGCCATTGTCATGATACCAAAAACATATCTTATGATACTATACCAGCTGAAGTATCATGCTACCAAGTAGTATCACAATACCACACAATATTCTGTTAATGCATAATTCAAATCTACAAAATGAAACAAATTTACAGAACTACATAAATGAAAACCGACAAACCAAATTTTCCTCCTTTATTCCTTTATTAATGAAAACAAGTATCTGCTTATTGGAAAAACTCAAGGACAATTATAAAATTGCCAAGCAACTAATTTAATGTGGCATATATTTAATCTATTGTTCCCTAAAGCAGTAAAATCATGGGGGGGGGGGGGGGGATAATAAAATTTGGAATGTTAGCTCACTTACTAGCAAACATAGCTAATTTTATTATTTGGCCACAGCAGTTAGCATAACGTTAGCTCGCTTATGATCAAACACAGTTAATTTTACAGGGTTCATACAGATGCTTCATAATGAAATTCCAGGACTTTCAAGGACTTTTCAAGCACTATTGTTTTTTTTTTTTTTCAAGGACTATACATAAGATGTCATTCAAACATATTCTTTATTTCTTCTTTTTAAATTCCAATTTTTTAAAAATAAAAATAATAAAACATCCAATTTATACAGTTGTCATGATTCAAGCCTCTGTGGTTCCTCCCGCTCACCACCAGAGGGCACCCTTACCCGAGTATTGACTTTTCCCTTGGCCTACATTTCCCATAACCCCGTACCTGGAACAGATTACTGCTACACCTGTTTTTCATTAAGCAGACCATTTAAGACTCTCACACACAGTCATCCAGTGCGAAGTCTTGTTTTGCCCTGGCTAACATTACTAAGCGGTTTCCTGTTGTTTTGCCTAACCTGTGTTTGACCGTGGACTGTTTATCCTGTTTTTTGAAACTGTGCTGCCTGTCTTTGATTCTGCTATGTTTATTTGGATATTTCCTGTTTTTGCTTGATGCCTGCCCTGGCCTACTGCCTGTTTTTGACCACGTCTCTGATTTTGCCTTGGAGTTTGCTGGTGATCTACCCTTTTCTGTCTGTACATTGCTGTTCCTTTAATAAAGCTGCACATGGATCCTCACTCCGTTGACCCTTCGTTACAGAAGACTTCGCCACCTCCGGATCCAGTGGCTTTCATGCACTTAACTACCGAGGTCTCAGCTCAAGCCAAAGTATTAGTGGTGCACCAACAACAACTTGAGCGACTAACATCGCGATCAGATGAGCTAGTAAAAGTGCTGCAATGCCTCCAATTACCCACACCCAGCCCACCATCTCCTCCATCGCCCCCAGCGGAATCTCTGACCTTGTCTAACACAATCACCGCAAATCCTCATCTCGCTTTCCCGGAGAAATTTGACGGATCACCTGCTAACTGTAAGGGTTTTCTGCTCCAGCGTTCATTGTTTGTTAACCAGCAACCCACACTATATCCCACTGATGAAAGCTGTATTGCCTTCGTGTGCTCACAGCTAACCGGGAAAGCTTTGGATTTGGCAACAGCGGTGTGGAAGCATGATCGCTCAACTTTTCCCTCATTCAGCAACTTCCTCCAGCGATTCCGTGAAGTGCTCAAACACCCGTTGGGAGGCAAACAAGCCGGTGATGAGCTGCTTTCTCTTCAGCAGAGGAGAGATACCGCTGCTGAATATGTGCTCACGCTCCATACACTCACGGCTCAAACCGGGTGGTTGGAGGATACTTTGAAGCTGCTCTTCCGCAAAGAACTGTGTCTAGAGCTTCAATCTGAACTGGCTTGCCACGATGAAGGTAAAACTTTGGACCAATTTATCGAACTAACCATTCGCATAGATAATCTTCTCAGAGCCTGAAGACCCACCAGCACGGTAGTGCCCAAGTCAGCCGCTCCTGTCTACGCTAATGAACCTGAGCCCATGCAGATTGGACATGCTCATCTCACCACTGAGGAGAGGGAACGTTGTGTCAGACATCATCTATGTCTATATTGTGGACAAGCTTGTCATCAGTGAATCTCCTGCCCCGCTCGACCTCCACCACACACCACTGTGGTGAGTGCATGTAGCTCATTAACCTGCTCTACTTCATGTATTGAACTGCTAGTTATTCTAAAGTTTTCTGGGAGATCAGTAGCCACTACAGACATGCTTGACTCTGGGGCAGCGGGTAACTTCATTGATGAGGAATTCACCAAATCTCATGACATACCTCTAAAACCCTGTGACTCTCTCTTGGCAGTGGCAGCGCTAGATGGACACCCCCTAGGGGCCAGTCACATTCATCACGCCACCCTGGATATTTTACTAGAAGTGGGAGCAATGCACACCGAGACCATCAGCCTGTACATAATCCAGTCCCCTCACCACCCATTAATCCTAGGATTACCATGGTTGCAAAGACATGACCCTCAGGTCTACTGGAGGGAGAGACAAATCACCCAGCGGAACAATTCCTTTATCTCCAGTTGTTTGAGACCTGTATCGCCCAGAATCATGAAACCCAGTGCTGGCCGAGTAGTAACCCATGTTGCTCCCAATCTGCCCCCTGAGTACTCTGATTTAGTTGAAGCCTTCAGTAAGACCAAAGCTTTGCAACTTCCTCCTCATCACCCCTGTGATTGTGCCATAGAGTTACTACCTGAGACAACACCACCACGAGGCAGAATTTTCCCATTATCCCAGTCCAAATCCGACACTATGAAGTCATAAATCGAGGATTAGCTTTCCGAGGGCTTTATCAGGCCCTCAACTTCACCAGCTTCAGCCGGGTTCTTTTTTGTGGGCAAAAAAGATGGAGTGCTCCACCCATGTATCGATTACTGTGGCCTCAATGAAATCACAATCAAGTTCCATTACCCCCTGCCTCAGGTTCCAGCAGCACTTGAACAACTTCGCAGGGCCAAATAGTACATGAAACTTGACCTGTGCAATGCGTACAACCTCCTTCATATTCGTGAGGGAGATGAGTGGAAGACGGCGTTCTCCACCAGCATAGGACACTATGAATATCTCGTAATGCCGTTCGGGCTGGCCAATAGTCCATCTGTATTTCAAGCCTTCATCAATGACGTCTTCTGAGACATGCTTAATCATTGGGTCATCGTATATATTGACGCTATCCTTATCTACTCCAACACTTAAAAAGACCACATCAAGCACGTTCAAGCTGTCCAGCAATGTCTCATTAATCATCAACTATATGCTAAGGCAGAGAAATGTGGGTTCCATCAGACATCGGTAGCCTTCCTAGGCTATGTGATCAGTCCCGAGGGTGTGGCGATGGATGACAGCAAGGTAAAAGTTATCACTTTCATGCCGATGATACCCAAATCTATATACACTCAAAATCTGGTGAAAACCTTGATGTTTGCTTTCTTTCTGACTGTATTTCTGAGATAAAAAAAATGGATGATGAATAATTTTCTCTGCCTGAATAGTGGTAAAACCGAAGTTATGCTTATAAGTTCCTGTCATCAAATTCTCAAAGCTGGTTCACTGACTCTGTCTGTTGATGGGCTCTGTATTGGGGACTCAAAGTAAAATGAGGAACCTTGGAGTTATTTTTGATACCAGTCTTACATTTGATTCTTTTGTACAGAGCACTGTTGAAGTATCCTTTTTTCACCTCAGAAATATAGCAAGATTTCACCCTATGCTAAATCTCTCTGTAGCTGAACAGCTGGTAAACTCATTTGTTGTCTCTCGGATTACTGTAATGCTCTTTAACTGGAGTTTATAAATTTACACTTAATAAGCTCCAATATGTACAAAACTTGGCTGCCAGGATCCTGACTGGGACCAGGACATGCAATCATATTACTCCTGTTTTAGAGTCCTTGCACTGGCTCCTGGTTAGGTTCCGTATCGACTTTAAAATTATGATGCTGACATACAAAGAATTCCATGGCTTGGCTCCTCACTGTTTATCCGGATTGTTAATGCCTTACACCCCAAATCACAGATTGAGCTCTTCACAGTCTAATTTTTTGACTGTTCCACAAACCCGTTTAAGATCTATGGGTGACAGAGCTTTTTCTGTCTATGGTCCTACCCTCTGGAAGTCTCTTCTCCTTGAACTTAGGGATGCTCAGACCTATGACAATTTTAAAGCTCAGCTCAAGACATATTTTTTTAAACTAGCATTTGCTTGTTGATGTTTACTTTTATTTTTTAATTATTGCGTTATGTACTGTTCATTTTGTGTACAGCACTTTGAGACACTGCTTTTAAAGGCGCTCTGTAAAATAAAGTTTATTATTATTTATTATTATAAAGTTTATCATATATGTTTATATGTTCCATCATGTGAAAGTGGCTGAGGAAAATGTGGATTTTCTTCATTATTTGAGGTGGCCTGATGGAGAATTGACTGGAGCTGTGTCTTTTCCAAGCTGTGCTTGTTATGCCTTGAAACAGACAGCGAAGGACAACCAAGCAGTCTTTCCAGCAGAAGTAACTGAAACCATCAACAGCAACTTTTATGTGGATGACTGTTTGAAGAGCGTCTCTTCTGAGGAAATGGCCATCTCTATGATTAAAAAATCTCACTACTCTTTGTCAGAAAGGAGGTTTCTGTTTGACAAAATGGATCAGCAACAGCCGCAAAGTGTTGCAGTCAGTTTCTGAGGATCACCAAGCTAAGGATATACAGCAGATAGATCTGGATTGAGACAAATTACCTGTTGAAAGAGTTTTAGATCTTCAGTGGAGTGTGGAAGCTGACATCTTTCAATTCAAGATTTCTGTGAAAAATCAACCATGTACAGCCGTGGCCAAAGGTTTTGAGAATGACACAAATATTAATTTTTACAAAGTCTGCTGCCTCAGTTTTTATGATGGCAATTTGCATATACTCCAGAATGTTATGAAGAGTGATCAGATGAATTGCAATTAATTTCAAAGTCCCTCTTTGCCATGAAAATGAACTTCCCAAAAATCCCAAGAATCCCAAAAAAACATGTCCACTGCATTTCAGCCCTTCCAAAAAAGGACCAGCTGACATCATGTCAGTGATTCTCTCGTTAACACAGGTGAGAGTGTTAATGAGGACAAGGCTGGAGATCACTCTGTCATGCTAATTGAGTTAGAATAACAGACTGGAAGCTTTAAAAGGAGGGTGGTGCTTGAAATTATTGTTCTTCCTCTGTTAACTATGGTTACCTGCAAGGAAACACGTGCAGCCATCATTGCTTTGCACAAAAAGGGATTCACAGGAAAGGATATTGCTGCTATAAGATTGCACCTAAATCAACCATTTATCGGATCAAGACCTTCAAGGAGAGAGGTTCAACTGTTGTGAAGGCTTCAGGGCGCCCAAGAAAGTCCAGCAAGCACCAGGACCGTCTCCTAAAGTTGATTCAGCTGCGGGATCGGGGCACCACCAGTGCAGAACTTGCTCAGGAATGGCAGCAGGCAGGTGTGAGTGTGTCTGCACGCACAGTAAGGCGAAGACTTTTGGAGGATGGCCTGGTGTCAAGAAGGGCAGCAAAGAAGCCACTTCTCTCCAGGAAAAACATCAGGGACAGACTGCTATTCTGCAAAAAGTACAGGGATTGGACTGCTGAGGACTGGGGTAATGTCATTTTCTCTGATGAATCCCCTTTCCGATTGTTTGGGGCATCTGGAAAAAAGCTTGTCCGGAGAAGAAAAGGTGAGCGCTAACATCAGTCCAGTGTCATGCCAACAGTAAAGCATCCTGAGACCACTCATGTGTGGGGTTGCTTCTAAGCCAAGGGAGTGGGCTCACTCACAATTTTGCCTAAGAACACAGCCATGAATAAAGAATGGTACAAAAACATCCTCAGAGAGCAACTTCTCCCAACCATCCAAGAACAGTTTGGTGGCGAACAATGCCTTTTCCAGCATGATGGGGCACCTTCCCACAAGGCAAAATTGATAACGAAGTGGCTCGGGGAACAAAACATAGACATTTTGGGTCCATGGCCAGGAAACTCCCCAGACCTTAATCCCATTGAGAATTTGTGGTCAATCCTCAAGAGGCGGGTGGACAAACAAAAACCCACAAACTCTGACAAACTCCAAGCATTGATTATGCAAGAATGGGCTGCCATCAGACAGGATTTGGCCCAGAAGTTGATTGACAGCATGCCAGGGCGAATTGCAGAGGTCTTGAAAAAGAAGGGTCAACACTGCAAATATTGACTCTTTGCATAAACTTCATGTAACTGTCAATAAAAGCCATTGACACTTATGAAATGCTTGTGATTATACTTCAGTAACAGTTGGTAACATCTGACAAAAAGATCTAAAAACACTGAAGCAGTAGACTTTGTGAAAATTAATATTTGTGCCATTCTCAAAACTTTTAGCCACGGCTGTACTAGGAGGGGCATTCTATCTGTAGTAAGCTCTATCTATGATCCTATGGAATTTCTAGCACCACTTATTCTGCCTGTTAAAGTGCTTTTGCAGGAGTTCTTCAGACAGCACTTGGGCTGGGATGATGCCATACCATCAGTCCTCCAGAAGCAATGGAACCATTGGATTTTCGAATTGGACAGAGTTGCAGAGTTTCAGGTTTTAAACACATGGATTTTGGACTGCCCACTCATGCTTGTCTACATCACTTTGCTGATGCATACAAAGTTGGATATGGCACATTTACCAATCTTAAGATGCAGAACAGTGCAAACATGATTCAACCCCAATTCCAGAAAAGTTGGGGTGCTGTGTGAAATGTAAATAAAAACAGAATACAATGATTTGCAAATCTCATAAACCCATATGTTATTCATATTAGAACATAGAAAATATATCAAACGTTTAAACTGAGTAAATGTACCATTTTAATAAAATTTTTTTTTGAATTTGATGTCAGCAACACGTCTCAAAAAAGTTGGGACGGGGGCAACAAAAGTCTGGAAAAGTAAGTGTTACTAAAAAGAAACAGCTTGCTGTTAATTGGCACCAGGTCAGTAACAGGACTGGGTATAACAAGAGTATCTTAGAGAGGCAGAGTCCAAAGTGGGCAGAGAAATGGTGGAGAAAACTGATTTAATTACCGGAACGAACCATTTCAAGAAAGAGACTGTGAGAAAACAGCGATAGTCCAAAGCATTAAAAACTTGTGACTATGTAATCACAGAGAGCTCCACAAAAACACTGTTAGCACAAGCAGTGTCTTGTGCATGTGAACTGCATGACGAGACTGAATGGAATGAGCTAAAAATAAAATTCAACACAGCCTATATGATTGCATGTAAAGAGCTGCCTTTCACCAAATTTACCTCTCAGATATTACTAATGAAGAAAAATTGAGTGGATGTGTGCAAGACGTATGACAACGACACAGCATGTACTTTGAGCAGAATGCATATAGTTGAGATATTGCTTATTCCTACCAATATTGGCTGCTCAGTGCGAACATGGCTTTTCAGCTCAAGACAGGATAAAATCAAAAGTATGCAATTCAACTTTGGAAGACTTGATCAGGATCAGCACAGAGGCCCATCACTTGACCAGTTAGATCCTGAACCATGTGTCAAACGCTGGCTTTCTGCAACACACAGGAGGCCAAACTCCACTCTGACATAATTACGGTCAGTGACACTGGCTCAGATTCTGTGTAAAGAACAATTCTTTGTGACTGTATATAGTTCTCAAGACATTCAGTTCCCACTTTAAGTGAACTTGGATGAAAATGCTGACACTTTAAAAGGAGTCCAGATGTACACACATGACAGGATGACTGAAAGTAAGTGTTTTAAAATTTTCAAATGTAAGTTCATTCTTATGTGGCACTTAAAAAAAATTTGGTGCCTGTTTTTTTTTTTTTTTTTTTTCTTATAGGAGCCAATGGCTCCTTAATAGATTTGTTTGTCTGGAGCTCTGCTTTTGACATAACACAATATAGACAGTTGCATGATTATAGTTCTGGTTCTCTCTTGCCAGTTGTGACTCACATGAGCAACAAATTTATTTATTTTATTAAAACAAATCCAAACATTGAACATGTTTTTAAGCTCTAAAATAAGCTCTAAATAAAAGTATTTTAGATCATATTGCTTTTCTCTTGACTTTATTTACATATGTGACCTTGAAGTAATCCAAAAGTAATCAGATTACATTACTTTCATATTGTGATACTTGGATTACGTTACTGATTACATTTTTTTTTTATGAAGTAATTTGTAACTGTAACGGATTACATTTTTAAAGTAACCCTCCCAACCCTGTCTACAGTACATAATATCATCAAAAGATTCAGAGAATGTGGAGAAATCTCTGTGTGCAAGGGACAAGGGTGAAAATCAATATTGCATGCCCGTGGTCTTTGGGCCCTCAGGTGGCAGTGCATTAAAAACAGGCATGATTCTGTAATGGGAATCACTGCATGGGCTCAGAAATGCCTCCAGAACTCACTGTCTGTGAACACAGTTCACCGTGCCATCCACAAATGCTGGTTAAAGCTCTATTATGCAAAGGAGAAGCCACATGTGAACATGATCCAGAAATACTGCCATCTTCTCTGGGCCAAAGCTCATTTTAAATGGACTGAGGCAAAGTGGAATACTGTTCTGTGGTCAGACGTGGACCATTCAGCTTTTTATCGGTACTCAGTTCAAAAGCCTGCGTCTCTGATGGTATGGGGGTGCATTAGTGCTTATGGAATGGGAAGCTTGTACATCTGGAAAGACACCATCAATGCTGAAAGGTATATACAGGTTTTAGAGCAACATATGCTTCCAGATTCCATCCCATCTTTACTTCTCAGAGACTCTGCCTCTCTAAAATACTCTTTTTATACCAAATCATGTTACTGACCTGTTGCCAATTATCCTAAATAGTTGCAAAATGTTCCCCCAATTGTTTCTTTTTAGTAACACTTACTTTTCCAGCCTTTTGTTTCCCTGTGCCAACTTTTTTGAGACGTGTTGCGTCCATCAAAATGACCTTATTTTTCCTTAAAATTGTACATTTCCTCAGTTTAAACATTTTGATATCTTTTCTATGTTCTATTGTGAATAACACATGGGTTTATGAGGTTTGCAAATCTGAACTTTTTTGGAATTAGGGTTGTAAAATTATCGTGCTTTTTCTCTGATTTAGGTGCTTATAGGCTCACACTGTTACGACACCAGAGTAAGGCTGGATACAGTTGTGGTATGAAAATCCATCACTTTATTAAGAACACACACAAAACAGGAAATCAGGACAACGGCAAGCTTTAGGCAGATCGAAAAAACAGGCAGGGTTCAAAAATACCAGCAGACAGTTATTTCAGGGGCTTAGGCAAAATACAAAAAACCAGGAAACCAGCGGAAGTTCAAAAATACCAAAAAGACAGTCGTTGTGGGGCTTAGGCAAAAATCGTAATCAAAAAGTACTTAGCTTAGTTCGGAAACCAGAAATTCAGTCCATGAAAAGAGTGCTCGGTACAGTTGAATATAATGTAGACAAACTAATACTTCGCGACGTGTGCGACAAACTAAAAAACTTAAATAGTGAGTATGTGTGCAACCTAGAAAATTAAGGACAGGTGTGTAATCAGAAGGTGGGTGACTGTGAGCGTGGGAGTGAAGGAGTGTTCTGGATGTTGTAGTCCCTGGTGGCCATATCTGTAGGCCGCCGAGCCTGCTGGGATGTGTAGTGCGGTGTGTGTGTGCGTGTGGGTTGGCGGCGGCCATGTTCGTAGGCCGCTGAGAGTTCTGGGAACTGGAGTCGCGCTTATGGCGCGACCTAACATACACAGTATTAAGTAATATCTTCTCACGCATGTCCTTAAAGGCCATAAAGTGCTTGAACCCCGATAATTGCTGCTTGCAGATATATTTATTATTATTTCCCAACTTCCTAGTTATACTTCCAGTAGTATGCAACCCTAAACCCCATATCTATATCATGTCTCTTTAAGATGCAGTGGGTGTAATTGGACAGCTCTGTGAGTTTTTAATTGTACTGCTGCAATCTTACTACATCAAAATAAGAATAAGAGAATAAGACACAGAATAAGAGGAAAGAGGCTGAGAAAGGGAAAAGAAACGTGAAAAGAGGCTCCAAATATATCCATGTATAGATGCCCCTGAGATGTCCAACAAAGCTGAGCAGAGGGGACCTGAGTGCGGATGACACATCTCTCCTTCCCACAAGTACCTATGATTACCATTTGCTTGTGTTATGCAACAGCCAGCACTGAGACAGCGCACACCCACATGAACTGCCTCCCACACACATGCAACAGTTCCATTTCTTTCTCTCTCTCTCTCTCTCTCTCTCTCTCTCTCTCTCTCTCTCTCTCTCTCTCTCTCTCTCACACACACACACACACACACACACACACATGCACAGGCAAATACACCCAGTCTCTGCTCTTCTATACACCATCTTTTTTATGTGCTGCTATGAAACAAAGGAAGCATCTTGCATTATTTTCTAACTTGTCAAATGTCCCTTGTAAAGGAATCAAAAGTAGTGATTCCTTCCTTTTCTCTGTTTGTATCAGAGATAATGTATAGCTTCAGTTATTTGTTTGGGCACGTGGCTACATTTCCACAAAATCTGTCAATCACCCCCTAATTATTTCTATAAAACAATTAAAGCTACTATAAAAATGTTATTGTAAAGAGGAAAATGGATTCTGTATATGTGTGCATGTACATACATACGTATGTGTGTGTTTACTTGTTTCTGGTTGTTGAGGTGCATCTCTCTGTCAGCCACCTCTCTGCGCAGGCGATCCACCTCTTGGCTAAGCTGCAGTCTCTCCTCATTCTCATCTGTGGCTTCATCCAGCTGCTTGGAAAGGTAGAAGTTCTGCCTGTTTAACTCTGCATTTTCCTGTGTCAGCTGAGTCAACTGCTCCTCCAGGTCAGTAATCACCTAACCACAAGAAGCCAAGATAATATGAGATATTCACAGCATGGCAATTGTACAAATCAATCACTGGTATATTACTGTATCTTTTCACTGGTATATTTGTGTAAGATACCATGTTGAGCATTGAAAGGTAATTATTAAATAAGTAATAGTAATCACTGAATAATATGCTTTAAGACAAATAACTGAATAGTAAGCTGGGACTTTAAGGGGTTACAGTTCACCAAGGTATGTGGAATGAATGGAAACACTACAGTTATAGTAAGGACTACATCCAGTGGTGCTTTAAAGTTTGTGAACCCTTTAGAATTTTCTATATTTTCTATATTCTATTTCTGTATAAATATGAATAAATATATATAATATATAAAAATATGTATAAAACATTATCTACTTTTCTTACCTAAAAATCTGATTAAGAGAACCCAATTAAACAAATGAGACAAAAAATTATATATGGTCATTTATTTATTGAGGAAAATGATCCAATATTACATATCTGTGAGTGGCAAAGGTATGTGAACCTTTGCTTTCAGTATCTGGTGTGACCCCCTTAATATGCAGAAATAACTGTAGCTAAACCGGTAACTGTTGATCAGTATTGCACATTGGTTGGAGGAATTTTAGCCCATTCCTCAGTACAGAACAGTTTCAACTCTGGGATGTTGGTGGGTTTCCTCACATGAACTGCTTGCTTCAGGTCCTTCCACAACATTTCTATTGGATTAAGGTCGGGATTTGACTTGGCCATTCCAACGCTTTAACTTTATTCTTTTTTAACCATTCTTTGGTAGAACGACTTGTGTGCTTAGGGTCATTGTCTGGCTGCATAACCCACTTTCTCTTGAGATTCAGATCACAGACAGATGTCCTGACATTTTCCTTTAGAATTCGCCGGGATAATTCAGAATTCATTGTTCCATCAAAGACCCAGTGGTCAACCACTCATGGAGAGGAGATATATATATATATATATATATATAGTGTGTGTGTGTGTGTGTGTGTGTGTGTGTGTGTGTGATTACATATATTTCATTATAAATGATGAAATTAAATGTTTCTACATTAAAAAAACGTAAAGAGCAGTAAACAGTAGTAAACGAAACAAAGTCAATATTTGGTGTGACAAAAAAATACAAATAAAAATAAAAATAGTAGTCTCCGGTACAATTTGTGCAGTTTTATAAGCAAATTAGTTTTATTGAGCATCTTGCAGAACCAGCCACAGTTCTTCTGGAGACTTTGACTTTCGCACTTGCTTCTTATTTGTTCAGCAAAACCCAGCAGCCTTCATTGTGTTTTTTGTCTGAAAAGTGTCTCTTATGTAATATGCTGCTTTCTTTAATGACATTAGAGCTGCAACCACTAATCGATAAAATCAATAATAACTGATTTTGAAAATCGTTGTCAACGAATCCCATTATCGATTAGTTGGTCTGCGTGCGGCACGGGACACGTTTACTCATTACGTTACTTCTGCTCCGACAACATGCAGCGGAGAGTAAATACTAAAGTTGTGTCCCAAATGATGTACTATACACTATGCACTGTGGACTCTACCGTCTATTGTATGAATTTTAGAAGGGTAGTATTGTCTCAAATGGAACACTAGCCTTTTTTTTTTACTAACAGGACGTATAAGCCATTTCCCAGTCGATGGCGCATGACGTCATACGCACGTAATGCGACGCCGCTGGCTTTACCAGAATACCCAGAGTGAATGACAATGAATTTCTTCATCTTACTGTTTATGTCAGCATTACCTTTTATTCCCAACATGAAAACGCGTGTGACCCAAGTCCTCTAAGGCAGGGGAGCATGTTGTATTAAATATAGTGAAGAAAACTGTAAACTGCAAACTTGATGCACAAGCACAAACTTTATATCCAAAATGCCAGGTTTGTGGTTTTTGCACAAAATTAGCCTGCTTTTGAAATGCTCAGTAACCCTGAGTTGACTTTTCGTCTGCAGGTTAGTCAATTCTCTCTATATGACATTTATTCATGAGAAAATAGCCCTGCTGAAAAAAAAATAGAAACCATCACACAAATTCTAATGGTTTCCACTACAAATACCTTTACAAACCATCAGCTAACTATTAAAGCCATTACCATTACCATTATTGGTCCTTATTGGTATCCACTAGACATAACATGCCACCAATAGAAGGCAACAGATTACCAGTAGAGACCCACAGTGACCATTACAGTTTCCATTAAAACTAATACAATTCCCTTTATAACCATTAAAGCCATTACAGATTCTATAAGGGTTTCTATTGGGTTTTTTTTTTCAGCAGGGAGATTACAGTACAATAAGAGACAATTTTAGCACATTAGTGAAAGTACTACTTAGACAAATGGCACTGTATGCTTTTAATACTGCATAACAATTTTACAAAAATTGTCTTGGTGTTTGTTAAAACTAGCAAATAGTTAGTGTTAGAGTTTCCCTTGGAATTTTGGACACTTCCGCATTCCACGCTTCACGCCACCAGGAAGAGTAGCGCGAGATTCATTCACAAAAACCCCGCTGGACTATGCATTTCATGAACTCTCGCTGTGTTTATATCACCATGTGCTTGTGTTTTGGTTTACGTCATGTCTCCGCCTCCTTTATGTTTATTGGTTCCCCGGTTTATGTCTTATCTCCACCCCGTTCTTTGATAGGTTTTACGTTTATGGGTTAAATATTAGGATCAGGTGTTCTTTGTTTAACATCTTTTGTCTGTGATTGTTCTGTGTATATAAACCTCATTCCGTTTCCGCTTCCTCGCAGAGTATTACAATTTAATATCAATGAATACAGCGGTTTGCGTTTTTGTTTACCACATGTTCCCTGGATTTTGGATTATTGCCTTGTCATTTTGTGGATTACTGCCGTGTCATTTTGTTGATTACTGCCTTGCCATTTTGTGAATTACAGCGTACCGTGTTTTTGTGTTTAGTTTTTCCCTGTTCCTTTAGTTGTGACTATCCCTAATGAACAGACTATTTCCCTGTGCATGCTTCCTGCCTCCCTTCATCCGTGTTTCATAACAGAACACTCCGCCAAAAATGGATGCAGCGGGGAAATTTGGGACATGCCGTGCCACAATTTTAGTTCCTCCCCTGGACTCAGTCTCTTTCTCCCAGTGGGCCTGCATTCATCCCCCATCTGCTTATAATGGTTTTTCTACCAAACCCCAGTATTTTCTTTGGCAGGCCCAGACATATTTGCATAGTGTAAAGAACCCCAAACCCAGTGAGGAACAATGGGCGCGGTTCCTCCTATCGCGTTTAGTCGGCTCAGCCCGCTGGTTGGCGGAGATCCACCTCGCCAGCTGGTACCAGGAGCTGTATACAATTTCGTGTTTCGTGGATTTTCTTATCCAGGAATATAGGAGCCCAGAATTTGAGCCAGACATAAAAACCTTCCTGAACAAGGTGCACCTGCCCAGTGAACCCAGCCAGTCATTCCTCGAGCACTATGAGAGGGAGCACCTCTCAACCCTGGACTCAGGAGTGCGCAACCGAGGGATGCACCCGACCAGCCAGCCTACAGTGCCCCACCTGTCAAAAACAGGGAACAAGGAGCTACTCCTTCTGCTCGCAAGCCTGTTTCAAGGACAGCTGGTGAGTACATAAGCGGCTCCATAGGTGGGCACCCACAGAGCTCCAGCAGGAGGCCCAGCAAGAGGTCTCCTCAGCAGAGTTGCCCCTGGAGGTTAACGTGGCAACCTCCAGCCACGAGCTCCAGCCAGAGGCCCAGCAGTAGGTCTCCTCAGCGGAGCTGCCCCTGGAGGTTAACGTGGCAACCTCCAGCCCCAAGCTCCAGCCGGAGGCCCAGCAGGAGGTCTCCTCAGTGGAGCTGCCCCTGGAGGTTAACGGGGCAACCTCCAGCCCCGAGGTCCAGCCGGAGGCCCAGCAGGAGGTCTCCTCAGCAGAGCTGCCCCTGGAGGTTAACGTGGAAACCTCCAGCCCCAAGCTCCAGCCGGAGGCCCAGCAGGAGGTCTCCTCAGCGGAGCTGATCCTGGAGGTTAATGGGGCTACCTCCAGCTCTGAGCTCCAGCAGGAGACCCAGCAGGTCTCCCCAGCAGAGCGCCCTCCGGAGGTCCATGAGGGGACCTCCATTCCTGTCCTGTTCCTGTCGGGGGTTCACAAGGAGCCCTCCGTTCCTGTCCTGCACCTGCCGGAGGTTCACGAGGAGACCTCTACTCCTGTCCTGCTCATGTCTGAGGTCCACGGGATGACCTCCTTCAAAGCCAAGTCCATGTCAGAGGTCCACGGGATGACCTCCTCTGAAGCCAAGTCCATGTCAGAGGTCCACGGGATGAACTTCTCCGAAGCCAAGTCCATGTCAGAGGTCCATGGGATGACCTCCTCCCAAGCTAAGTCCATGTCTGAGGTCCACAGGATGACCTCCTTTCTAAGTCCAAGTCTATGTCTAAGTCCAGATCCAGGTTTCTGTCCTGACCCATATCCTAGTCCATGTCTCAGTCCAGATCCATACCCTAAGCCAGAGTCATGTTCCAATCCATACCTTAGCCCATGCCTCAGTTCAGACCCAGAGTCACATCCAGAATCTAGTCTAGTTTCCAGTCCAGGTCCCAGTCCTGTTTACAGTCCAGTTTCTGGTTTAGTTTCCAGTACAGGTTCAGATCCTGTTCCCAATCCAGTTTCCAGTCTAGGTCTCAGTCCAGAATCCAGTCCAGAGACCACCTCTGTCTCCTGTCTGGTTTCTAGTTTCCTTTCCAGCTCCGTTTCCAGCTCTGTTTCCAGTCAGGTTTCTAACTTCATTTCCAGTTCTATTTCTAGCTTAGCTTTCAGTCCAGTTGCTAGTTTTGTTGCAAATCCACTTTTCAGTTCAGGTACGAGCTTAGTTTCCAGTTCAGTATCCAGTCCATTTCTCATTCCAGTTCCCTGTCCAGTTCCCTGTCCAGTTCCCAAGTCTGTCTCCAAGTCTGTCTCCAGTCCTGGTTCCAAGCCAAGCACCAGGTCAAGCACAGCTCCAAGCTCCAAGTCAAGCACCAGGCCAAACACCAGGTCAAGCACAGCTCCAAGCTCCAAGCCAGGCACCAGGTCAAGCACAGCTCCAAGCTCCAAGTCAAGCACCAGGCCAAACACCAGGTCAAGCACAGCTCCAAGCTCCAAGCCAAGCACCAGGTAAAGCACAGCTCCAAGCTCCAAGTCAAGCACCAGGTCATGCATCACTCCAAGCTCCAAGTCAAGCACCGGACCAAGTTCTCGACCAAGTTCTCGACCAGGGCCGAAGGGACAACTCGACACGCTCGGCTCTAGTCTCGGGACACTGGACATCGGCAGCCTCGGGTCCTGGGGAGCAGATGTTAGGATCCTGCCCAGGGGCCCAGGTCCGCCAGAGCGGTCAGAACTTTCGGCGCTTCAGGAGAAGCGCCTTGGGAGGGTTTCCCTCGTTTTCGCAGTTCACTACGCGAACACTTCCGCAGTCCACACTACTCTTCCTGGTAACGCGAGATTCATTCACAAAAACCCTGCTGGACTATGCATTTTATGAACTCTCGCTGTGTTTATATCACCATGTGCTTGTGTTTTGGTTTACGTCATGTCTCCGCCTCCTTTATGTTTATTGGTTCCCCGGTTTATGTCTTATCTCCACCCCTGTTCTTTGATAGGTTTTACGTTTATGGGTTAATTATTAGGATCAGGTATTCTGTGTTTAACGTCTTTTGTCTGTGATTGTTCTGTGTATATAAACCTCATTCCGTTTCCGCTTCCTCGCGGAGTATTACAATTGAATATCAATGAATACAGCGTTTTGCATTTTTGTTTACCACGCGTTCCCTGGACTTTGGATTATTGCCTTGTCATTTTGTAGATTACTGCCATGTCATTTTGTGGATTATTGCCTTGCGATTTTGTGAATTACAGCATACTGTGTTTTTGTGTTTAGTTTTTCCCTGTTCCTTTAGTTGTGACTATTCCTAATAAACTGACTATTTCATAACAGTTAGTTAATTTAAGAGGAGAATATTTTCAGTTTGGCAGTGTATATCAGACGTGGTGATAAACAGTGTAGCACTTGTAAGATCTGTAATGTCTAATTAAGACGCTACAATCAAAGTAAACATAAGTAAAACAATCCCAGATAGCATGTAGTAATCGGCCTGAGCTCGGCAGCCTCGTGGCGCCTGTGACACAGACACATCATCCGAGTGTGGCCTGCAGCTCCCTCTGGCACATGTATTTTTGTTACGGTGGTAAAGCACTGGGCCAATTCTTGTTCACCCTAACTAGCCCGGATCTGGTTATAGAGTCTGGGCCACTTCTGGCAATGACTCGGCTTGGTTTTCACTTAGGGGTGTACTCACTTTTGTTGCCAGTGGTTTAGACATTAATGGCTGTGTGTTGAGTTATTTAGAGGGGACAGCAAATTTACACTGTTATACAAGCTGTACACTCACTACTTTACATTGTAGCAAAGTGTCATTTAGTCAGTGTTGTCCCATGAAAATATATAATAAAATATTTACAAAAATGTGAGGGGTGTACTCACTTTTGTGAGATACTGTAAATCCCAAGAGGGGGCAATTTGCAGTACATCAGTCTTTCTAAATGTTTGCATAGAAATTAACAGAATGATCAACATAATGGGGCTGGTTTGCAGTACATCAGTCTTTGCCAATGTGTGCAGATTAATGACAATGGCAGACTGTTATTTATGATTCAAAGTGTGAATGTATGCTATTTTAGGAATGTTACCACTAGACTTGGGCAATTGCAGATAATAAACTGCTGATAACTTTAACATACTTGAGCTTTTCACTCCCTTAATTACTAATTGCTTCATAACTGCTGAAATGGTTTCCTTTTAATGTAGTTTACCACAGAAAAGTATGTATTTTATTGAAACATTCTGTTATACCATATTAACATGCCTATTGTTTGTTGTTTACAGGTGAAGGAAAAGTGCCCACACCAAAAGGGGCACTGATAAAGATGTGGAAAATTATATAACAAGATGACTACAAACTGCTCCTGACAGGGATGGAGGAAGGAAGCAAAGGACAAAAGCAAATTTCCTTAATATTTCAGTTGATTGTTATTTGACTGTTTGTGCAATTATTTTCATATATTATTATATTTACTTTAACAGTTTTTCAATATTTATGCCACAAAATAGAGGTTTTTACATTTTTTGTTACTTGTGCAATTTTATAAATAAACATTTGTCCTTCATATTTTTTTGTGTTTGTTTTATGTCATTTGTAACAAATATGGGATAGTTCTAAAATATTTATGCTGCAGAACAATTACAATGTTACCACATAAATGTGTTATGTTTGTAACATGCTTTGTTTTGCATTTTATTTAAAAAAATATATTTATGGCAGTATAAATTTGTGACAAAGTAAATCACGCCAACTCCGGTGCGCTGTGCATATAAAATAAAAGCCTGTTTATTCAATTGATTGGTTACTCGAAAAAATATCAGCTGATTAATTGATTATGAACATAATCGATAGTTGCCAGCGTAAATGACATACAAACATTTTTCTGTAACATTTAATTTTGTGCTAGAGAGCTAATGTTTGGAAATCTAAAATGTTTTTTAAACTTGATATCTGAGCTGATAATGAAGAAGTCATAAAATAAAAAATCTATAACAAAGGAAAAAAAAAGGGTGGCTAAAACTTTTGCACAGTACTATGTATATATACATACAGTGGGTGCCCACTCTTCTTTGCAGAACTGCTCAAGTTCAGTTAAATTTGATGGTGACCGTTTGTGGACTACAGTCTTCAAGTCATTCCACATATTTTCAATGGGGTTTAAGTCTGGGCTCTGACTAGGCCATGCAAGGACTTTCACCTTTTTCTTCTTCAACCACTGTGTGGTCAGTTTTACTGTGTGCCTTGGGTCATTGTCATGTTGGAAGGTAAACCATCTTCCCATTGACAACTTTCTGGCAGAGGGCAGCAGATTTTCCTCAAGAACTTGACGGTATTTTGCCCCATCCAGTCCCTGCTGTAGAGAAACACCCCGATAACAGGATATTACCACCTCCATGCTTTCCTGTAGGAATGTTGTTATTTGGATGGTGAGCTGTATTGGATTTCTGCCAGACATATCGTTGAGGTGTTGAGGCCAAATAATTCAATTTTAGTCTCATCTGACCAGAACACCTTTTTCCATGTGGCCTCAGAATCTTCAAGGTGCATTTTGGCAAAGCTCAGCCATGGGTAGCTTTTTTTTTTGCAACCCTCCCATACAAGCCACATTTGTGGAGAATTTGTGATATTGTTGTCCCATGCACAAAATGATCACTCTTTGTCATAAATTCCTGCAACTGCTTCAGAGTTGCTGTAGGCCTCTTGGTAGCCTCTCTGACCAGTTTCCTCCTGGCTCTTTCATCCAGTTTGGAGCGACGTCCTGATCCAGGGAGGGTCTGTGTTGTACCAAATACCTTCCACTTCTTAATAATAGACTTCACTGTGCTTCTAGGCATTGATAAAGCCTTTGATTTTTTTTGTATCCATCTCCTGACTTGTGCCTGTCCACAACTTTATCCCAGAGAAGTTTTGACAGTGCCTTGCCACCCATAGTTGATTGTTTGCTTCAGTTGCACTACAAAATATATCTTATTTATATCTTTCACTTGGACGTTATAAGTTGCACTGAGTAAATACAGCTGGATAAAACAAAAACTGTCCGTTTTTATTTCAGGCTGAGAAACAACAAAACGTCATTATATTAAAGGGGGGGGGGGGGATTCTTTTCTGTACCCACTGTGTGTGTGTGTGTGTGTGTGTGTGTGTGTGTATATATATATATATATATATATATATATATATATATATATATATATATAGCAATATGAATGTAACTAATTAGGACAATTACATCTCAACAAACTGCTAAAATATACTTGCCCTCTAACAAATACCTGCTATGTTATTATTTGTAAATCTGTAGTTATCCAAAGTCAAGCAAATGTACAGGAGAAACAAATTTCAGAATAAAGCAACATGGTAGAGCCGTCACACAACGTGGCACTGGTTGATCTGGAGCCATGGTGGAGGCGCTCAAACAGCTTGTGTGTGGGTGGACAGTAAAAGTAGGGCAGCGAGATAAGAGAAATATGGCTATAGATTACATAAGAATGAAGAGAAATCCAGAGGTATTGCAGAATAAAGCTGCTTTTAGTATTTATTTAAAAAAGTAAAAATGTATTTAACCCCCAGAGATACGGTATCTATGGAATGTAATTCACCCAAACTAAATATAACATTAAAGTTTTTAATGTTGACTAATCCCAGAAAACATTGTAAATGAATTTTGAGTAAAATCATACACTGTAGGGGCCATATTCAGAGTTGAGTTAATACTGAAATTGTACACCTTGGTATTCAAATCTGAGACATAACTACAGACTCGGGTGCTGCTCAGACAGTTGCAGTGAGTTGTGTGCACGGGGTGGAGTTTGCTGAAAATGGTGGTGTCTCAGGTATGTGCAATTGTGACCTTGAACCTATTTTTCTTATGCAATATTGGCACAAGCGAGGAGCAGTATTAATTCAAGCACCACTGTCTGAAATTTTGTTATAACCACAATATGAATTGTCATATGAATTGTCCCAGGAGAGGCCACAATTTGTTTATTTGATGTGCACAGAAAAGATCAGAGGACACAGCATCTTAATCTGAGATAATATCTAGAGAACTGGATTTTATATGGCATGTTGGTTTTTACATTGAGATTAGGACCTCTGTCTACTTAATGTGAGCTTTAACCATCGCAGATTACGGACATGTCAGCTTATCCATTAAACAGGTTTTTTTTTTTTGGAGAAGTGTGCAAATTAACATTTATTAATTATAAAACTTAATTATAAAACTCAAAATAGCATAATGAAAGCAGGAAAAAAGCACACACACTGCATCATACAAAACTCTGTCCTGAAAGCTTTAAACAATACAAATCTGGCAACCTTGATGTGAACTCAGCATGGATCGTTTTAATAACTGAAATGGGCCACATAATTTCAAGTCAAACACTTGTACAGGCCAAATGTGTCACCACATAAATATTGACGTACATTATGGACTTCCTTACTCTGAATACAGCCCCATAGTTATTAGGTTGAAAAATGCTGAACTGTTTCTTTAATATGGATTTTTAACTGGTGCAAAAAGGTAGCCCAATTCTATGCAGTTAAATCGAAAAATCAACAGCATACCGCACAGCTGTCCCTCAGGGCATCAAACTTTCTTTGGATTTCATCCCGGTGAGCCTTAAAAAAAAACAGAAAAGAAAGCCACATCAGTTACATCCAAGAATAGGGAAGAGTGCACACTCTTGTAGAGTGCATACCAAGAGCCCAGAGAGCTCTATAGTGAATGCTGTAGAACTAGAGATCCAGAGTTTCAAGAGTATAGTGAGTAAAACTATGCATGATGAACATTCTTGTAGGCATACAGTCAGGTCCATAAATATTTGTGCATATATACATCCACATAGGGTGAATAGTGTAGGAATTACAGCAAAATTTATATGTGATGTCACCCACATACCACATACAACTGGCTGCTCCGCTGTCCCAGATGTGTGAAATTCCCTCATTATTTCACTTATGCAGATAAAAGGTCTAGAATTGATTTCAAGTGTAGCATTTGCACTTGGAATCTGTTGCTGTTAATTCTCAAAATGAAATCCAAAGTGCTGTCACTGCCAGTGAAGCAAGCCATCCTTAGGCCAGAAATTTCTAAACAAACCAAATCAAAGAGATAGCAAAAAAAATTTGGTGTGGCCAAATCAAATATTTGTTACATTCTTAAAAAGAAAGAATGCACTGGTGCGTTCAGGAACACCAGTTATCCACCACAGAAAACATTTGAGGTAGATGACAGAAGAATTCTTTCCCCAGTGAGGAAAAAAATCATTCATAACAGTTGTGCAGATCAAGCACACCCTCCAGGAAGTAGGCATATATGTGTTGTCAACAATTAAGAGTAGTCTTCACCAGAGTAAATACAAAGAATTTGCCAAATAATTTAAAGCATTGTAAGCCTCAAAACCAGGAAGACCAGGTTAGAGTTTGCCAATATACTATGGGCTAAAAAAGTCCATACATTTCTGGAACAACACACCATGGACAGAGGAGACAAAGATCAACTTATACCAGAATGATGGGAAGAGAAGAGTATGGAGAAGGGAAGGAACTGCTCATGATCTGAAACTTTCCACCTCAACTTATGCCATGGGCATGTATGGCTGCGAGTGGAACATATTTCCTTGTATTTATTGTTGATGTAACCACTGAAAAAAACAGCAGGATAAATTATTAAGTGTATAGGACTATATTATTTGCTTAGATTCACACTTGCTGAAGGCAAAATTGAAGGCAAAATGCCCCAAGAACAAACTTGACCTGAAGACAGCTGCAGTAAAGGCCTGGCAGAGCATCACCAGGGAAGACACTCAGGGTCTAGTGATGCTTATGTCTTCCAGACTTCAAGCAGTCATTGGCTAAAAGGATTTGTGACCAAGTGAATGGCAATTTAATTTATGATTATGTAAGTTTTTCAAATTACTCTTGGTCCCATAAATAGGGGAAGAAAAAAATGGCTCCACTATACTGTGGAAGACAGTTAAAATAACAATAACTTTGTCAATGTCCAAATATTTGTGGACCTGTCTGTATTTCACTTGATAGGGTAATAAATATATAGGTTCAATTCAATTCAACCGAATTTTATTTATATATCACATTTAACAATGGAAATTGTCACAAAGCAGCTTTATAGAAATCTGGATATAGACTGAGATTTACTGTAGATCTCAATATATATTATTGGGTTTTATATATGACATACAGTCATGTGAAATAATAAGTACACCCCATAGAAATTTTTGTTTTTTTTGACATATTTGAACAAGCAAACATTTGGTCTTCTTTGAAACATTGCCTATTAATATAGTTGATATACTTGAACAAAACCATAAGGAAAAATAGCTTTTTCAATCATTTATTCAACAGAAATATCAATAGATGTGATATTCTTCTGTGGAAAAGTAAGTACACCCTTGGCCTCAGAAGCTAGTATTGCCCCCTTTAGCAGAAATAACTTCTTGTAGGCATTTTGCATAATTGTCCACCACAGTCTCTGACATCAGCTTGCTGGAATTTTTGAAAACTATTCCATGCAATATTCTTTCAGTTGCAAGATGTCTGAGGGTATTCTTGCATGTACAGTACTACCTGTTTCAAATCCCCCCACAACATTTCAATGGGATTCAAATCCAGGCTTTGACTAGGCCATTCCATCACCCTCCATTTCTTCTTTTTGAACCATTCCTTGGTGGATTTGCTAGTGTGCTTAGGATCATTATCCTGTTGAAAGGACCACTTTCAGTTCAACTTCAACTTTTGGACAAATGGCCTCACACTCTTTGATATGATGCAGAATTCATTGTTGAATCAATGAATGCAAGCTGTCCAGTCCCTGAGGCAGCAAAGCAACCCCAAACCATAACATTTCCACCACTGTGCTTCACAGTTGGCATGAGGCACTTCTCCTGAAAAGCTGCACCAAACATGTCTGCTGTTACTGTGGCCAAACAACTCTATCTTTGATTCATCTGTCCAGAGCACGTTATTCCAAAATGCCTGCTCTTTGCCTATATGCTCATTGGCAAACTGTAGTCTTGCTCTAATGTTCTTTTTAGAGAGCAAAGGCCTTTTCCTGACACACCTCCCATGCAGGTCAAATTTGTGTTCTTTTTTTTTTTTATTGTAGAAGCATGCGCTTTGACACCAACAGTTGCAAGACTTACTAGCAGATCCTGTGATTAAATTTTTGGGTTCTTGGAGACTTCTTTTTGCATCAGAAGGTCTGCTCTTGGACTGAATCTGCTGGGACGGCCAGTCCTGGACATACTGGTTGTTTGAAATCTGTGCCACTTACTGATTATTTTCTTTAGAGTAGAATGATGCATTTCAAGTAATTTGGAGATCTTTTTTAATCCTTTGCCAGACTGATCCTTTATTCATCCACAACCTTTTTTCTGAAGGCTTTATAGAACTCTTTAGATCTTGGCATGATGACACCACACACCTCAATAACAAAGGGAACACCGGACACTAGATGTTTAAATAAGACAGGTTTCACTTTCTGCACTTTCTAAGCAAGTTCTAATCACTGGAACCCAATCTTGAACATCTGATTCTAATTTTATGGATTTGAAGGTGTGATAAATGTAGGGGTGTACTTACTTTTTCCATGTGACTGATCTGTTTTTTTTTTTGTTGTTAATTTAAATTGTGAAAATTTCTACAAAATGTAAATTTTTGATAGTGTATCAACTTTATTAATAGGCACTGTTTCAAAGAGAATCAAATGTTTGCTTGTCCAAATATACCAAAAAAACCCCAAACAATTTCCATATGGTGTACTTATTTATTTATTTTTTTACATGACTGTATGTCATACTTCTTGCCCTTGATCTCCAAAATTAATTGTTTTTTATTTAATAAACTTTATCTCACCCGGAGAACAGTGATTTCCTCCTCTGCCTCAGCAGTGGTCTCCTCTAGCTCGGTCTTGGCCTGCTGTAACTGGCTGTCCAAGGCATGGCGTGCAGCCTGCAGGCTGCTGATCTGAGACTCTCTCTCCTGTAATGACAGTGTCAGCTCAGACACTTGCCGCTTTAAATCCAGCTTCTGCTCCTCATGTTCCAGACCAATCTAAAGAAGTAAAAGGAATTTTTACCAATTATTGAGTATACAGTTGCAATCAAATTTATTCAACCCCCATTGCAAATGAGGTTTATTGTAAAAATTTACAGACTTTCAGCTGTTTGCAATGAACAAATCAAACAAAAGCAATTGAAATAGTTCAACACAATGAATGCTTCAAGTGGTTTCCCCAAATTCAACTGAAAATGCAAGTTATAATGACTTCTCCAGTTTCAAAATTATTCAACCCCTTCATGGCAAGCATCTTTAGTATTTACTAGAGCACCCTTTTGCTGTTATGACCTGCTGCAAATGTGATGCATAGCCAGACACCAGCTTCTGGCAGCATTCCTGAGGAATCTTAGCCCATTCCTCATGCGTAATGGCCTCCAGTTCAGTAATATTCTTGGGTTTGCGTGCTGCTTCCTCAAATCAAAAAGTCAGATGACTGTGATGGCTCTGTAGAATCTTCCAGGACTTCTTCTGCAAACAAGCCTTAGTGGAATTTGAGGTATGCTTGGGATCATTGTCCTGTTAGAAGGTCCAATGATGCCCAAGCTTCAGCTTCCTCACAGACAGCATGACGTTTTCTCCTAGGATTTCCTGATGCTTCAATTAATCTATCTTGCCTTCCACATGCTACAGGTTTCCAGTGCTAGAGGATGCAAAGCAGCCCCAGAGCATCACCGAGCCACCACCATGCTTGACTGTGGACAGAGTGTTCTTTCTTCATTCTTCTTTCTCCAGATATACTGCTGATCCATCATGTCGAAAAGTTCCAGTTTTGCTTCATTGCTCCACAAAACAGAATCCCAAAACTTCTGTGGCTTATTTATATGATTTTGAGCCAGCTTTTCTTGTGCTTTTGCGTCACTAGTGGTGCACGTCTGGGAGTTCTGGCATGGAAACCTGCATTTAGTGCGTGCCATACTGCGCTCACTGAAACCTCAGTGCCTGTTGCCACCAAGTCTTGCTGCAGGTCTTTTGCAGTCACTCGAGGGTTTTTCACAACCTGCCTTCTCAGAAATCTGGTTGCAGCCGTTGATAGCTTCCTTTTTCTTCCCCCTCCAGGTATTTCATGTATTCCAGCTCAAGCACACCTGGTGCAACTAATGAAGCCCTTGATTAGTTGCATCAAGTGTGCTTGAGAAAACACCTGTTTTGTATATTTGTGCTGTTGTGAGGGATTTTATTCAGGGGGTTAAATAATTTTGAAACTGGAGAAGTCATTATAAGTTGCATTTTCAGTTGAATTTGGGGAAACCACTTGAAGCATTCGTTGTGTTGAACTATTTCAATTGGTTTTGTTTGATTTGTTCATTGCAAACAGCTGAAAGTCTTTAGATTTTTACAATAAACATGATTTGCAATGGGGGTTGATTAATTTTGATTGCAACTGTAATTATGTGCCACAATTTCTCTGTGTTTATAAACCTTATTTCTACTTTCAATCCCTTCATTGTCAATAGGGAAATTATTAATTGTTTGAGTTCAGTAACTGATGGGTGTGCTAAAGAATGTCTCGGGTTACTTGACTGTAACCCTGTTTCCTGAAAAAGCGGGAACGAGATGCTGCGTATCAAATGCTAATGAGAACATTCTTTGTTCAACCAGTTGCGAAGCATGTGTGTCAAACATGTCAAGAATTGGCTTAAATAACCTCGGTGAGTTACGTCATTGATTATGTGCACCTGCAGGTTATAAATAGACGTGAAATGGACATACCTTCAGGTTACGCTTTGTCTGAAAAGACGCCAAACACGTCTACAGTGCGGCATTGAGGCGCAGCATCTCGTTCCCGCTTTTTCAGGGAACAGGGTTACAGTCAAGTAACCCGAGGCGTTCCCTAACAAAAGCTACTCTCAATGCTGTGTATCAAATGCTAATGGGAATGAGAATACCAACGCCGCCACACTGGAAGTGTCTGGACCCCCAAGGTTGTGTAGTGTGTGCGCACAAACATTGAAAAGGGTCTCAGACATGCCTAAGGGATGTTGACTCAAGGACATGCGAGCCCGTAGTAGCATGGACATCCAAACTATAGAATCTGACAAGTGTGTGCGGAGAGGACCAACCTGCCACATCACACACTTGCTGCAAGGGGACACCTCTTGCCAAAGCCATAGAAGATGCAACCCCCCTGGTTGAATGGGCCCTAACTCCTAGCGGCGAAGCTTGACCATGTGCCTCATAGGCTAGGGCAATGGCATCCCTCATCCAATGTGACATAGTTTGCTTAGTGGCAGCCGCCCCCCAGTTGCAGCCCCCATAGCATATGAAAAGAGTGGCTAAGAGTGGCTGGTGCGGTGGACGTAAATTTGAAGAGCATGTACTGGACACAGTAAGTGAAGTCTTTCCTGCTCCGTCATCGTGAAAGGCGGAGGACAGAAGGCTTCAAGAATGATGTATGGTTGAGAATGGAACTTTTGGAAGATAATTAGGGTGAAGATGCAAAATAGCCCAGCCCAGGGGCAAAGTCTAGGCAGGACCGCAAGACTGACAGAGCCTGCAAATCCCCAATTCTCTTCAGAGAAGTAATAGCCATTAGAAAAACTATCTTTAGGGTCAGAAATTTGACAGGTGCTGATTCTAGTGGTTCAATAGGGGTGTCAACCAGACCCTCGAGCACTGTAGCTAAGTCCCACAAAGGGACTGTCACTCTAGTGGGCGGCCTCAACCGCTTGGCTCCACAAATGAAGCGGGCGACTAAAGGATGCTTTCCCACAGAAACCCCATCAATCAGAGCATGGCAAACCGAAATGGCGGCCACATAGACCCTGAGAGTACCAGAACATGTGCCTGAGGACAATTTCCCTTGCAGGAACTCCAGCACTGAAACAACTTGGCAATGAACTGGGTCTACATGGTGCACCATACACCAATTTTTGAAAATGTGCCATTTGAAGGCATAACTTCTTCTAGTGGAGGGAGCCCTGGCACTTAGAATAGTCTCTACTATGTCAGCTGGAAGCCCAGCATCTCTTAGTTAGTCCCCCTCAGGGGCCAGACATGAAGGTTCCAGAGTTTGGATGAAATACCGTTCCCTGTGTCTGAGATAGGAGATCTCTCCTGACCGGAATCGCCCACGGCGAGCCATCGAGGAGGGATATTAGATCTGAGAACCATACTCTGGTTGGCCAACGGGGCGCTATCAATAAGAGGCGAGACCCCTGTTGACGGACCTTGGCCAGGACCCCTGGGAGCAGAGTGATCACGGGAAATGCGTAAAGACCCCGTCTGGGCCACGTATGGGCCATGGCGTCCAGACCCAGGGGAGCTGGAGGAGTCAGAGAGAAGTAGAGGGGACATTGGGCCATCTGCTGTGAAGCAAATAGGTCCACCTCTGCTTCGTAAAATCTTTCCCAGATTTGACTGACTTCTTCGGGGTGGAGTTTCCATTCCCTGTGTGTCACAGCTTGTCTGGACAGCAAGTCTGCTCCCACATTCATATGCCCGGGGATGTAACTCGCCCTGAGGGACAGGAACCTGTCCTGTGCCCACAGAAGAACCTGCTGTGCTAGCCTGTTCAGGCGGTGCGAACGCAGTCCGCCCTGGTGATTTATGTAAGAGACTACCACCGTGTTGTCCACTCGCACTAGGACATGGTAGCCTCTTAACAGCTGGAGGAAGTATTTCAGGGCCTGAAATAGAGCCATCATTTCGAGGCAATTGAGTTGCCAGTCGAGAAGATGACCTCTCCAGATCCCTTGGGCTGGATGGCCATCCAAGACTGCACCCCAACCTGTAAGGGAAGCATCTGTCGTTAGCATCTTGCGACAACAACAGAGTCCCTAGAGTGGGACCCAAAGTCAGAAACTGGGGTCTGAACCACACAGAAAGGGTATGAAAGCCCTGGCGCATAACCCTTATTTTCCTCTGGGGATTGGCCCTTGGATGAAATCCCCTGGCTCTGAGCCACAACTGAAATGATCTCATGTGCAGGAGGCCCAAGGGTATCACCGTGGATGCAGCTGCCATGAGACCTAGAACCTTCTGAAAGAAATGAACAGTAATTCTCTGGCCTAGCTTGATGTTCTTTAGGGCATTTAGAATGGGTTCGACACATGCAGGAGACAGCTGTGCCTGCATTGTGATCGAATCCCATACAACCCCCAAATACGTTGTACTCTGAGCAGGAGAGAGAACGCTTTTCTTGGTGTTGAGTCTCAACCCCAGAGATTCGAGATGAGCTAGGACGATATCCCGATGTCGAAGCGCCAGCTCTTGAGACTGAGCCAGAATCAGCCAGTCGTCTATATAATTTAAAATGCGGATGCCCTTGAGTCATAGAGGAGCCAGTGCTGCATCCATGCATTTCGTGTATGTGCGAGGTGACAAAGCTAGGCAGAATGGAAGAACCCGATACTGGTAAGCTTCGCCCCCAAAAGCGAACCTCAAGAACTTCCTGCATTGTGGCAAGATTTCTACGTGAAAATATGTGTTCTTGAGATCAATTGTCACGAACCAGTCCCCTGATTGGATCTAAGACCCAATCATCTTGATCGTCAACATCTTGAACTTGTATGTTCTGAGATAGCGGTTCAACCCGCGAAGATCTAAAATTGGATGCAACCCCCCATCTTTCTTGGGAACCAGAAAATACCGGCTGTAATAGCCTGACTCTCTGTCTGGCAGGGGAACATGTTCTATGACCCCTTTGTCCAGCCGAGCTTGCAATTGTGTCAACAAATGCACTCGTTCCAGTTTCACAGAAGTGGAGACCACACCGTTGAAACGCAGAGGCCGATATGCAAACTGAATCCTGTAGCCTTTCTCTACAGTCCTTTCTACCCATAGAGAGATATTTGGCAGTAGCTTCCATGCTGCCAGCTTCTCTGAAAGGGGCACTAGTTTTGACACTTCGCTTTGATGGGGGGATGTTAGGTGTCTGGTGTCCTGAAACATGGCAGGAGGCAACCGAACACCTAACATTTCTCTGGAGACCACTGTTCCCTGAAACACCAGTGGCGGCGGAGATTGTACAGCGGCCCCCTGAGGGTGCCAGGAAGGAGCCTCTACTTTCTGTTGGAACTTCCTGCGACCCTCTCCAGGGGGGCACACCCCCACGGTCCTGGGCACTTGACCCTCAGGACTTATTCTTGGATGAAATAATTGTCCTCAGATCCGGCCTCTTGCTGGGCTGCTGAGATCAGTCCCTACGAGGGGGAACACGGCTTGCCACACTCTGCTTCTGCGACTCTCACCGCAGAGAGGCCGGATTGGGTCGGGGCTGGGTGGCTGACAGCCCTGACGCCTGAGCATGGCGGGGAAGAAACTTATCAAAAGCTTCTGCGTGTCTCTTGGCCTCCCTGAAGCTAGTGACGACCATGTTCATGGAGTCGCCACACAGGCCAGAAGGCGATACGGGAGCTTCAAGGAGGAACGCTTTGTCCCTATCCTTGATGCCCGTGAGGTTGAGCCACAGGTGTCTCTCCATGGCAACCAACGCAGCCATAGAATGGCCAATGGCACGGGCCGTCTGCTTGGTTGCACGAAGAGACAGATCCGTGGCTCGGCGCAGCTCTGAAAACGCCTCCTCACTAATACTCCTGCCCGTTCTCAGGTCTTTCAGCAGGTCAGCCTGGTATGCCTGCAGAACCGCCATGATGTGCAGGGCAGCACCAGCCTGACCTGATGCTTGAAATGCCTTCCCCACCAGCAAAGATGTTACTCTGCAAGGCTTGGTGGGGAGGGTTGGCTTCTTAAGCGACGATGAACTCCCAGGGGAGAGATAGCCCGCGAGTGTCTCCTCAACCTGGGGCATCGTCACATACCCGTGTGCCTTAGCACCCACGATAGTCGAATAGATCGATGTCGTTGGTACAAAGATACACGAGGAGTAAGGATTACTCCATGAATGCGATAACTCCTCATGGAGGTCTGGAAAAAGGGGAGAGATCGATGTTGGGATCTGCCCCCTTGGACAAACGACAAAAATCTGTCGTCTGATTTGGAGTGCCTGGGCTTCTCTTGCTTCTGTGGCCAGTCTAACTTAACCCTGGCCACCACGTTAGTCACTACCTCAAGTAATTCCCCAAATGCTTTGTTGTCGCGTGAGGAGCGCTCAGAGGCGACACTCTTGGTCTCCATGTCGCCAGAGGCGAGAGAACCCACGTCCTCGTATCGCTCTGAAGAAGCGCAGGGGCGCGCTTCAGCAGTGGGGGCGGGAACTACGCGATCTGGGGAGAGCGCACATGAGAGAGGAGACTCGCGCGTTCCTCGTCTCTCAGCCAGCTCGACGCGCAAGCCCCACAATCAAAGCAAGCCTTGAGTGGAGCACTCCAATGGGAAATAACTCACAGTGCTCACAATCAGCATCCTCAAGAGCAGCAATAGCATGCTCTTCCCCGAGGCATTCCAAACAATAATCATGCGGATCATCATCCGGGATAACTTGTGCACACGGTGTTACGCATCACCTAACCGAAGCACTAGCCATGATATAATTTCTCCTTTTTTTGTTTTCTTTTTCCAACAATACAGAGGAGACAACACACACACAAAGCGGTCTCGAAGACAAAGAAACCTGAAGGTACGTCCATTTCACATCTATTTATAACCTGCAGGTGCACATAATCAATGACATAACTCACCGAGGTAATTTAAGCCAATTCTTGGCGTGTTTGACACACATGCTTCGCAACCGGTCAAACAAAGAATGTTCTCATTAGCATTTGATACGCAGCTTCGAGAGTAACTTTTGATAGGGAACTTGAAACACACAATACCAACATGGAACCAACAAAACCAACAATCATTTCATCTAGGTCAGAGCCTTGTGAAGTGCCACATATTATTGTTTGTTGGAAATGTTTTATGTTTTTTTCTTCCCATCTACCAATACTGAATTTGTCTCTGATGTTATAAACCTCATTTATTAAATTACTTCAGCAACTGCTTCATACTGGTCAGGTATGTGTAGCCTATCCCAGGAACACTTGGAGTGAGGTGGTAATACACCCTTGATAGAATGCTATTCCATTGCAGGACATCCCCCCCTAAACACACACACACACACACACACACACACACACACACACACACACTCTCTCATTTGCACCTACAGGCAATTTAGCATAGCAAATCCAACTACAAGCATGGTTTTGGAGGTAGGAGGAAACCGGAGAATCCAGTGGAAACTTACATGAACATATGGAGAATATGCTCTGCAAATACTGTAACCAGAGCTCAGGATCGAATCAGTGACCGATGAAAAATCAGTGGCAATGGTACCAACTGTGCCAGTATGCCACCTCAATTACAATCCCCGCTGAAAGTATTGGAACAGCAAGGCTTTTTCTTTTTGGCTATAAACTGAATTTAAACTGGGTTTAAGATCAAAAGATGAATATGAGATGATAGAATTTCAGCTTTGATTTCCTGATATTTACATCTACAATGAGGGAAAAAAGTATTTGATCCCCTGCTGATTTTGTACGTTTGCCCACTGACAAAGAAATGATCAGTCTATAATTTTAATAGTAGGTGTATTTTAACAGTGAGAGACAGAATAACAACAAAAATATCCAGAAAAACGCATTTCAAAAAAGTTAGAAATTGATTTGCATTTTAATGAATGAAATAAGTATTAAAAGTATAATATCACCTATAAATCAGCAAGATTTCTGGCTCCCAGGTGTCTTTTACACAGGTAATGAGCTGAGATTAGGAGCACTCTCTTAAAGGGAGTGCTCCTAATCTCAGCTCGTTACCTGTATAAAAGACACCTGTCCACAGAAGCAATCAATCATTCAGATTCCAAACTCTCCACCATGGCCAAGACCAAAGAGCTGTCCAAGGATGTCAGGGACAAGATTGTAGACCTACACAAGGCTGAAATGGGCTACAATACCATCGCCAAGCAGCTTGGTGATAAGGTGACAACAGTTGGTGCGATTATTCGCAAATGGAAGAAACACAAAATAACTGTCAGTCTCCCTCGGTCTGGGGCTCCATGCAAGATCTCACCTCGTGGAGTTTCAATGATCATGAGAACGGTGAGGAATCAGCCCAGAACTACATGGGAGGATCTTGTTAATGATCTCAAGGCAGCTGGGACCATAGTCACCAAGAAAACAATTGGTAACACACTACGCCATGAAGGACTGAAATCCTTCAGCACCTGCAAGGTCCCCCTGCTCAAGAAAGCACATGTACAGGCCCGTCTGAAGTTTGCCTGAATGATTCAGAGGAGAACTGTGTGAAGGGGTTGTGGTCAGATGAGACCAAAATCGAGCTCTTTGGCATCAACTCAACTCGCCGTGTTTGGAGGAGGAGGAATGCTGCCTATGACCCCAAGAACAACATCCCCACCATCAAACACGGAGGTGGAAACATTATGCTTTGGGGGTGTTTTTCTGCTAAGGGGACAGGACAACTGCACCACATCAAAAGGTGAGAACCTCCTTCCCTCAGCCAGGGCATTGAAAATGGGTCGTGGATGGGTATTCCAGCATGACAATGACCCAAAACACACAGCCAAGGCAACAAAGGAGTGGTTCAAGAAGAAGCACACTAAGGTCCTGGAGTGGCCTAGCCAGTCTCCAGACCTTAATCCCATAGAAAATCTGAGGAGGGAGCTGAAGGTTCGAGTTGCCATACATCAGCCTCGAGACCTTAATGACTTGGAGAGGATCTACAAAGAGGAGTGGGACAAAATCCCTCCTGAGATGTGTGCAAATCTGGTGGCCAACTGCAAGAAATATCTGACCTTTGTGATTGCCAACAAGGGTTTTGCCACCAAGTACTAAGTCGAAGGGGTCAAATACTTATTTCACTCATTAAAATGCAAATCAATTTATAACTTTTTTGAAATGTGTTTTTCTGGATTTTTTTGTTGTTATTCTGTCTCTCACTGTTAAAATACACCTACCATTAAAATTATAGACTGATCATTTCTTTGTCAGTGGGAAAACATACAAAATCAGCAGCGGATCAAATACTTTTTTCCCCTTACTGTAGATGTGTTAAACAACTAAGAACATAGCATCTCTGGTGGCAGACCACCTATTTTTTTGGTGATCAAAATATTGGAACAACCATCTACCCTCTGACATCACCAAACTCTTGCATTCTTCTTTTATGATGCCTTTCCAGGCTTATACCACAGCTTCTTCAGTTGTTGGTTTTTTGGGGTTTTCTTCCTTCAGTCTCCTCTTCAGGAAGTGAATTGCATGCTCAATTAGGTTAAGGTCTGGTGATTGACTTGGCCAGTCTAAAACCTTCCAATTTATTCCCCTGATGAAGTCCTTTGCTGTGTTATCAGTGTCTTTTGGGTTATTGTCTTGCTGCATTATGAAGTTCCTCTCAATTATATTGGATGCATTTCTTTGTAAATTGGCAGATAAAATGTTTCTGTAGACTTCTGAATTCATTCTGCTGCTACCATCATGAGTTATTATCAATAAAGATTAGTCAACTCGTTCTAGAAGCATCCATGCAAGCCCATACCACTACAGTATCTCCACCGTGCTTGACAGATCAGCTCATATGTTTTGGAGCAGATCCTTTCTTTCTCCATCATTTTGATAGAGGTTACTTTTGGTTCCAGAACTTTTGTGGCTTATCTCTGTATTTCTTTGTGAATTCAAATCTAGCCTTCCAATTCTTATTGCTGATTAATTCAATTCAATTCAATTCAGTTTTATTTGTATAGCGCTTTTAACAATAGACATCGTCACAAAGCAGCTTTACAGAGATACATAAATTTTGGATCTAAATTTTAAATCGATAAATTTATCCACAATGAGCAAGCCAGTGGTGACAGTGGCAAGGAAAAACGACATGAGACGACATGAGGAAGAAACCTTGAGAGGAACCAGACTCAAAAGGGAACCCATCCTCATCTGGGTGACACCAGATAGTGTACAATAATTATAAGTAAATCTCTTCTATAACTGTATGATACATAATATAAAGTGCAACTGTGTAGTCAGGAGATTTGATGTTTGTGTCATCCAAAATCTTTGCAGGCATTGGCGTCATCTGGAATCTTCCTAGAGGCTGGTTCTGAACTGGAGCTGGCACGTTCACTGATTAGGTTTCTATTCACTGATAGGAATAGAAAACAGATGGAACAGGATTAGCGTGGCTGCTATTCATTGTATGTCAGGCAAAAATGACCATGTGCATTTGTTATCATTTTATCAATGATGACAGAAGTACAAGGTCATGAGATGCGATTAGGTGAATGCTAGGCCAAAGAAATGTGTTTTTAATCTGGAGTTAAACTGAGAGAGTGTGTCTGAACCCCAAACATTATCAGGAAGGCTATTCCAGAGTTTAGGAGCTAAATGTGAAAAAGCTCTACCTCCTTTAGTAGACTTTGATATCTTCGGTATAATCAGAAATCCAGAGTTTTATGACCATAAAGAGCGTGATGGATTGAAACGTGATAGAAGATTGGTTAAATACAAAAGGGTTTGGCCATTTAGGGCTTTATAGGTGAATAGCAGTATTTTATGGTTTGAATGGTTTTCATCTTTTGGTATGTCCTCCATATTTCTGATCTCAAAGTCTTCTTTGACGAATGTGATAACTTCACCCCTGCCTTGTGCAGGTTACTGGAGATGTCACTAACTGTTGTTTTGGGGTTTTTCGCTTTCTCTTTTTCAACTCTCACTCTTCTGTCATCAACTGCTGTTGTTTTCCTTGGCCAACCTGTTGGTTTGGTTGTTAGTACTCTGGTGGTTTCTTTCTTTTTCAGGACATTCCAAATTGTTGTATTGGCTATGCCTGATGCTTATGCAATGGCGCTGATCGATTTCAAAATGGCTTACTTTTCTCCCATAGACAACTCTCTGGTCTTCATGTTGGTTTAGCCTTTTTAACAACAAATGCAGCCTTCAAGGTGAATCCCAGGGCTCAAACCAAGATTAGCCATTCAGAGTTATTAATTGTTTCAACAATCAATCCTACAGGGCATACCTTGGCAACAACAAACACTTGTCATTCACATGTTCCAACATTTTTTATCACTTGAAAAAATGGGTGTGTTCAAACAAAAAGTGCCATGTTATAATTTGTTTAACACATCTAGATGTAAGTATCAGGAAATGACAGCTGAAATTCTGATATATCATCTCATATTCATCTTTTGATCCGAAATATCTTAATTGTATAGCAAAATTAAATGAATGTATCTTGCTGTTCCAATACTTTTGGAGGGGACTGTATATATCTATTATCTTGCTGTTCCAATACTTTTGGAGGGGACTGTATATATAACACTGCATGGCCAAATGTTTGTGGACACCTGATCATTACTCCCACATGTGAGCCTTCCCCAAACTGTTGCAAAGTTGGAAGCACACAATTCTATAGAACAGTAGGTATAGAAATGATGGAACATGTTTGGGCTAGGCATCTTGGTCTAGGCCCAGTGAAAGGAAACTGTAATATTTCCGCATAAAAAGACATACAGTGGGTATAGAAAAGAATCACCCCCCCCCTCAAAATAATCATATTTTGTTACTTTTCAGCCTGAAATGAAGACGGACACAGTTTTTGTTTTATCCAGCTCTATTTACTCAGTGCAACTTATAACATCCAAGTGAAAGATATACAGTGAGGGAAAAAAGTATTTGATCCCCTGCTGATTTTGTACGTTTGCCCACTGACAAAGAAGTGTTCAGTCTATAATTTTAATGGTAGGTGTATTTTAACAGTGAGAGACAGAATAACAACAAAAATATCCAGAAAAACGCATTTCAAAAAAGTTATAAATTGATTTGCATTTTAATGAGTGAAATAAGTATTTGATCCCCTATCAATCAACAAGATTTCTGGCTCCCAGGTGTCTTTTACACAGGTAAGGAGCTGAGATTAGGAGCACTCTCTTAAAGGGAGTGCTCCTAATCTCAGCTTGTTACCTGTATAAAAGACACCTGTCCACAGAAGCAATCAATCAATCAGATTCCAAACTCTCCACCATGGCCAAGACCAAAGAGCTGTCCAAGGATGTCAGGGACAAGATTGTAGACCTACACAAGGCTGGAATGGGCTACAAGACCATCGCCAAGCAGCTGTCAGTCTCCCTCGGTCTGGGGCTCCATGCAAGATCTCACCTTGTGGAGTTTCAATGATCATGAGAACGGTGAGGAATCAGCCCAGAACTACAAGGGAGGATCTTGTTAATGATCTCAAGGCAGCTGGGACCATAGTCACCAAGAAAACAATTGGTAACACACTACGCCAAGAAGGACTGAAATCCTTCAGCACCTGCAAGGTCCCCCTGCTCAAGAAAGCACATGTACAGGCCCGTCTGAAGTTTGCCTGAATGATTCAGAGGAGAACTGTGTGAAGGGGTTGTGGTCAGATGAGACCAAAATCGAGCTCTTTGGCATCAACTCAACTCGCCGTGTTTGAAGGAGGAGGAATGCTGCCTATGACCCCAAGAACAAGCTTTGGAGTGTTTTTCTGCTAAGGGGACAGGACAACTGCACCACATCAAAGGGACAATGGACAGGGACAATGGACGGGGCCATGTACCATCAAATCTTGCGTGGGAACCGCCTTCCCTCAGCCAGGGCATTGAAAATGGGTCGTGGATGGGTATTCCAGCATGACGATGACCCAAAACACACAGCCAAGGCAACAAAGGAGTGGCTCAAGAAGAAGCACATTAAGGTCTTGGAGTGGCCTAGCCAGTCTCCAGACCTTAATCCCATAGAAAATTTGTGTAGGGAGCTGAAGGTTCGAGTTGCCAAACGTCAGCCTCGAGACCTTAATGACTTGGAGAGGATCTGCAAAGAGGAGTGGGACAAAATCCCTCCTGAGATGTGTGCAAACCTGGTGGCCAACTACAAGAAACATCTGACCTCTGTAATTGCCAACAAGGGTTTTGCCACTAAGTACTTAGTCGAAGGGGTCAAATACATACTTCACTCATTAAAATGCAAATCAATTTATAACTTTTTTGAAATGTGTTTTTTTGGATTTTTTTGTTGTTATTCTGTCTCTCACTGTTAAAATACGCCTACCATTAAAATTATAGACTGATCATTCCTTTGTCAGTGGGCAAACGTACAAAATCAGCAGGGGATCAAATACTTTTTTCCCCCACTGTAACCAACATGTCAGAATTTTTTTTTAAAAATTAAAAAACAGAATCACTGAGTTGGAAAAAGGATCACCCTCTCCTAAAAATGACTTGTAAACACAATTAGGTGTAGCTAATCACCTTCTCAATGGCACACAAAGCCATTTGACTTTCAACTGTGATCAGCTGTGGTCATTTTGATTAGCTCAGCATGAAAAGAGCTTTCCTGGAGCATTTCAGTCCTTGGAAGTGCAACTGAAGCAAACAATCAACTATGGGTGGCAAGGCACTGTCAAAAGATCTCCCGGATAAAGTTGTGGACAGTCACAAGTCAGGAGATGGATACAAAAAAAATTTCAAAGGCTTTATCAATGCCTAGAAGCATAGTGAAGTCTATTATTAAGTAGTGGAAGGTATTTGGTACAACACAGACCCTCCCTGAATCAGGACATCGCTCCAAACTGGATGAAAAAGCCAGGAGGAAACTGGTCAGAGAGGCCACCAAGAGGCCTACAGCAACTGTGAAGCAGTTGCAGGAATTTATGACAAAGAGTGGTCACTGTGTGCATGTGACAACAATATCACATATTCTCCACGAATGTGGCTTGTATGGGAGGGTTGCAAGAAGAAAGCCACTCCTTAAGAAAGGACGCATGCAGTCATGACTGAGCTTTGCCAAAACTAACCTTGACGATTCAGGTCAGATGAGACTAAAATTGAATTATTTGGCCTCAACACCAAACGATATGTCTTTTGGAAATCCAATACAGCTCACCATCCAAATAACACCATTCTTACAGTAAAGCATGGAGGTGATTATATCCTGTTATGGGGGTGTTTCTCTGCAGCAGGGACTGGAGCACTTGTCAGGATAGAAGGAAAATGGATGGGGCAAAATACCATCAAATTCTTGAGGAAAATCTGCTGCCCTCTGCCAGAAAGTTGTCAATGGGAAGAAGGTTTACCTTCCAACATGACAATGACCCAAAGCACACAGCAAAACTGACCACACAGTGGTGGAAGGAGAAAAAGGTGAATGTCCTTGCATGGCCTAGTCAGAGCCCAGACTTAAACCCCATTGAAAATATGTGGAATGACTTGAAGACTGAAGTCCACAAATGGTCACCATCAAATTTAACTGAACTTGAGCAGTTCTGCAAAGAAGAGTGGGCAAATATTGCAAAGTCTAGATGTGCAGAGTTAGTAGAGACATATCCCAACAGACTAAAGGCTGTAATTAAAAAATTAAGCCAAATTAAAGCAAGGGGGTGATCCTTTTTCCAACTCAGTGATTCTGTTTTTTAATTTTGTTTCTGACATTTTGGTATTATATCTTTCATTTGGATGTTATAAGTTGCACTGAGTAAATTCAGCTGGATAAAACAAAAACTGTGTCCGTCTTCATTTCAGGCTGAAAAGCAACAAAATGTGATTATTTTAAGGGGGGGGGGGGTGATTTTTTTCTATATCCACTGTATGTCTTTTAATGCGGAAATATTACAGTTTCCTTTCACTGGGCCTAGACCAAGATGCCTAGCCCAAACATGTTCCATCATGACAATGCCCCGTACACAAAGAAAGGTCCATAAAGACATGGTTTGCCAAGGTTGGAGTAGAAGAGCTTGAGTGGCCTCTGCACAAAGACCTGATCTCAACCGCACAAAACACCTATGGGATGAACTGGAATGCCAACTGTGCCCGAGGCCTCCTTGCCCAACATCAGAGCTGGGCCTCACTAATGCTGCTGTGGCTCTATGGGCAAATCCCTACGGCTATGTTCCAAAATCTAGTGGAAAGCCTTTCCAGAAGAGAGTTATCATAACAGCAAAGGGGGTAATAAATATGGAATGGTATATTCAAAAAACACACAAGTGCGAAGGTCAGGTGTCCACAAACTTTTGGCCACATAGTGTATTTTAAGGAAACAGGTGTAATGTAATGTAATAGAGGACACCTAAAATGAGTGGCCAATGTTTAGAGGTATCCACTGTAGATAGGATGATCTTTTCATTGTGTATATATCCTTATATACACCTATTCAAATTTGACTTTAGCAAAGAAATAGTATTTGAATCCTGTTTGTTCTCACCTCTCTGAGTCTGGACTCTAGCTCCAGCACACGGCTCTTGTTGCTTTGTTCTTGTTGACTCATCTTCTCCAGATGCTCCTCTAGCTTAGCATTCTGGGCCTCCAGTTTGCCCGCCTGAGACTCCAGGTAGAATTTTTGTTGCCTCAGTTCAGATATCATTTCCTCTTGGGCTTTCCTGGAGAACAGCAACCAGGAATGGTAGTAGTAATTTGAAGACCATGTCTTTGATGCTAAAAATTGAGAATATATGCTCAAGTGACAGACCAAAAAGTCTGTTTATCGTCCATAAATGCAGGTACAACACTAGTGAAGTGCAATATCTTGATTCTTGAATAATTACAAAATGTATGAAGCCTTTATTTGCCACATATACATTACAGCTAAATTCCTTGTTCACATATGACATCTTGTTAGGAAGTTGGGGTCAGCTCTGATAGGGCACCCCTGGAGCAGAGAAAGTTAAGGGCCTTGCTCAAAGGCCCAACAGTGGCAGCTTGGTAGTGCAGGGGCTTGAATCCCCAACCTTCTGATCAGTAACCCAGAGCCTTAACCGTTGAGCCACAACTGCCCCATGAGTACAATTAAATCATTCCAAAATTCTAAAAATTACTTAGCATACCTATTGAAAGACCTTCTCAATCAGAGACAGTTTTAGAGTTCACTGTAAATTTGAAAAGTATATGTAGAATAGGAGTAATAGAAGACATGCTTGTGTGTGTGTGTGTGTGTGTGTGTGTGTGTGTGTGTGTGTGATTGAGTGAGTTTGCCAGGTTTGCCATAAAAATGGTGATTTTTTTTGTCAGATATAATAGCGTATGAAATGACTGAATTGCATAATGTATGTTTTATCAGGAGGGCGATTAGACTGAAGGACGGCACACAGACATACAGATATCAACATTCTGGCACAGCTTCTGATGAGGCCACAGAATCAGCTCTTTTCAGATGAGGACAAAATATTGCACCAAAATTTTACATATAATCAGGTAGACATAAACCAAAGCAGGCAAATGCAGTACCAAATCTCATTTGTTTCCTCACATTTTTTTTAATGTTGACAATGTAAATGCTATAATAAAAATCTCACTTTTAAGATTGAAATACAGTTGGATACAATACAATTCAGGATGTGAGCATGTTTCCCTCTGAACTCACATGTTCTTCTGAGTGTAGACACTGCTGTTGGCTGCTAGTTTGTTGGCCTCAGACAGCTCAGCAATCCTCTGCTCCAAGCTGGTCATCTTTGACTCCATAGCACTGATAGTCTGCGAGAGTAAGAGCCTTGTTAATAAGCAGCAGGGGTGGATCATATCAATGGGCTAGCAGGGCAAAGTCTTTCAAAGATTAAAAAAATAATAATAAAAAATCAACATAAGGTTTAATTTCTGGTGCCCACATCATCTTATTTGCAGTTAACAAATGTGTTAAAGGGGAATATTTTGGATTAAAAAACAAACAAACAAAAAAAACAAAAAACAAACAAAAGTTTAACAGCAGTGTAAAGCTATTCCTCCCATCTAAGATCACCCCCTCCACCACCCATGCTTGTAGCACCTCAAATATCCGTATGTACTGTAAATGTTACCTTACACCGATAATACTGAAAATAATACAACTTAAAATAATAATAAAAAATAAGTGATGTTTTATTTATTTAGATATTTCCCCCACTTTGGTCACCTGCGAATTCCCATCCACCAGCCAGTTCTCCCATATCATACTACAGCTAATAACAGCTACCTACAGCTAACACATTCGTGGTACCATCACAAGTTTTATAGTGGTCTTACCGCTGCCTGTTCACTGATCAATTTACTTTTCTCCAGAGCTTCCTCCTCATATATGTCCTGTTTCGATTCCAGGAGCTCTTTATCAGCCATGTCTACCTTCATCTGGGTCTCTAAAACCTTGTCAACATAATATACAGCAAGCATGACTCATAAAGTGTGCTAAATCAATGTTTCAGAATGATACAGTATATCAAATTACTTTTGAAGCTGAAAGGTAGGTATAATGTATGGCATGTTCTGCTGGAATACAGTCATAATACAAAGTGTAAACAAATTTGCTTTCATATTAGTTATATACAGTGAACTTTTAGACTTTTTGTAGTGCTAAAAACTTTTATTTGTTGATTGCATAAGCATTCACTCACCTGGGTCAATACAATCTCTGGGGTTTTCCAGGAACAGGTGTATTTATATTGAAATCACATGGTACTTTAACTGCACAGCTAACCCTAAGTCAATTCCATTCGACTAATTATATCACTCCTGATGGCAAATGGTTGCACAGAACTAATTAAGAAGTTTGACATGCAAACTATATTGATTCCCCCTTTAATATTATGGGCTTTTTTGTGTATATTCATGACACATTATACCAATCAAGTCCTTGAAATTTGCAGTTTGTAACATTACAAAATGTGAACAAGTTCAAGGGGGTGAATACTTGTGCAAGGCACTGTTAAAGTTGCATGTCTGTCATTGAAAACAGTAAATTATGCTGCTTTAAAAACATTTTTTTTTTTTTGCTAATACACAACCTTGATCTTATCCTCATACAGTTTCTCTTTTTGCTCCAGATGAGTCTCCATGCGATGGGCTGTGGCTTGCGTTTCACGCAAGTTCTCCTCCAGTTCCTGTTAATGGAAGCACAAGATACATTAATTCCATGGTGTAATCCAGCCAACCCCTCCAGGGGATTAAGGGCCCTAGCCCAATAATGTTCCAGCATGACAATTCCCCTGTGCACAAAGCAAGGTCCACAAAGACACAGTTTGTCAAGGCTGGAGTGGAAGAACTCAAGTGGCCTGCTCAGAGCCCTGACCTCAACCGCACTGAACACCATTGGGATGAACTGGAATGCTGACTATGCCACAGGCCTTCTTGCCCATGGCAGTGCCTCACTAATAACATTAGTGAGGCACTGACCTCACTAATATTATTGTGGCTGAATGGGCATAGCCGTATTCAAGTTTTGTACCAAAATAGATTGGTATTTGGAGCTATCCATGGTTCCCTCTATCTCATATAGAGCCTACTGTTTTGAATGCCTCTAATCAGATATTTTTTTCTCCCTGGCTTGTGAATAATGTGATTTAATATTGGAACAATAGTGGTATATGCACAATTTTTTCATATGTCAGTATATGCAACAAATTATTGTTTCGAAGTATTATTTATGTGTATGATGTTGACTACACCTCTGAACCCCCATCCACTACCTCTAACCACCATACACATTTAACAGACTTAAATTACATAACAAAATCTAATTTAATCTACTATTTCTACATGTGTAATTATAACAATTGCTACATTGCCACTATTGTGTGGAATTAAATATTTATGAGCAATCAGTGTAGCTACACCAAGGAGAACCATAATTAACCAAAGAGAAACACAATCCATGCTTGCAGTCTGCTGCTTCTGGAACTGAGACAGGCACAGAGATCATGCTGGGAGCAGTAGGGGTCACTGCTCAGTCAGACAGAAGAGATAAAGAGTATGTGTGTGCTTGTGTATCAGTAGGTGACCTGCTGTCCCTTACCATGATTTTATCAGCCATCTGTTGTATCTGCTGTGATTTGGTCTGGATATCCTCTTTTAGTTTGCTCTCCCTGCGCTCCACAATTTCCAGCCTCTTTACTTGATTCTCCAGGGTCTTTCTGCCATCCTGCTCCATCAAACACAACCCAGGAATGATGCATGACCAAATGCACTATAGGATTATTCACGTGTCCACACCTTCAAATATCAGATACATTCCAATATTTCCTGATTTTTCTATATTTACATTTTCAATGTTTGAGCAGAGTGTATTGTTGAAAGGACTGATATAAAATAACCAAAAAATTTCATATAAAATAACATTTCATATTTGTGAATTTGTAAATAAATCACGACATTATATTGTGGACATTTATAGAGACCGATAATAAAACACACTGTTTTTTTTGTACAGTCATATTGTATCAAGAAGTCAAAAGTGTGCATGTCTAATGGCCATGCCATAATATGCCATCAATTTATCAAACTGAAAAACGAACTTGCTAATGTCTGAAACTATAGATACTGCCTAATGTCTGCTCACTCAGTTAAACAGCTCATTTACGTATATCTAACCTCTGTCTCACGCAAGCGTCTGCGCAGGCTGTCAGTGGAGTCCTCTCTGGTCTGGAGTCGTGTCACATCCCGCTCCAGGCGTTCTTTAGACTGACGAACATTTTGCAGGAGCTCTGTGGCCTCAGTACTCGCTTTTACTGCCTAAGAGAGATTGTAAGATAGTGAGAGAATTTCTTGCTCAACAGTTGGTAATATATAATAACCACTTCTGCTATGCATCATATATAAATTTACTTAAGACTAAAAAATAGTGAATAGTAAAGCCATTTCTGAGGTGATTGTCAGCACCTTGTCTAGCTTGTCCTGAAGCTCCTCAATCTTTGCTTGTTGTTCTTCATTGGTCTGAGTAAATAAGCAAAAATACATCCAAATGTGGGTTTACACACTTTAAAGCACAAGAAAACATTCAACTCAACACAAACCCCTATTACACTGAGAAATGATTTGGCAAACCTTCTGCAGTTTAATAAGGAGCTCCTCCATCTCAGCCTTGCCTTGTTCTTTGGCCTGTAAAAATTGTACTACATGTAATGTTGGAGAGCATAGTGCCTTCATAATCAAGTGACTATAAGTGCCCTTCTGTATATTTGTCTCTAACCCCACCCTATGACAACTGATCTGACCTTCTGGATCTTCTGTTGGTATTCTGCTGCCTTCCTTTTTAGCTCCTCACTAGTCTGGCGTGACTCCTTCAACTCGGACTCGTATAAGTCGCTGCGACGACGAGCGGCAGAGAGGTTCTCCTCCAACTGACGGATGGACACCCGCATCTCTTCTAGCTGAGCATGATACTCCTGTAGTACAAGACAATTCCAGCACTAATTGTTTTAACAGGAATAGAAACACTGCAGAAAAGAACCAAAAATTCCTGGAGTTGTTAAAAACAACTAGTGTTATAAAACTTACAGCATCCCCTTCAAAGTACTCTACTTGTGACGCGATACACTTGTCCCAGCATTTCTCCCATTCCTAGAAACATTTCCTCTATTCATCTATTGTCATCATGTCTAGAGCCTCCTGCATTTTTTTCTGGCTTTCTTTCACAGTGGTAAATCTAAGCACACCTAAGAGATGTTACATTGAAGTGCTTAGGTGTCTATGGGAAAGAATCAGGAAAAATCATCTGGAGAAGTGATACACCCAGAACTGGATCTTGCACCAAGACAATGCACCTGCACACACTGGGGGTCCTCCATTTAGTTTCCCTCTTTAGTTTCCTCTTCAGGAGGTGAAAAGCATGCTCAATTTCAGCCAAAATAGCTCTGACCCATCGAGGCAAGACCTCTGAAGGTGTGCTGTTGTATCTGGCACCAAAACATTAGCAGCAGATCCTTTAAGTCCTGTATGTTGCGAGGTGTAGCTTCATGGATTGCACTTGTTTGTCCAGCACATCCCACAGATGCTCAATCGGATTGAAATCTGGGGAATTTGGAGGCCAAGTCAACACCTTGAACTCTTTGTCATGTTCCTCAAACCATTCCTGAATAATTTTTGCAGTGTGACAGGGTGCCTTATCCTGCTAAAAGAGGCCAATGCCATTAGGGAATATTGTTGGCTTGAAGGGGTGTACTTAGTCTGCAGCAATGTTTAGGTAGGTGGTACATGTCAAAGTAACATCCACATGAATGCCAAGGTTTCCTAGCAGAACACTGCCCAGAGCATCACACTGCCTCTGATGGCTTGCCTTCTTCCCATAGTGCATCCTTCTCCCATAGACAGCACTCTGATCTTCATTTTGGTTTATACTTTTTAACAACAAGTGCAGTCTTTTGTTAACACATCTTGATGTATATATCAGAAAATGAAAGCTGAAATTCTGATCCATCATCTCAAACCCAAATGTCTTCAGTGTAAAGCAAAAAAGGGGCCTCGCTGTTCCAATACTTTCAGAAGGGGCTGTAGATGATGGAATGAAGAGACACACAGAAGGTTCTAGTGCTTAAGCAAGAAAATGGTAGAAGTAGCTATTGACATATAAAGTGCCTCCAGAAAGTAGGCACCATTTTCAGTTGGATTTAAGTCTGGGCTTTGACTTGGCCATTCCAAAACACAAACCTTTTTTCTCAAGCCAAGGTTGAAAGCTTTCCCAATGTTTTAATAGCCTTCTACCCCCAGGGCATGGGGAGAGCATGCAGGCTCCATGCATGCAGGGCGGAGGCGGGAATTAAATCCACAACCCCAGAGGTGCACTGCAACCACTAAGCCACCATGCCCCCCATCTCCTAAAGTCAGAGATATTTATTAACAGTTGGACACAGATGGATTAAAAAATTAACAGAGCTGTACCCTGTATAACATATTTAGTGTGAGCTATTGAAAATTAAATCCTAATTTAGACTGTTAAAGGAAAGGGGTGTAAATACTTATCAATTATGCAGTTCAGTTTTAGACTTTTTATTTTTTAAATAATTCTAAGAACATCTAAGCACTCTATTTAATTTTATTTTTGCAACGGGTCACTTCAAAATGAGAAGAAATATCCCATTCTACACTTAAATTTGATGCAATACAGCAAAATGAGAAATAATTATTGGGAGGTGAACACAAATTAATTCCTGAAAGGACAAAGAGTGGGTGTACAGTGTGAAAATTACAATTCAGTCCTGTCTTCTTAAATGAGTCACCTACCTACACATACAGCCTTCATGTACTCTCAGAACACAACTGACAATTTGGTTGCCTATGATAATTTTTCTGGTACCAGAGGGACAGTAGATTATCAAAAGAGACTGAACAAGATAATCTTTTTAAATTAAGCTATTTTAATTAATCCATTAAGATGCTGATTAAAATAATTAAACATTATGGTGCTAATGCAGATGGAGCACACTGTTCATGTGCAAATGACTAATAAGAAGATCACAAATCAGAATAGTATTAAAACAATAAAAAATAATAATAATACAGTAAATCTCTGATGTACAGTGTTGTCCAACAGGGATTTTTTTTTTTTCATTTAAAACTGAAATAAACAGAAAGTTTTAGAATTTTGAACAACGAAAGTAAATGTTCAATATGTTGAATATTTAATCTTCAAGATTCTGCACTATTTCTAGGTCCCTATTTAAAACTTGTACCAATTTGCGTTATTGACCATGTTAACATTCAGATTAGATTTAACATTCAGACCAGTTAAAAGGTCAGATTTTCCTCATGCCTAATCTCTTCTATTGAAGCATGTGTTCAGATGCCACTCCAATGGATTTGAAATGGATCATAAAGTTTTACACAAACTTGTGGAGTTCATGCCAGCTTGAATGCACACTCATTAAAGCAAATGGGGGGCATACAAAATATTTAAAAACTCTGGGATTTTTCCTAAAATGCAATAAAACACAAATCTGTGATTTGTCAAGTCTCTTGAAACTTTACTTAACTGACAACAGTACAAAGGAAATATATTCCTCCCAGATATTCAATGTTTTCACTGACCAACTTAATTGTATTTTGTACATATAAACAAACTTAGAATTTGAAGCCTTCATTACACTCAAAAAATGTTGGGACAGAGGCATGTTTACCACTGTGTTACATCACCCTTCCTTTTAATTACACTTTTTAATCATTTGGGAACTGAGGATAGTAATTGTTGCAGTTTTGCAAGTGGAATTGTTGCCCATTCTTCCTTAATACAAGACTTCAGTTGCTCAACAGTCCTTGGTCGCCATTGTCTGATTCTCCTCTTCATGATACGCCATAGGAGACAGATCTGGACTGCTGGCAGGCCAGTCAAGCACACGCACTCTGTGTCTATGAAGCCACGCTGTTGTAGCATGTGCAGAATGAGGCCTGGCATTGTCCTGCTGAAATAACCATGGACGTCCTGGGAAAAGACATTGCCATATGTCTCTCTAAAATCCCGATATACGCCTCCGCGTCAATGGTACCTTCACACATATGCAAGTCACCCATGCCGTAAGCATTGATGCACCCCCATACCATCACAGATGCTGGCTTTTGCACCTTTCGATTATAACAGTCTGCTTGGTCTTTTTCATCTTTGGCACAGAGAACTCAACGTCTGTTTTTCCCGAAAACAAGCTGAAACATGGACTCATCTGACCACAGCACACATTTCCACTGCCTTTCATTCTATCTGAGATGAACTCGGGCCAAGAGAAGTGCATAGAGTTGATGTGTGGCTTCCTCCTTGTGTAGTAGAGTTTCGGGTTGCATTTCTGGATGCAGCGGCGGACTGTATTAAGTGACAATGGTTTTCCGAAGTAGTCCCGGGCCCATGTGGTTATATTTATCACAGTAGCATGACGATTTCTCAGGCAGTGCCGCCTGAGGGCTCGAAGGTCACGGACATTCAACAGTGGTTTCCGGCCTTGCCCTTTACGCAATGAGATTTCTCCGGATTCCCTGAATATTTTCATAATATTATGCATTGTAGATTGTGAAAGACCCAAATTCTTTGCAATCCTGCATTGAGCAATGTTCTTTTTGAACTGACTGACAATTCTCTCACGAAGTTTGACACAAACTGGTGAGCCACGACCCATCCTTGCTTGCAAAGACTGAGCTTTTGGTGGATGCTCCTTTTATGCCCAATCCTGATACCCTCCCCTGTTACCAATTAACCTGATCCTCCAAAATGGTGTTATTTTCAGTCCTATTTTACCCCTGTCCCAATTTTTTTTGTGTGTCGAAGGCATCAAATTCAAAATTTTTTATATTTACAAAATACAATTAAGTTGGTCTGTGAAAACATTGAAAATCTTTTCTTTTTCTACTTTCTTTTTCTACTTTCTTTTTGTACTTTTGTCAGTTAATTAAAGTTTCATGAGATTCGACAAATCACAGATTTTTGTTTTTATTGCAATTTAGAAAAAAATCCCAACTTTTATGGAAAAGGGGTTAGTACTCACTCAAATTGCTGTCATTAATATACTTTGTAATGAAAATTGTTGTATTAAATTAGAAATTAATGCAAAATAGAAGCACCTTTGGACCCCACTGTATATTCTAGTGGCAATTTACTAGTTACAGTTCTATAGTGACTAGAATTGAGTTAAAATCCAAAGAGCTACTGCTGGGTCAGCTATACAGTCCCCTTCAAAAGTACTTTTAAAAGACCTTTGGGTTTAAGGTCAAAAGATGAATATGAGATGATAAATCAGAATTTCAGCTTTCATTTCCTGATACAGTATTCAGTAGGTATAGAAAATAATCCCCCCCCCCCCCTTTAAAATAATCACACTTTGTTGCTTTTAAGCCTGAAATGAAGATGGACACAGTTTTTGTTTTATCCAGCTGTATTTACTCAGTGCAACTTATAACATCCAAGTGAAATATATAATACCAACCTGTCAGAAAAAAAATTAAAAACCAGAATCACTGAGTTGTAAACTTGTAAACTCAGTAAGGTGTAGCTAATCACCTTCTCAATGGCACACAAAGCCATTTGACTTTCAACTGTGATCAGATGTGGTTATTTTGATTAGCTCAGCATGAAAAGAGCTTTCCTGGAGCATTTTGTAGTGCAACTGAAGCAAACAATCAACTATGGGTGGCAAGGCACTGTCAAAAGATCTCCGGGATAAAGTTGTGGACAGGCACAAGTCAGGAGATGGATACAAAAAATGTCAAAGGCTTTATCTAGAAGCACAGTGAAGTCTATTATTAAGTAGTGGAAGGTATTTGGTACAACAAAGACCCTCCCTGGATCAGAGAAAGAGCCAGGAGGAAATTGGTCAGAGAGGCTACCAAGAGGCCTACAGCAACTCTGAAGCAGTTGCAGGAATTTATGACAAAGAGTGGTCATTGTGTGCATGTGACAACAATATCACAAATTCTCCACAAATGTGGCTTGTATGGGAGAGTTGCAAGAAAAAAGCCACGCACGACTGAGCTTTGCCAAAATGCACCTTGAAGATTCTGAGGCCACATGGAAAAAGGTGTTATGGTCAGATGAATTATTTGGCCTCAACACCAAACAATATGTCTGGCAGAAATCCAATACAGCTCACCATCCAAACAACCCCATTCCTACAGTAAAGCATGGAGGTGGTAATATCCTGTTATGGGGGTGTTTCTCTGCAGCAGGGACTGGAACACTTGTCAGGATAGAAGGAAAATAGATGGGACAAAATACCTCAAATTGTTGAGAAAAATCTGCTGTCCTCTGCCAGAAAGTTGTCAATGGGAAGATGGTTTGCCTTCCAACATGACAATGACCCAAAGCACACAGCAAAACTGACCACACAGTGGTTGAAGGAGAAAAAGGTGAATGTCCTTGCATGGCCTAGTCAGAGCCCAGACTTAAACCCCATTGAAAATCTGTGGAATGACTTGAAGACTGTAGTCCACAAATGGTCACCATCAAATTTAACTGAACTTGAGCAGTTCTGCAAAGAAGAGTGGGCAAATACTGCAAAGTCTAGATGTGCAGAGTTAGTAGAGACATATCCCAACAGTCTAAAGGGTGTATTTAAAAAAAATAAGGCAAATTAAAGCAAGCTTTAGTTATTAATCCTTTTTCCAACTCAGTGATTCTGTTTTTTTTTTTTTTTCTGACATGTTGGTGTTATATGTTTTACTTGGATGTTATAAGTTGCACTGAGTAAATACAGCTGGGTAAAACATAAACTGTGTCTGTCTTCATTTCTGGCTGAAAAGCAACAAAATATGATTATTTTAAAGGGGGGTGATTTTTTTCTATACCCACTGTATAGCAAAAACAAACAAAAAAAAATTGGCGTTGGCATACCAATACTTTCAGAGGGGACTGAAAGTATTGGTATGTCTGGGACTGTGTGTTGGAAGTTACCAATACTTACCAAGTTACCAATCAGTGAATAACAATTGATAACTACAGCATAGTACCATATGACATACAAATCATTTCCAACAATAAAGTCATTATAAATTTCTAGAATATATAGTTGTAGAAGAGACACTTAATAAATAAAAATTGTGAATTGTTCTTAACCATCATTAAACTACAGAATTGAATATCACAGACATTCCAATTTAAAAAATGAACAGCAGAACTGTCTCTGGTGATCAAAACTGTAATTATAGGCAAACAGAAATAAGTAAGTATTACTTGACATTTTGTTAAATTACCATCTTGCTGAAGCCTATAATATTAACCAAACTGTGAACCAAACCAAACATGAGTCAACATAGTCTGGTTGTGTAAATCCTCTCAGCTGGCCTGAACATTTAATTATCAATAGCAAGATAATTTCTCTGCTGTTCAAACAACTTCTACAGGAGCTCTATTATATACAGTACATAGAAAACATGGATGAACATCCATTAATGCTAACAAAACCAAATAGCTCTCAATGCCGTGTTTGTCCAGGCATGCTTGTCCAAGCATTGGCCAGGCATGATATTAGCTTGGCAAAACACCACAGTCAAGCACTTCAAACATAATTAGTTGGGATAATTAATTGCTTGTGAATTTGGTTCTTTAAACAGATCTGCTTAAAACTGAAAACAGACAATGCACGATCAGACAGTGCCATTCAAGAATAATGCTGCAATTTGCCTTCACAAACACTTAAAGCATAACAGAATATTTCATACATATTTCCTTCACTGGTTGAGAGAGACATAACACTGGGAAAGGATAAGAAAAAGCTTCATTAACTCTCTGTCATCAGATGTCTTTATAAGTACAGAAGGTAAATGGTTAATCTAGCTGAAATACTGAGTGCAACTAACTGAAGCCCTTTTGCCAGCATGCCATGCCTGCCTCCTCATTTTTGGTTGCTGTGGAAACCAGAGTGCAATAACACACTGAGTTGAAGGAACAGGACTGTGTCTGAGAGCAGTTTTTTTTTTTTTCTATTAGCTGTTTTCCCCTTCTCTGCATATGGAACACTAATAAATTTGTATGGATTAAACTAACACTCCATGTGCCACTATTTCCTAGAGTGAAATGTAAGAAAGAAATAGATGAAACATTGCAGCACAACACAAGCTCATTTTGCTTGAAAGCCATGGCTTCAGTAGGTAACATTACATTGGCATTTGTAAAGGGCCCAGTATGTGCCATGTGCCTTTAAATCTGCTGCAGGAAGAAATGTGTTGCTCCTGGTGTGCATCAAATTAACACATGCACTGCAGGAAGCTGACGACAATGGCAAAAACACATACAGTGTAACCAATGACAGTGGGACCAACACACTCCAAAGGTGTGTGCAAATGTACTAATATTATCAATAGCGCTAACCAATGCACATAACATTAACTAACACATGTACTGTAACATTGTGTAGCCATAACACCAGTGTCACAAAATGGAGGTTGAGACAGATGCAAGTGAGGTAGAGCAGTTTAATGAAAATGAGGAAACAATCCAAAACACTGAGCAAACTCATGTTTAAAAAAAATGTCAGGTGATCGGCAAACAGGATAAACTAGGTCAGGCAATAAACACAGGAACTATGGACAGAAAAAGGATCAAACCAGAGAAGACAAACACAGTGAAAATATGGCTTGGTAACATCAGAACACATGGTAAGCTAACCATATACTTTGCAGAGAATGAATTAATGAAAGTCTCTTTTAAAGGGTACTATAAAGGGTGTGTGTGAGCCTGATTGACACAGGTGTGTTCAATCAGAAGCTTGGTGACTGAGAGTGGGCGAGTGTGTGTGTGTGTGTGTGTGTATGTGTGTGTGTGTGTGTGTGTGCTCTGGGGAGTGAAGTCAAAAGCGGCTGTGGTGCTTGCTGGGAGATTGAGTTTGTGGATTGCTGTGATTTGACAACCAGCAGAAAGTTTTGTGTCCCTGACAGGTTAATACACTGGCACCTTCTGCCCCACACAATTTTCATTCTTCTGGACAATTTTTATTATTTTATGTCCCCTGTCTACTTGTCTTGGGATCATCCATGCCTTCTCCCTTTACAACACCCCTGCATATGATGAAAATTACATACAATGTTATCTAATGAAAAACATCTCACACTAAAGTACAATTGCTACTACACAATACAAGAGCAATTCATATAAATTATTTAAGAGACTGTATTTGGTTTGCTGTTGCTTGACACATAGTAGGTACTCTAGCATGTTGCGTAATTTAAAAAAAAGAGAGAGAATATCTTGAATATAGTCACATTTATATAGTATTTGCTGTCATAAAATTACAATAAACCAAATATAAGACTATGAAACCTATTTCTAGACATTTTTATTACTTGAATTAGTCTCTATTGGCAGATAATTTAACTTCTTTCTATAAATAAATACTTAAAATTACTTGTAATTAATTAAAATGTGAAGAAATAGGTTTAATAACCTTGTATTTGTTTTGTTATTGTTATTAATCTTATATTAGGAAATACTAGATCAATTGGACTACATTCTAGATATGTTCACTCGCTAAGGTGACATTTATTGTAGTGCACTTTCCTCACTCATATTGTAGTACAGTCAATCTCTGGCCCCAACATACAGTCCTCATCTTTGCATTATCATAGCTTGTAGAACACCTGCATACATTCGGTGTTCATAATGGTACAGATATGTTGGGAGCTGGAATAGAGTTAAAACACTGACCGCCTGTTGAGTCCAAAGGACTAAGTTGAGAAACACTGGCAAACATTATCTTCACCTACCTTCAGAACCTAAACACACTCATCAGTAGCTCCAGATAAGCATTTGGAGATATATAGAAGCTTCACTATAAGAGCACTTGAGAAGCAGCCACTAAAGATCACTTTAAAGTGTATTTGTACTGTATGAGGATTATGTAAAGTCTTTCTGTACCTGTTCTTTAATCTCCTGCAGTTTATTGCTTTGCTCACGGATGTTGTGGAGCAGCTGCAGAGCTTTATCGTCCTCCTGAGAGACTTCCATACGAGCTTGTTCCAAGCTGCGCTTCAAACTCTACATACAAAACATTCAAATGTCATGATTTAGATACAATAGCATATGCGTTGAAAATGATGGACTATGCATGATCTGTGTAAATATAAACCCACGCTACACTCTGTGATATAGGTGGCCAGGTCCTGCTCCAGGATGCTTCGCTGGGTCTCAGAGGCTTTCAGCTCAACATCCTTCTGCTGGAGGACTGACTCCAGGTCAGACATCGTCTTCTGCACTTTAGAGATCTCCTGCTCCATCTTCATAAGCAAGAATGCATACCACTACACTAGGAAGCTATAAATCTAAAAAAAAAAAAAAAAAAAAAATTAAAGCAGCAGGACTTTTGATTCTGCCAAACTACTTACAAACAGTACTCTAATCACATCTAATTATAAGTAATACATCTATTATATGAATGTAACAATTTGTATTCAGTATTATTCAAAATATATTTAAATAAATGGTAAACAACTTGGCTCAATTGATTTTACTCCAAAATCTGTCAATAAATATTTCAGCAACCCTACAGCAATTATAATAGCTACCTTCAAATATATTTATTGGTGCAGCTAGGGAGCTGATAAGGTTTTTTTTTCTCTTGTGGTGCTGTTGGTCTAAAAGGAGTGCAGCTCTTGCCCTTAAAAAAATAAGAGATGTGGTATGAAAACATAAATACCGTAGATCAGTGCTTCTCAAACTAGTCCTCTGGGCACCCCAGAAGGTTCACATCTCTGTGCTGTGTGAGTTGGGATATAGCAAAAATTTGGACCATCTGGGGACCCTGAAGACTTATTTGAAAACCACTGCAGTAGATTACCAATCACTGAACATATATATTGCTGCATGTAGTCTTGCCTCATAAACATTTAAATCATAAACCAGTTAAAAACATGCAGTAGCCATGAAAACAACACTACATAATGCATACTTATTTAGTTACTAGAAGTATTTAAGGGAATGTTTTAAGGGAATCATTATAATTATAATAATCATTATTATATACTGTATAACATAACATTATAACATTATTATAAGTTTTGGCACATGTCCGTAAAGCTGATCAAAGTAATTTCAAGTAACTTGTATTGTCTTCTAAGGCTCAATACAAGTTTCAAATAGTACAAATGATATTTAACCATTTGGAGAAAAATAAGATGTTAACCAATGTAAATATAGCACTGAATCTACATAGAATAGTTCACAACAATTAATCTAATAACTTGAGAAGTATGATATGGCTATCCAACAAATGAGATGTCAGACAAACTCCCTGATCCCTATAACAAATACAAAGCTAATAAATGTTGTGGCTTTTCTCTGTGTTCAGCAAAATATAACACACATTATATCAGTTAGAATACTCTGTTTTGGTATTAGGCATGCATATTTGTTGAGACTGAAAGTGAGAGAGAGAGAGAATGAGGGAGAGAAAATGAGTAACCATAAAAGAGTCCTAACTTTATTCCCAACAGAGGAATGTGGAAGGATTGCTCTCTAATCCTTAATTTCTTCATAATTTTGTTTGTAGAACCCTGGTGTGTGAGTATGTAGAAGAAGACTCGAGAGACAGCAAACCAAATCAAACAACCGAAACAGAAGGATGACAAACTGATGTAACCCAAATGGAGTGAAAAAAGCTGTTTTTTGGGAGACATTGGAGTCAAGGGAATCTGCCAATACCCCTTGGCTAAATCCAGTGTTGAATAAAAGCAATCCGCGCCTAACCAATCAAGCAGTTCATCAATGCGAGGCATCAGATTTGCATCAAATTTGGACACCACATTGACCTTTCTAAAGTCCACACAAAAATGGACTGACCCGTCGGTCTTGGGCAACAAGACCACTACACTGCTCTTGTCACTGTGGGACACCTTGATTGCTCCCATTTTGAGCATAGCCTTGAGTCCATCCCGAACCACATTTTTTTTGTGTGATCATGTAACCGGTATGGGTGGCTGTGTACAACCAAACCTGGAGGAGTCTCAATATGGTGCTCTATGAGGTCCATGTGGCCAGGCAGAGGCAAAAACACATCGGAAAATTTCTCCTGCAACCTGGCAACCTGTGCTCTCTGGGACAGTGAGAGGTGGTCTCCACAGGGGACCGGGGTGAATTGGGCTGCAATTTTAGACTTACCTCCAGTCTCAGCTCCTCCCTCTTAGGAACCACCATCCACAGAGCCACAGGAACTGCCTCTCTCCACAGTTTCAGGAGATTAAGGTGGTATATTTGACGTGTATCTCCTCTATCTATTCATCTGACCTCATAGTCGACTTTTCTGACTCACTCAAAGGGTCCTTGCCACTTTGCAAGCAATTTAGCTTTATCTCCCGGTGCAAATTTCCATAATTTCCAAATTTCCAAGTACCCCTTTCATACAGCTGAGATAGATGTTCTTGTGCCTGTAGCAAATTCTCCAGGGTTTAATTGTGTGTATGTGTGTGTGTGTTCTGGGGAGTGAAGTCCAAAGCGGCTGTGGTGCTTGCTGGCAGATTGAATTTGTGGATTGCTGTGATGTGACAACCAGCAGAAAGTTTTGTGTCCCTGACAGGTTAATACACTGGCACCTTCTGCCCCACACAATTTTCATTCTTCTGGACAATTTTTATTATTTTATGTCCCCTAATGAAAAACATCTCACACTAAAGTACAATTGCTACTACACAATACAAGAGCAATTCATATAAATTATTTAAGAGACTGTATTTGGATTGCTGTTGCTTGACACATAGTAGGTACTTAATTGCCCCAATGTGTGGAGTTTTGAAGACCTTATCCCCAATAATTTGTAAGGTTTGTGAAGAAGAAGAAGAAGCAGAAGAAGCAGAAGAAAAAGTTTTATTTATATAGCGCCTTTCCAAAGCTCAAGGTCACTCTACATAGTACAGTTGCAGTCAAAATTATTCAACCCCCATTGCAAATCAGGTTTATTGTCAAAATTTACAGACTATTGGCAATGAACAAATCAAACAAAAGCAATTGAAATAGCTCAACACAAAGAATGCTTTAAGTGGTTTCCTCAAATTCAACTGAAAATACAACTTATAATGACTTCTCCAGTTTCAAAATTATTCAACCCCTTCATTTCAAGCATCTTTATTACTTACAGGTGCATCTCAATAAATTACAATGTCATGGGAAAGTTCATTTATTTCAGTAATTCAACTCAAATTGTGAAACTCGTGTATTAAATAAATTCAATGCACACAGACTGAAGTAGTTTAAGTCTTTGGTTCTTTTAATTGTGATGATTTTGGCTCACATTTAACAAAAACCCACCAATTCACTATCTCAACAAATTAGAATACTTCATAAGACCAATAAAAAACATTTTTAGTGAATTGTTGGCCTTCTGGAAAGTATGTTCATTTACTGTACATGTACTCAGTACTTGGTAGGGGCTCCTTTTGCTTTAATTACTGCCTCAATTCGGCATGGCATGGAGATGATCAGTTTGTGGCACTGCTGAGGTGGTATGGAAGCCCAGGTTTCTTTGACAGTGGCCTTCAGCTCATCTGCATTTTTTGGTCTCTTGTTTCTCATTTTCCTCTTGACAATACCCCATAGATTCTCTATGGGGTTCAGGTCTGGTGAGTTTGCTGGCCAGTCAAGCACACCAACACCATGGTCATTTAACCAACTTTTGGTGCTTTTGGCAGTGTGGGCAGGTGCCAAATCCTGCTGGAAAATGAAATCAGCATCTTCAAAAAACTGGTCAGCAAAAGGAAGCATGAAGTGCTCCAAAATTTCTTGGTAAACGGGTGCTGTGACTTTGGTTTTCAAAAAACACAATGGACCAACACCAGCAGATGACATGGCACCCCAAATCATCACAGACTGTGGAAACTTAACACTGGACTTCAAGCAACTTGGGCTATGAGCTTCTCCACCCTTCCTCCAGACTCTAGGACCTTGGTTTCCAAATGAAATACAAAACTTGCTCTCATCTGAAAAGAGGACTTTGGACCACTGGGCAACAGTGCAGTTCTTCTTCTCCTTAGCCCAGGTAAGACGCCTCTGACGTTGTCTGTGGTTGAGGAGTGGCTTAACAAGAGGAATACGACAACTGTAGCCAAATTCCTTGACACGTCTGTGTGTGGTGGCTCTTGATGCCTTGACCCCAGCCTCAGTCCATTCCTTGTGAAGTTCACTCAAGTTTTTGAATCGATTTTGCTTGACAATCCTCATAAGGCTGCGGTTCTCTCGGTTGGTTGTGCATCTTTTTCTTCCACAATTTTTCCTTCCACTCAACTTTCTGTTAACATGCTTGGATACAGCACTCTGTGAACAGCCAGCTTCTTTGGCAATGAATGTTTGTGGCTTACCTAGTGAACCAAACTGAGAGACCATTTTGAAGGCTCAGGAAACCTTTGCAGGTGTTTTGAGTTGATTAGCTGATTGGCATGTCACCATATTCTAATTTGTTGAGATAGTGAATTGGTGGGTTTTTGTTAAATGTGAGCCAAAATCATCACAATTAAAAGAACCAAAGACTTAAACTACTTCAGTCTGTGTGCACTGAATTTATTTAATACACGAGTTTCACAATTTGAGTTGAATTACTGAAATAAATGAACTTTTCCATGACATTCTAATTTATTGAGATGCACCTGTAGTAGAGCACCCTTTTGCTGTTATGACCTGCTGCAAATGAGCTGCATAGCCAGACACCAGCTTCTGGCAGCATTCCTGAGGAATCTTAGCCCATTCCTCATGAGCAATGGCCTCCAGTTGAGTAATATTCTTGGGTTTGCATGCTGCAACTGCCTTCAAATCCCACCGGAGATTTTCTATGGGGTTCAGGTCAGGTGACTGTGATGGCCCTGTAGAATCTGTAGAACCTGAACCTGTAGATTTATTCTGCAACCAAGCCTTGGTGGAATTTGAGGTATGCTTGGGATCATTCATTGAAGTATCAGGAATTCCTAGGAGAAAATGTCATGCCGTCTGTGAGGAAGCTGAAGCTTGGGCATCATTGGACCTTCCAACAGCTTCACACAAAAAAAGTGAAGTGTCAGTGACATAAACGTAGTGCCTTGGTCAGTCACCACCTCTTTCAGGATCTCTTTCTCTTTCAGAGATAACATGGAAGAGTGGAATTTGCTAACCATTGATTATTCTCACTTGGCCAAAGGTGTACCTCAGGGTCTCGTCATGTGACTGCTCCAAGGGGAAATCCTCGAGGGGAATCCCTGCCAAGAGTGGAAGGGTGGAGCCCTCCTCACCATTTGTGTTCCCCTGATGCAGAGCTGACCTTGACGGACTCAGCACCACCTCCCCATCCAGTGCTGAGCACATTCCACATCATGCCTCCCTACTGCAGGCCCCATCCACAAGCATTTCCTGCACTAATGCCTGAACCCCTGGCCAATTTGTTCCAAGAACTAATGGATGGGTGAGGCAAGGACTAACCAGCAGATATTTGTGAACATACCCGTGCACACACCTCACCTTCACCAACCATGCATTCCTTAGTGCCCCACATTAAATCAGGCTTTGATGGACACTGGCCTGGTTACACCCAGAGTCCACCAAGGCCTGATGTGTACACTCTTGTATACTCACTGACATGCAGTACGTTCCAGCTCGATCAGTGGAGGCCTGCAGCGCATGAGGGATCCGGATCAGTATTCCTGCTCCCATGAAGGAACACTGATCCTGGAAATGCCTGGCTTTCCCACCACACCTGCAGACCTGCCCAGGCTTTGCTCAGGTCCTGGTGGGTGTGGAAGCTTTTACTTGTGTAGAGAGAGAGGGAGTTAGAGGAGACACCAGAGGTGAAAGAGCAGCAGAGGAACAACAGGGAGGAATCCAGGTTTGGGGACCAGGTTTGGGGCCCCCACATCTCGGTTTCGGGAAGCTGGGACAAGGGAGGTGTAGGAAAGAGAGAGGAAGAGAGCAAAGAAAATGAGAGATGCCTGGATCATTGGTCATCACCAAGTGATGCCACTAGCTGCACAGCTTCATCCAGGGACGTGGGCTGTTGGCACTGGACCCATTCTGTCATTTCTGTTGGGAGTCGACCAACGAATTGCTCCAGTACCACCAGCTCAACGATCTTTTCCATGTCCCACTCCTCTGCCATCAACCCATTTCAACAGGAGTCCTTTAGCTGCTGCGTGTAAGTGAAAGGGCGGCCGACCTTGGGGAGCTGCAGCGATCGGAAGTGTCAGCAGTGCTCCTCAGGTGTACAGCCAACACTGTGCAGAACCAACCTCTTGATGCTGGAATACTCAAGCTGAGTCTGTGGTGGCAGCTGCTGGGTGGCGAGCTGGGCTTCCCCCGATAGCAAGGGGAGGAGTCACAGAGCCCATTCCTGCTCTGGCCACCCCCACACTGCTGCTGCATGCTTGACAAGCTCCATGGTATGCCTCAGGGTCATCTGTGGAGATTATCTTCATAAGCGTCATGCATTGCAGGAGACACAACTGGAGGTGTGCTGGGCTGCAGCAGCTTCTGGAGTGCCCACTGGCTTTTGGCCTGCTCATTAGCAACCTTCACCCAGCTCTTTGGGGCAGCAGCTTCAGTTTTCTTCTTCTGAGGCACAAAGGACATGCTGGTGATTAAACCTGTGCCCAGCTGAAGAGGTTGGATGGACTTGGTAAAACGTCATAAACAGACTGGATTAGGAACTTTATGCAGAAAGGCTCAGCCTGCCACAACTCAGACCAGGAGATCGTCCAATCTTCAGCTCTCACGTCCTCTTGGGCCAGTTGTCCTTTCCCTGGGCTCTGTCCTAGCGTGTCTGAATGAATAGTGTAATGCTACCGAGCCCTGCTTGTCTGGATGCCACTGTGCCCACCATAGCTCTGTGCCATAGCCATGACTCAGCCTGTTCCACTATGTCCTGCTCCTTCCATTTTCTCCCAGTTCACACTTCAATAACAGGCTGGTAGATTTTGGGTCACTTGACTGTACTGCAGCACCTCTCTTGCATGGCTGTCCATAAACTCCCCACTCAGACTGCTCATGGGGAGCATGATTTCATGTTTATGTTGACAAATATCAAAGCATACAAATAAAGCAACACAAGCAAAACTTAAACAGCATAACTGAATTCCGCGTGCATTATAATGGCAAATATTGCAGTCAATTACCTGAAAGTGATTGTGTCTAGAATGTTCTGTGGCATGTATAAGATTAGTGGTCTATCTTAGTTGTGTTAGCGGCTCTGAGTTGTGCTATTTTATCTTAATTTTACCTTCCTGTCCAGTGAAAACTGATTATCTCCAAATGTGGTGATTTTGGCGATTAACTGTTCCTTTATGGATTGAGAAAATTGTCCTACTTCTTAATCTAAATAAACTATTTAAACCCCCCTTGGATTAGCTGGAAAATACATTATCACAAAGCTGAAAACAGGGCTGTTTTTCTGAGCTCATGAAAAGTTTACTTTTTAGAGATACATGGTTTTCACAGGACAGCAACGCTACAAACATATGATGATTTTATAGAATATGATGCATTGCTGTAGATTAAACTACCTAGCAGTATATAAAGTAGTGAAAATTAGCTCATATCAACATACACATTAATGCAGCAGTAATATTAATCCAAAAACATCATATATAATTGTAAAACACTGTCAGGGACCATTTTACTGCACAATGAGTATGCTTATTTTTGATTCTTTAAGTACATTTTGCTGATAATACTTGTAGTTAGATAATTACTTGTAGTAGAATATTTTCATAGTGTGATCTTAGTACTTTTACTTAAGTAAGGGATCTGAATGCGTCTTCCACCACTGAATTCATAAATAAGCTTCAAAAAGAAGTGTCAAATACAGAGAAAAGTGACAGCTAGCTAGCTAGACTTATAAACAAAAAAACAAAACAAAACAAAATCAGAAATTAATGCAAATAATCAAACACAATTTATTTGAAATATTCACAATATTTAAAAATATATATATATATATATATATATATATATATATATATATATATATATATATATACAGGTGCATCTCAATAAATTAGAATGTTATGGAAAAGTTCTTTTATTTCAGTAATTCAACTCAAATTGTGAAACTCGTGTATTAAATAAATTCAATGCACACAGACTGAAGTAGTTTAAGTCTTTGGTTCTTGTAATTGTGATGATTTTGGCTCACATTTAACAAAAACCCACTAATTCACTATCTCAACAAATTAGAATATGGTGACATGCCAATCAGCTAATCAACTCAAAACACCTGCAAAGGTTTCCTGAGCCTTCAAAATGGTCTCTCAGTTTGGTTCACTAGGTAAGCCACAAACATTCATTGCTAAAGAAGCTGGCTGTTCACAGAGTGCTGTATCCAAGCATGTTAACAGAAAGTTTAGTGGAAGGAAAAAGTGTGGAAGAAAAAGATGCACAACCAACCGAGAGAACCACAGCCTTATGAGGATTGTCAAGCAAAATTGATTCAAAAATTTGAGTGAACTTCACAAGGAATGGACTGAGGCTGGGGTCAAGGCATCAAGAGCCACCACACACAGATGTGTCAAGGAATTTGGCTACAGTTGTCGTATTCCTCTTGTTAAGCCACTCCTGAACCACAGACAACGTCAGAGGCGTCTTACCTGGGCTAAGGAGAAGAAGAACTGGACTGTTGCCCAGTGGTCCAAAGTCCTCTTTTCAGATGAGAGCAAGTTTTGTATTTCATTTGGAAACCAAGGTCCTAGAGTCTGGAGGAAGGGTGGAGAAGCTCATAGCCCAAGTTGCTTGAAGTCCAGTGTTCAGTTTCCACAGTCTGTGATGATTTGGGGTGCAATGTCATCTGCTGGTGTTGGTCCATTGTGTTTTTTAAAAACCAAAGTCACTGCACCCGTTCACCAAGAAACTTTGGAGCACTTCATGCTTCCTTCTGCTGACCAGCTTTTTGAAGATGCTGATTTCATTTTCCAGCAGGATTTGGCACCTGCCCACACTGCCAAAAGCACCAAAAGTTGGTTAAATGACCATGGTGTTGGTGTGCTTGACTGGCCAGCAAACTCACCACACCTGAACCCCATAGAGAATCTATGGGGTATTGTCAAGAGGAAAATGAGAAACAAGAGACCAAAAAATGCAGATGAGCTGAAGGCCACTGTCAAAGAAACCTGGGCTTCCATACCACCTCAGCAGTGCCACAAACTGATCACCTCCATGCCATGCCGAATTGAGGTAGTAATTAAAGCAAAAGGAGCCCCTATCAAGTATTGAGTACATGTACAGTAAATGAACATACTTTCCAGAAGGCCAACAATTCACTAAAAATGTTTTCTTTATTGGTCTTATGAAGTATTCTAATTTGTTGAGATAGTGAATTGGTGGGTTTTTGTTAAATGTGAGCCAAAATCATCACAATTAAAAGAACCAAAGACTTAAACTACTTCAGTCTGTGTGCACTGAATTTATTTAATACACGAGTTTCACAATTTGAGTTGAATTACTGAAATAAATTAACTTTTCCATGACATTCTAATTTATTGAGGTGTGTGTGTGTGTGTGTGTGTGTATATATATATATATATATATATATATATATATATATATATATATATATATATATATATAGAGAGAGAGAGAAAACCACACATCTGTACTTATTTATTTTGAATTAACATCTCTGAAATTCAAGTTATCTTTTTCAGTGTTGAAATAGTTGTGTTCACAAATTTAGATTAAAAAATTCAGTTTTCAGATATTCAGAAACCTGTATTGAGGTTGCTAATTTCAGTGCTCAAACTCAACCAGTCAAAATTCAACATGAAAAAACTACTATTCAGGGGTAGGCAAAGGCAATCGAGAACACTGAGAAGAAATTTGTGGATTTTAATCATATTAATAAACAAATCTGTCTTATAACTATAGTGTTAATTCTTTAGTCAGCAGCGGGAGTGTGGGGGAATAATCAAGTGGTATTTATTCATTCTTTCTCTCCTCTTTCGCTCTCTCTCTCTCTGTCAGCAATGTGTGTGTGTGTGTGTGTGTGTGAAGTGTTGGTTTCAATATTTCTTGTTTTTGTTGGTTTGAAGGCCTAGGGCTCTTGTGTTAGGAAATGTTTTGTATAAATGTTTCAGTAACAATTTCTTAGTTCACACACTTTATGTTTCTCAGTCAGGTGTATGGTGTGTGCACTTAACCTGGTTATGTAGACATGTTAAATTCTGTTAATTTAGTCATTATATAGACTATTGCATTGTTGGTTTGAGCTGTACAAGAAGTTTTTTAGCCATTTAGCAGTAATCATTACAAATGACTTACAAAATAAAACCACTGAAAGCAGAGGAAATGTACTCATCTGAGAAGATATACAGATCACATGTTAATTCACCAAGACTAATCAATTTGCACACACAGCCCATACACCTGTGTGTGCAAATAATTTTCCCAAATGTCATCCTCCCTTACTGTAACCCTCTTGCTGGCTTCTCAGAGCGAAACCAGCATGTTTGGTGAAGCCACTGATGGATTATGCACGTTTTTCAGTTAGTAAAATTACACTCGGGTTATGCGAGCATGCCCATTTCAAGATATTGCCTCGTGTGTCCAGGAGACTTTTTGATATCCAAAATTGCTGCACCTATTGAGAATAATTACAGTTGTGCTTGAAAGTTTGTGAACCCTTTAGAATTTTCTGTATCTGCATAAATATGACCTAAAGCATCATCAGATCATTATTCACACAAGTCCCAAAAGTAGATAAAGAGAACCCAGTTAAACAAATGAGGCAAAAATATTATGCTTGGTCATTTATTTATTGAGAAAAATGATCCAATATTACATCTGTTAGTGGCAAAAGTATATTAATTTGAAAGTGAAATTATAGTCAGGTGTGTTCAATCAATGGGATGGCAATCAGGTGTGAGTGACCACCCTGTTTTATTTAAAGAATAGGGATCTATCAAAGCCTGTCTTCACAACACATTTGTGTATCATGGCACAAGGAGATTTCTGAGGACCTCAGAAATCAACCTCTGTTGATGCTCATCAGGCTGGAAAATGTTACAAAACAATCTCTAAATAGTTTGGACTCCACCAATCCACAGTCAGGAAGATTGTGGAGGAAATTCAAGACCATTATTGCCCTCCCCAGGAGTGGTCGACCAACAAAAGATCACTCCAAGAGCAAGACGTGTAATATTCTGAGGTCAGAAAGGAACCCAGGGTAATTTCTAAGCAACTAAAAGCTTCTCTCACATTGGCTAATGTTAATGTTCATGAGTCCACAATCTGGAGACACTGAACAACAATGTTGTGCATGTTGGGGTTGCAAGAAGAAAGCCAATGCTCTCCAAAAAGAACATTGCTGCCCATCTGCAGTTTGCTAAAGATCAAGTGGACAAGCCAGAAGGCTATTGGAAATATGTTTTGTGGATGGATTAACTTTTTGTTCTATTTTGTTTGTTATTTTTGTTTTAAATGAGATGCGTTATGTTTGGAGAAAGGAAAACACTGCATTCCTGTGCTCCATAAATGGGAACATAAAATTAAGCAAAATAAATCAGTCCAGCTGCTACTCATAGCATATGAAATGGGAGATCTTTCAGGAACTGGTTTGACACTGTTAAATCTGAAACTTAAAGGAAACCACCACCAATAGAACACCCTGTTTTTACTGTGCAGTCTACTTTTCTATAATAACTCTGTCCAAGAGCGAAAGAACCTCCTGAGACAGAGCAAGAACTTTGTTGGGGTCTAAAACCAGCAAAACCTTTAACCACAATAAAGCTGGGAGCCATGGCCAGAACTGTAGCTTTGTACCCCTTTGAGAGAGTTGATACTGTAGATGCTACTGATGTTTTCATCATCCAGTGTGCAATGCTCTCGGTTATAATATGCCGCATCACCAGAACATGTCCTTTGTGTGTGTGCTGCTGGTGCTGTCTAGGGCCATCATTATTAGGTAGGTGCAAGGTACTCAAATACTTACCAGAAGCCTAAGTGTGTGTTCCCAGTGCCACTGGCACCCTATAAACAATGGAAGACTGAGTCAGTGTGGTGTCCTTAAAGCATTACATGAACTGTCTGTTTGACCATGCTGGCTTTCCGAAAATTCCAAAGCCTGCACCCTTCTGTCCAAGGCATCTTTGGCAGAATGCCCAAAAAAGGCCCCCAGACACACAAGACAGGTTCTGCATGGTTGAAGAGCATACTTCTGATCTGGCTGAGTGCCAACCACACATGATGTTACATATAACCCAGATAGTCATTTCATATGCTGGCCCAGAAGCCCCACTGCCAAAAGTGAGAACCCTTACAGAGGGTTAATATATGTGAATTTGTGTGACTGCTCAAGTGCTAGCAGCCGAACAGCCAATGTATTGCTAGTACCAAGGTTTTGCAGCATTCTTCACACACTAAAAAGTTGAAGCACCACTGTTAAATTGGCAGGATATTTTGTGAACCCAAAATAAATCATGTCAGATCTTTTTCCACCTTTACCATGATATAGCAATCAACAAAATTCAAGTGACAAATAAATAGAAACATTTTAGGAAATAAAAGCAAAAGAAAAAACACACAATAACTTGGTTGCACACCCTTTTATGTACACGTGTCTGTGCTCAGAATTTGAACTCCTGTCTAAACGTAATTGTAATTAACGAAGTAATTCTGGTTAACCTCAAATAAAGATATGCTGTTTCTGTAGTATTTTCTTGAGATCGTTTTGGTTTCACCCAACTGGTAAAGCCATGAGCATACAGTGCATGCACAGGATCTCACTGTTGTAAGGTGTTGATCAGGGAAGGGGTACAAAAGAATTCCCAAAACATTAGCTGCATCATGGAACACCATGAAGGCCGTCATTAGCAAGTGGAGAAAATGGGGCACCAGAGTGACATTACCAAGAACAGGGTGTCTCTCCAAAATTGATGAAAAGACAAGAAGATAACTTATCAGGGAGGCTGCCATGAGACCTACAGCACCATAACAGGTTTCACCACCATGTAGCAAAACATGTTATGGTCTGAGGAAATCAAGGTAGAACCTTTTGTGCATAATTGTAAAAGATGTGTGGGACAAAAACAAGAAAACTTAATGTCACCCAAAGAACATCTTACTCACAGTGAAGCATGATAGTATGGGGCTATGGGGATCATGCTAATGGGCTGCTTCTCTTCAGGAGTGTGACTCTTGTCAAAATAGAGGGAATCATGGATAGCTCAAAATACGAATCTATTTTGGCACAAATCCTGCAATGATGAATGGCTTCAGATAAAAAAGATCAGCATCTTGGAATGGCCCAGTCAGACCCAAGATCTAAATCCTATCAAAACATGTGGAATGACTTGAAGAAGGAGGAAATCCCCTCACAATTTGATAGATCTGGAGCATTTACAAGGAACAGTGGAATGAGATTGCTAAATCAAGATGTATTGGCCCAAAAGACTGAGTGCTATATTACAAGCAAAAGGTGCTTTAACAAAGTATTAGTTAAGGGGTGTGCACACTTTTGAAACCAGGTTATTGTAAGTCCCCCCATGCCCAAATTATTAGGACAAACTTCATAATACTACACTAAATACAGGATAAAATTATGGCCCTATTAGTGAATTGTGATAATAAACAGATCATTCTCTTTGTTTCCTCAGAGTATGGAATCCTAAACCTGCCAAAATAATAAATAAATAAATGCACAAATAAATCTGCAAAGAAATGTAAAAATAAATAAGTAAGTAAGTAAGTAAGTAAATAAATAAATAAATAAATGAGTATTTATACTTTTATTTCCACATTTATTTATACATGTATTTATGTCAACATTTATTTATTTCCATATTTATGTATTTCCACATTTATTTAATTTCACATTTATTTATTTCTACGTTTATTTATTTCTACATTTATCTATTTTCACATATCTTTGTCCGTATGGTAATGAGGGTGGGCGTGTTTTACTTCAGACATACACACTCAGAAAGGATGTGACACACTTTTTGTGTTATTACTATTTCAACACATTAAATTATCCAATAAATGTGAAAAAAAAATAAAAAAAATTGTCCAATCATGTTACGGACTGCGCTGCTGACGTCATCATTCAACTCTAAACTCGCCTCAAAGTGAATGTTCGTTGCTTTGACCTTTGTGGAGTCTGAGTCGAGGAAACGAAATGACTACAGTTAAGTTAGCGTTCATCTCTGTTTAGCTTTAATGTCGCTGAAAATGCCTAGCTGAGTTTGTGAAATTTAGGCAGGGAGCTCTCGAAAATGTATTCATTGTAAAACAGTAAATCAGCAAGTGATAATTAACTTTACCTATTGTGACAGCTTCAAAAGTGAATATCGTACTGTTTCCTCAGTGTTGGCGTTACGCTACTAGTGTCATGTGTTTATGTTGGCTGTGAAATATGGACTGAGGTTAGTCTATAATTCTCTGAGTCTGCATCTTATCTAAGGCTCCGAGTTAGGGTTAGCTAGCTGGATGCTGTCACCAATCACAGTACGAATGAGTGATGCTAACCTAGACACTCACTTGAGTGGATAACATTGCTTTACATGGTAATGTTAGACATTCCCATTCCTTTTTTGAAAGTTAATGATAACGTAGCATTACAGCTATTCATCATGATTTAATACAGAGTGTTGGTTAACATAAACTACATTTAGCAAGTGTTTTGGACAAGGCAAGCTGTAGTAATTAGCATTAGGAGAATTGGTTAGGGCCATATTTCTTCATGCATTTGGCGAATGTTAATGCTGGTTATCAGGTGCAGACAGTCAGTGGCTAGCTTAGTAATGTGGAGGTCAAAAGTTCTTCACAAGGTTAACGTGACAAAAAGAGTGGGTGAGGTTTAGGTTGTAATGCTGTCCACTATCTCTGTAATGTTGGTTGACTTAATTAAGTTGTGCAAAAGTTAGGCTGTGAGGTGCTATAGGCAGGAAAAGAAATATTCACAAGTTAGCTATATTTTCCAGGTGAGTTTACAGCGCCATTTTGTTCATTAGGAGAGTGGAGGTCACATTAATAAAATTACACAAATTGATATTCTGTAACGCAATTTCTCAGTTGAAGCCAAAAGGCATTTGTCCACATTTTGTAGCTAACAACTAACCTACACTCTTTTGCTCTTTTACAGCTTTTCAAATGGAAGGGAGTGGGACTCCTGTCTTCCCAGATGGCCAAGAAATTAGTAAGAAGATGCATCAACTCCAACTCTTCTGTCAAATGTTTAAATGATTTTAATAAATGTCACCTGAATTTCATGCAATTGTTTGTTTATTTTGTGAGCATTATAGTAGAATTTTAGCATACAAACAAATTGCATTTTAGGATAATTTTATGGAAAAAGTATAAACAACACATCTCTGTGTTATTTTTGTTATTATTATTTTTTAACACATCTTTGTGTGGAAATGTTTAACTCACAGCATGTGTTAAATGTACTAACACACTGACCGTGTGAAAGCAACACAAAATATGTTGTCCTTAACTAGACACGCAGGTGTGTTAAAATTAACGCGTGTTATTTTTAACACATCTGTTGTGTATTGGGTTAACACTTGGTATTCAGAAGGAAGCAAAAGAAAAGCATATTTGCAGTGGGACAGGAAAACAAAGAGGTCACTGACACATTGGATGAGGAATTTCCTTTTCATGTGCTCACTGTCACAAGTGGAACCGAGGCTTATAAGGTCACCGTGCTGCTGGAAGGACAGCCGGTGAAAATGGAGATTGACGCTGATGCTGCTGTGTTGCTCGTATCAGAGGGGGTATACAGTGGAATCCTGAGCCACCTACCACTCAAGCCACCCGACATGATTCTTAAAACGTACAAGGGAGAACCAGTGACCATGAAAGGACTCACTCAGGTAACAGCTGAATTGAATGGACAAACAAAAAAACTGCCATTGTATGTAGTTTTGGGAAAGTACCCCTCGCTGTTAGGATGTTCCTGGCTGGAGCAACTCAAGGTGGACTGGCAGGCCATATACTGTATATGATGATGCCTAAAACACTGGATCTGGAAGGCATTCTCCTAAAACACAGTGAAGTTTTCAGACAAGAGTTAGGCAGCATGGGGGAAACTGAAGTGAAATTGTCTGTGGAGCTGGGAAGCCAGTCAAAATTCTTAAAGGCCCGGACCCTGCCATATGTGCTCAAACCCAAAGTAGAGGCGAGCTTAGCTGAACTTGTGAAGGATGGTGTGCTAGAACCAGTCAGTGTGAGTAAGTGGGCAACACCCATTGTTCCAGTTTTAAAGAAGGATGGAGGCATGAGGATCTGTGAGGACTTTAAAGTCACAGTAAATCCAATGTTGTCAGCAGAGCAATACCCCTTGCCTCACATTAATGACCTTTTTGCTGGACTGACAGGAGGACAAAAATTCAGCAAAATTGACCTCAGCCAAGCATATCTAAGGATGCATGTTGAGGAACCGTCCAGAGAACTCCTCACCATCAACACACACAAGGGCCTCTTTCGGTACAAATGCTTACCATTCGGAATTACTTTGGCTCCATCCATTTTTCAGCGAGTAATTGACCAGATTCTGGCGGGGCTTCCAGGAGTGGTGTGTTACTTAGATGACATTCTAGTGACTGGCACTGACGAGGAGTCTCACTTGCAACACCTGGATGCAACCCTCGAGAGATTGAAAGAATACGGATTGAGGGTGCGCAAGGACAAATGTGAATTTTTTCAGTCTGTATTCGAGTACCTGGGTCATGTCATCGATGCCTCTGGTCTACATATGTCACCAGCCAAGGTTAAGGCCACTGTGGAGGCGCCAGTGCCTCAAAATGTCAGCCAGCTGCAGTCTTTTCTCAGTTAACTAAATTATTACAGACGTTTCATTCTGAACATTGCTACGCTGCTGAAACTTCTGCAGAAGTTGTTGTGTCATGAAAATAATTGGAGGTGGACCTCCGAATGCCAGGAGTCATTTAAAAGACCACTTTTAAGGTCAAAGGCCATCACTCATTTTGACCCTGCTCTTCAAATCCAGCTGACCTGCAACACTTCCCCATATGGTGTGGGAGCTGTTTTGTCCCACATCATGCCAAATGGTCAAGAGAGGCCGATTTGCATTTGCTTCCAGGAGTTTGAGTAAGGCAGAAGTAAACTATGCTCAGATTGAACGAGAAGCATTGAGCATTGCTGACCGATCATCGCCCACTCACTGCAATTTTTGGCCCGCACCATGGCATTCCTTCTCTAGCTGCCAGTAGGATGCAAAGGTGGACTTTGTTGTTGTCTGCTCACACCCATGACATTAGATACCGAAAGTCAGAATTACACGGAACTGCACCTCTTGCTGACCGGGTAAAAGAGACATGGGTGGCTGATATTTTCTACTTCAGTCAAGTGGAGAGGGCCCCACTGACAGCTGCACTAGTACGGAAGGGTACGGGCAGTGACCCTGTTCTGTCTAAGGTCAGGGACATTGTCACGACAGGCAAAGGGGTGAACAGTGACCCAGAGCTCAAACCGTACATCTCTCGACGTCATGAACTTTCAGTGTAGTCAGGCTATTTGCTGTGGGGAAGGAGAGTCATTATACCACCAGCTCTATGCAAAGCAGTGCTGAACCAGCTGCATGCAGGGCATTGTAGAATGGTCCGCATGAAAGAGATTGCCAGGAGTTACTTCTGGTGGCCAGGACTGGATGGACAAATTGAGGAAAAAGCAAGGACATGTGCCTCATGCCAAAGCATATGCAATGTACCACAATTGGCACCGTTGCACCCATGGGAATATCCAGAGAAGCCATGGCATCATGTTCACATTGACTTTGCAGGCCCAGTCAAGGACAAAATGCTGTTGGTCGTCATCGATGCACTTAGCCACCTCCGGCCACTTACTATCATGAAGTCAACCTCAGCCGAAAAGACAGAGACTGGGAGAAATCTTTAGTAGATTTGGACCACCCGTACAGTTTGTCTCAGATAATGGTCCGCAGTTCACATCTCATGAGAAGGCCACATTTCTGCTAGCAAATGGGGTGCAACATATCAAATCAGTGCCTTACAATCCTGCAACCAATGGGTTAGCAGAAAAGTTTGTTCAGACCATGAAGCAGGCTTTGAGAGCTTCGCTCGGACAGGGCACATTCCTTCAATGCCTGCATAACTTCTTGTTGTGTTCTTGTAGTACGCCGCACGTGACTACCAAAGTGTCACCAGCTTATCCGTTGTTCAAGAGAAAGCTGAGAACAAGTTTCGAGCTGCTTAAACCAGCAACACTCCAAGAAACTGTCCTACACCAACAAAAGAAGCAGGTACAGTGACGGAACCTGCGAGCTAAAGACAGAAACTTTTCGCTCACCAGTGCTTTCCCGGAACTATGGCAGTGGTCCAAAATGGGTTCTGGCTACAGTGGAGGTCCAGATGGGTCCAGTGTCGTATAAAGTCAAAATAGCTGAAAACATTTCCTGGAGAAGACACACTGATCAGTTGCTTAGTGGAGCCAACGCATGCACGGATCTTTTCTGAAGTCACTGACGCCACTGACCAAATTAGTGACAATACACCATCTTCTGCAGTATCCAGTGCTGAGACCCCAACAGGCCCACCTGCTGATGAACCGTCATCACCTGTTGTTCCGACCGGAAATGGAAATCAATTAGGCCGCCGATATCCAAGAAGGGAGCGGTGCCCCCCTCAACTGTTCTTGGACTATACTTAGCCATGGGCTACCCTTATTGCTTTGGGGCAGAATAATCCCCTAAGGGTACGCTAGGGTTTGAGATATATATATATATATATATATATATATATATATATATATACACACACACACACACACACAGTGGGGGTAAAAAGTATTTGATCCCCTGCTGATTTTGTTCAGAATATCAACAAAAAAATCCAGAAAAATGCATTTCAAAAAAGTTATAAATTGATTTGCATTTTAATGAGTGAAATAAGTATTTGATCCCCTATCAATCAGCAAGATTTCTGGCTCCCAGGTATCTTTTACACAGGTAATGAGCTGAGATTAAGAGCACTCTCTTAAAGGGACTGCTCCTAATCTCAGTTTGTTACCTGTAAAAAGACATCTGTCCACAGAAGCAAGCAATCAATCAGATTCCAAACTCTCCACCATGGCCAAGACCAAAGAGCTGTCCAAGGATGTCAGGGACAAGATTGTAGACCTACACAAGGCTGGAATGGGCTACAAGACCATCGCCAAGCAGCTTGGTGAGAAGGTGAAAACAGTTGGTGCGATTATTCGCAAATGGAAGAAACTGTCAGTCTCCCTCGGTCTGGGGCTCCATGCAAGATCTCACCTCGTGGAGTTTCAATGATCATGAGAACGGTAAGGAATCAGCCCAGAACTACACGGGAGGATCTTGTTAATGATCTCAAGGCAGCTGGGACCATAGTCACCAAGAAAACAATTGGTAACACACTACGCCGTGAAGGACTGAAATCCTGCAGCGCCCGTAAGGTCCCCCTGCTCAAGAAAGCACATGTACAGGCCCATCTGAAGTTTGTCTGAATGATTCAGAGGAGAACTGGGTGAAAGTGTTGTGGTCAGGTGTGGTCAGATCTCTTTGGCATCAACTCAACTCGCTGTGTTTGGAGGAGGAGGAATGCTGCCTATGACTCCAAGTCATAACACCATCCCCACCGTCAAACATGGAGGTGGGAACATTATGCTTTGGGGGTGTTTTTCTGCTAAGGGGACAGGACAACTGCACTGCATCAAATGGACGATGGACGGGGCCATGTACCATCACATCTTGGGTGAGAACCTCCCTCCCTCAGCCAGGGCATTGAAAATGACCTTAATGACTTGGAGAGGATCTGCAAAGAGGAGTGGGACAAAATCCCTCCTGAGATGTGTGCAAACCTGGTGGCCAACTACAAGAAACGTCTGACCTCTGTGATTGGCAACAAGGGTTTTGCCACCAAGTACTAAGTCGAAGGGATCAAATACTTATTTCCCTCATTAAAATGCAAATCAATTTATAACTTTTTTGAAATGTGTTTTTCTGGATTTTTTGTTGTTATTCTGTCTCTCACTGTTAAAATACACCTACCATTAAAATCATAGACTGATCATTTCTTTGTCAGTGGGCAAACGTACAAAATCAGCAGGGGATCAAATACTTTTTCCCCAACTGTATATATACGGACTTCAACAAAACACTAAATGTTCTAGGAAAAAAAGGCCTATGTTCATAGTAATGTAGTAAGATGACTTGGTTTTCAAATTTCATGACTATGGCTGGTACAGTTAAGGTGTAATCTTGGTGTTAGTCCTCAAAGAGTAAGAGGGGAGGAAATGTGTATTTGGTTAACACTGTTATTTAACTACATTTCCCATGATGCACTTTATGTATGTTCCTGGTATGGGTTCCGTTGTTGCGTGCCCATGCAAAAAGTGAGTAAACGGAGCAGTCACGCTATGCCGTTGTGAGTGTCATATTTACTTACAAACACCGTGGTGTTACCCAAACAAACACAACAACATCTGTTTTTAGAGTGTAGCAATCGAGCTCAGAGTGCTGGCATAGGCACGGGCGAAGCTCAGTGAGATCTTGTGGTTTGACCAAATTAAATGCAAGAGATGGGTGTGGACATGCCTTTGAGTAGTGCAAATAGGGAATGAATGACTTGGAGGTGGGCGATATGGCCAAAATTACGGTTTAAGTAATTTAATATCACCGTTACTGTATGTATATACATACTCTTTATCCCTGACATGGCCTTAAAAACGTCCGGTCAGGATTTCTAAAATGTCTTTTTACACATAAACAGACCTGATATCAGACACTGTGACAGGGAAGCTCGTGCATGTGAAATGACCCAGTATTAATCACATTTAATATAAATGCACTGGATGTGGCTGATAGAGCTGTGTTCTGTTGTCTGCACATCATAATAGTGTCAAAAAGGCAAGATATCTGTTTTTAGTAGCTTGTTAAAATATACATTCATAACTATACTGTTTTTATAAAGGGGAGGCCGGGTATGCTTGTAACACTTTTTGCTTCAGCACCTGTATCTCACTGAATTTTTGTGCTACAGTTCTTTGTATAAAAGTACCCACATTTGTTAACTGCAAATGGCACCAATTCAAACCTCTTCAAGAATATCACAGACCTTGTGAGGTGATGTCAAATGCATGGTGTTCCTTTGTTAAATCTACCCCACTACCAGGAAAGGTTGTAACACATGCTGAGGTAAGTTGTAATGATTGGACAAAAGAAGCAAAAACAGAGGCCACACCAAGTGATATGCTTCAAAAAGAGGTTTATTGAAATTAAAGAACAATCCAGAACAATGTCTTTCTCTCTGTGACTGACCATAACTCAAATCCACTTTCTGTTTGACTCAGGAGTGTGTGTCCATTTGTGTGTGTGAACTAGTCTACTAAACTTTCTTAATGGTATGTATACTTAATGAACACTCTACTACAGCATGTAGGTCTAATAAAAAACAATGTCAGTGTGTGTGTTTGTGTGTGTCTCTGTGTGTATATTCTTAATCAGAGTCATGGTAACAAATGAATGTTGGTAACCCTGGAGTGCTGGCTTGGTGGGCCCAGAGACTGTATAGGGCACATAGGCTTCGAGTTGCCAAATGACTCCATACAAACAACACAAAGGTTTTCGTCATCAGAGGTCTCAGAATCCTCAACCTTGGCTTTCAACATTTTCAATCCTGAGGTGCCTGGCTCATCTGGAGCACAGGACATGGTGACATCATGAATTGCAGAGGAGCCAGAAATAACCAGGTAGGTTGGGGGAGAGGAGGCAGTCGCCAAGTGAGTTGAAGGAGAGGAGGCAATTGCCAGGTGAGTTGGTGGAGAGTGCAGCTAGAAAGCTCCAGATGTCAATTATGTACCTGGGTCTAGATGGTCAGTGACTTGTGAGGGTGCATAGTCACACTCCTCAAAAATGTAAAGATTGAAGGGTCAAATATCCTGTGGATTGGAAACAGGATTGAATGTTTTTGGGTGTTGCAGCAGCAGGCAGAGCGGTCTTCACAATTCTTGGAATATCGTACAACCCCTGGCAAAAATCATTACTCAGAATTATTACTTCATAGCAAATAAACAAATCGCAGATATGACACAAAACAATTTTTGTTTAATAGCTGAACATTCTGGCTTCATGAAACATACCTCAAACAAATTAAATTAAATTGTTTTAATTAATGGCATATTTTTTCCAGATCAAGTAGAGGAAAAAATTATGGAATCAACAACAAAAAAAAATCACAATTAATCCTTTGTTCCTCCTCCTCAGGCTTTTATGATGGCCTGAATTCTTTGGGGCATGGACTTCACTAATGAAAAACAATATTCTCTATCAAGCTGCTTCCAACTTTCTTGAAAAGTGGTTGACAGATCAGCTTTTCAGGATGGAGCCTTGTCATGGACCAATTTTTTAAATTTCCATAAATTTTTAATCAGATTGAGATCTGGACTGTTTGCTGGCCATGTCATTGAGCAGATATGTCTTTCCTGAAGAAAAGCTTTAACACTCTTTGCTCGGTGGCAAGATGCATTATCATCCCGAAAAATGACTTCATCATCACCAAACCTATTTTCTATCGAAGGAATGAGAAAAGTGTCCAAAATTTCAATGTACACCTGTGCATTGACTGTTGAGGTCTCTCCTGGTCCTTTACCTGATATGCAACCCCATATCATGAATGAGTGGAGAAATTTGATTGTTATCTTCAGGCAGTCATCATTATGTTTCATTAGAACATATACAGTTGCAATCAAAATTAATCAACCCCCATTGCAAATCAGGTTTATTGTCAAAACTTACAGACTTTCAGCTGTTTGCAATGAACAAATCAAACAAAAGCAATTGAAATAGTTCAACACAACAAATGCTTCCCCCAAATTCAACTGAAAATGCAACTTATAATGACTTCTCCAGTCTCAAAATTATTCAAGCCCCCTGAATAGAATCCTTCACAACAGCACAAATATTCAAAACCAGTGTTGTCTCAAGCACACTTCATGCAACTAATCAAGGGCTTCAGTAGTTGCGCCAGGTGTGCTTGACCTGGAACACATGAAATACCTGAACTGGGTAGGGGCAGAAAAAGGAAGCTATCAATGGCTGCGACCAGATTTCTGAGAAGGCAGGTTGTGAAAAACCCTCAAGTGACTGAAAAAGACCTGCAGCAAGACTTGGTGGCAACAGGCACTGAGGTTTCAGTGAGCACAGTACTAAATATAGAAGGTTTCCATGCCAGAACTCCAAGAAGTACACCACTACTGACCCAAAAGCACAAGAAAAGTCGGCTCAAAATCATATAAATATGCCATGGAAGTTTTGGGATTCTGTTCTGTGGAACTTTTCGGCATGACGGATCAGTGGTATGTCTGGAGAAAGAAGAATGAAGAAAGAACACTCTGTCCACAGTCAAGCATAGTGGTGGCTTGGTGATGCTCTGGGGCTGCTTTGCATCCTCTGGCACTGGAAACCTGCAGCGTGTTGAAGGCAAGATGGATTCATTGAAGTATCATTAAATCCTAGGAGAAAACGTCATGCCGTCTGTGAGGACGCTGAAACTTGGTCGTCATTGGACCTTCTATCAGGACAATGATCCCAAGCGTACCTCAAATTCCACCAAAGACTGGTTGCAGAAGAAGTCATTGAAGATTCTACAGGGCCATCACAGTCACCTGAGTTGAATCCAATAGAAAATCTCTGGTGGGATTTGAAGAAGGCGGTTGCAGCACGCAAATCCAAGAATATTACTAAACTGGAGGCCATTGCTCATGAGGAATGGGCTAAGATTCCTCAGGAACGCTGCCAGAAGCTGATGTCTGGCTATGCATCTTGTTTGCAGCAGGTCATAACAGCAAAAGGGTGCTCTACTAAGTACTAAGGATGTTTGCCATGAAGGGGTTGAATAATTTTGAAACTGAAGAAGTCATTATAAGTTGTATTTTCAGTTGAATTTGGGGAAACCACTTGAAGCATTCGTGGTGTTGAACTATTTCAGTTGCTTTTGTTTGATTTGCTCATTGCAAACAGCTGAAAGTCTATAAATTTTGACAATAAACCTGATTTGCAATGGGGGTTGAATAATTTTGATTGCAACTGTAACACACCAGACAAAAGTTCCAGCATCATGTCCTTGGCCAGTGCAGATTCATGATTAATCATTGAATATCACTCTCATCCAATCATCCACAGTCCATGATTGCTTCTCTTTAGCCAAGTGTAACCTTGTGTTCTTCTGTTTAGGTGTTAGTGCTGGTTTTCGTTTGGCTTTTCTATATGTAAATTTCATTTTATTTAGCTGATTTCTTATAGTCCTGCCACAAATATTGATTCCTGTTTCTGCCCATTTGTTTTTCATATGTTTTGTTGTGCATTTTCTATTTTTTTTTCTATCCTGACATTTGCTGTCTTCCTTGGTATACTTGTATGTCTTTCTTTTATATCCTTCCCATTTTGTTTATACTTTTAGACACAACTGACTGGGAACAACCAACATCTTCTGCCATACTCAGTGTTGGATTTCCTTCTTGAAGGAGTTTTATAATCCTTTCCATTGTTTCAATTGACAACTCTCTTGTTGGGGCCATGTTTCCTTTCAAAAACTCCAAGATTAAGGTCTGTAAGCACTCTCTTTTAACTGCAGACTAATTTGCATTTATAGACTTGTGCTGGTATTTGTTTTAGAAATGCAAATTACAAGGTGAGTCCATACTTTTTTTTCCTCAACATTGAGCGATTCCATAATTTTTTCCTCTACTTGATCTGGAAAAAATATGCCATTAATTAAAATAATTTCATTTAACTTGTTTGAGGTATGTTTTACGAAGCCAGAATGTTCAGCTATTAAACAAAAATTGTTTAGTGTTATATGTGTTCAATTTTAATGGCTATGAAGTAAAAAAGCCAAGTGAACATCCCCTAAGTGTGATGATTCCATCATTTTTGCCAGGGTTTGTATATTGTCATCGTCTTGGCAGTATTCATCTTCATCCAGGGATCACTTGTAGTGTGCACCATTATCTTAAATGGGCCGTAGACAATGCGATCCAATGGCTGAAGTTTATGGTGGAGAGGAAGGTAAGTAACACAATCCCCTTTTCTTTGCAGAAGTAAATGGCTTTCACATATATATGTGAACAGTGGTTATCCAGAAAAAGCTAAACCTTCTTCTCTGGGCTGACCTTTGTGTGTTTTGCAAAGTGATCATGGAATAAAAGGGTTAGTTTTCCTCTTGCATCCATCCTGAGGCATTACCGCTTCCGGTACTCCTTGCAGGCCCACTCTGAATAAAGTATTCCCTGTAACATTTATGGGGTAATACAAAGAAGGGGGGAATTGATTTTCCCAGCGCTTACACAGAACATGCTACTGACATGAGCATGCCTCTTTCACCCAATTGTCATCTGCATGACTCTGTGATGTACAATAACATGGTCTGGTAACTGGACTGTTTTTACATCAGTTTCATCTACTTGCCGTATGTTGTAACTCTTAATAACCTGTCCAAGGATGTTGAAGAGATGTTCCAAGTTTGTGCGGTTAAAACATGTGGCCCGTGTAAGGCTTTTTGCCTCTGGACTCCTCATTGACAGGCTTGGGTTCTGCTTCATGAAGAAAGTGAACCACTCAGGCCCTGCCATCTGCTTCTCATCCCATGTTTGTGGGTGTTTGACGTTATATATTACTGCCAGTTGATATGCAAAGTTTCTGACCTACTGTAAAAGAAAGTGGAGTATAAACCTGATTACATAGACAAAAAGTTTTTAAATTTGTCTGGCACCTATGCTAGTATTCAATTCTACTCTGGTCTCCAGTGGTTAATCTCTCATGTGCTTACTTCACATGGAGTCAGTCCATAATACAGGACTGCTGCCTGAGTCAAATAGTCAGCTAACATTTCCTCCTGCACATCAGGGAAAACTTTGCTGCTGCTCCAGTAACCTACACTGGGAAGATCAATGGACCCCTAGTCTCTCAGCTTCTGCAGTGATTTGCAGTATCTGCTCAGTGTTACATGGCAGATCGCATGTGCCTTCACAACTGATCTGACTGACTTGACCTTCTTTGTGACCTCATCATATGTTTAAAAAAAAAAAATTAAAAAATCATTGGCAGACACACTCCACTGTCTAGGCATTCTGTAAAATTATTAAAATCAAGAAAGTGTTCTTAGTTGTATATAAGGGGGTGGTTGTAACACTTTTTAAAGATGTGTTACAATCCACCCCACTCCTGTAAGCCATTGTTTAGCTAACTGTATAAGCATAGTGGGTTGAAATTTGCAGGGGGAAAATGCATCATATTTTGCTTGAGAAACTAATAATAATAGTTTAATATAATATAAGTCATATGATTCTATCTGCAATAATATAAGTACTAAACAAAATATAGTTTTGGTCAAAAATGTACTTTCTTATGCGAAAATCTGTTTTTTCTCTATAGAATCTGCATGCACCTGTTTCTAGCCTTGACAACCACCATGTGGGATTGGGGATAAAGTGTATAAACACTGAAATGATCATATGACTCCTATCTTATCCCTGATTGGTGGAATTGGTGGTGTTACAATTCTCCCCATGTTACAACCATACCTGGTCTCCCCTACAGGTGTCAGTTTATCTACACAATATTTTAGAAATCATTGGAGCCTCTATTAAGGCCTCTATTATTGCAAGGTAACATCAACTGAAGGACATTAGTGTAAACACTTAAATAACAAAGGTGGTGGCTGCTTGTCAAACTAAAACACCCAGTGTCATTGAGGTAGTATTGAACTAAAAATAAAGTTTACAGTGCTATGAAACCATTAGGCTTTTTTAATATGTGTGGTTAGATTTGATGCCAAAACATTAACACCTTTCTCACTGATGTCCAAGGACCTAAGTTATGTTTACGAACCAATGAATCAGTTACCGGCATACATTTGACACCCATGGTTAATGGTACACTCTGGGACCTAGAGACTCAGTTTGACACATGCTCTAAAGCATTGACTGAAAACAAAGGATTCGTAAAAGTCTGAGCTTTGTGAAACATTATCTGTGGGCATTGGTGGGAGAATGTATAACTGGGTATTAGATTTTCTGTTTGGTTGAATGATTCAAGTCTGAGTTGGAACATCCTCCTCTACTGTATAGACAACAAGCGAGAGTGCAGTGTCCCCTTTGTTTACCACAGTGTTACTGTAAATGACATCTTTAATCAAAAAGAACCTACTATGAGAAGATCACTGTATAGTTACAATAGGGAACTGTGAAAAGAGGTCTAAATTGCCTTATTTTGTGCTTCATAATGCACCACACATTCTCAATCAGAGACAGGTCTGGACTTCAGGCAGGCCATGCTAGCACCCAAACTCTCTGCTTATGCAACCATGCGCTTGTAATCTGGGCAGAATGTGGTTTGGTGTTGTCCTGCTCTGGATGGCAGCACATGTTGCTCCAAAATGTATACATATCTTTCTGCATTAATGGTGCCCTCACAGATGAGCAAGTTACCCATGTCATGGGCACTGACACGCCCCCATACCATGACAGACGCTGGCTTTTGGACCTGACGCTGATACCAGCTTGGATGGTCCTTTTCCTCTTTGGCCAAAACGGCTGTTTTGTCCAAAAACTATTTGAAATGTTGACTCGTTGGACCACAAAACACGATTCCACTGTGCTACTATCCATCTCAGGTGAGCTCGAGCCCAGAGAAGTCGGCAGCGCTTCTGGACAGTGTTGATATATGGCTTCTGCTTTGCATAGTGTAGCCTTAACTTGCATCTGTGGATGCAGCTGCGAATGGTGTTGACTGACAAAGTTTTACCAAAGTATTCCCGAGCCCATGTCAAGCTATCCATTACAGACTCATGACTGTTTGTAAGACAGTGATGTCAGAGGGATCGGAGATCACGCACATTCAGAAGTGGTTTTCAGCCTTGCCCTTTACGCACCAAGATTTGACCAGATTCCTTGAATCTTTTAATTATATTTTGCACTCTAGAAGGTGGAATGCCCAAAATCCTACCGATTTGTCTTTGCGACCAAAAATATTAATTTGTGAATGATGTTTTTGCTGAGATCGCTACTGGCGACAATATGAATTTACACGTTATGATATAAAAATTGCATGTACTGTCTTTTTAACTGCGTGTTCTGTGAGGAGGAGCTGTGTTGTGTTGTCTTAATAAAATGACATCCTGCGCGTGAAGTTCAAATTCATCTAGAGCGCCAAAATACGCATGGGGAAAGCGGGGATCAGCTTTCGGCCTCAAAAAGACATGTCTAAACGAAAAATATCAGACTTTTTCAAACAATCCTCATCTCTGTCGAGCACCAATGCTGATGGGACACCTGCTAATAAAAAAGCAGGCTCCATTGTGCCAGCATGAGAAAGGTAGAAAACGACGGAGACACAGAGGATCATCTTTCCGTGTCAATCAATGAACGCCGAAGTAAAAGTGCATGAAATGAAAGGCATTTTAAGACTTCTTGGATTCAAGAGTTTACATGGCTTACCAGAACGAACTATTTCAAGAAAGAGACCATGAGAAAACAGGGCGATAGTCAAAAGCATAAAATAACTCGTGACTGTGTAATCACAGAGAGCTCCACAAAAAACACTGTTAGCACAAGCAGTGTCTCATGCATGTGAACTACATGACGAGACCGAATGGAAAGAGCTAAAAATAAAATTCAACACCCACCTATTTGATGTGAAGAGCTGCCTTTCACCAAATTTACCTCTCAGATATTACTAATGAAGAAAAATTGACTGGATGTGTGCAAGACGTATGACAACGACATAGCATGTGCTTTGAGCAGAATGCATCTAGTTGAGATATTGCTTGTCCACCAATTTTGGCTGCTCAGTGCGAACGTGGCTTTTCAGCTCAAGTCAGGATAAAATCAAAAGTACGCAGTTCAACCTTGTAAGACTTGATCAGGATCAGCACAGAGGCCCATCACTTGAACAGTTTGATCCTGAACCATGTGTCAAACGCTGGCTTTCTGCAACACAGAGGAGGCCAAACTCCACTCAGTGGCCAAGTGATGCTGCATAAATACGGTCAGTGACACTGGCTCAGATTCTGTGTAAAGAACAATTCTTTGTGACTGTATATAGTTCTCAAGTTGGAAAAGACATTCAGTTCCCACTTTAAGTGAACTTGGATGAAAATGCTGACACTGTAAAAGGAGTTCAGATGTACACACATGACAGGATGACTGAAAGTAAGTGTTTTAAAATTTTCAAATGTAAGTTCATTCTTATGTGGCACTTAAAAAATCATTTGGCACCTGTTTTTTTTCTTATAGGAGCCAATGGCTCCTAAATAGATTTGTTTGTCTGGAGCCCTGCTTTTGACATAACACAATATAGACAGCTGCATGATTATAGTTCTGGTTCTCTCTTGCCAGTTGTGACTCACATGAGCAACAAATTTATTTATTTTATTAAAACAAATCCAAACATTGAACATGTTTTTAAGCTCTAAAATAACCTCTAAATAAAAGTATTTTAGATCATATTTTCTCTTGATTTTATTTACATATGTGACCTTGAAGTAATCCAAAAGTAATCAGATTGCATTACTTTCATATTGTGATACTTGGATTATGTTACTGATTACATTTTTTATGAAGTAATTTGTAACTGTAAGGGATTACATTTTTAAAGTAACCCTCCCAACCCTGGTTGCACTACCAAGGACCTATAAAATGCTCCAGGAAAGTTATTTTCATGCTGAGCTAATCAAAATTACCACAGATAATCACAGCTGAAAGTCAAATGGCTTTGTGTGCCATTGAGAAGGTGATTAGCTACACCTGATTGAGTTTACAAGGGGGTGATCCTTTTTCCAACTCAGTGATTCTGTTTTTTTATTTATTTGATTATTTTCTGACATGTTGGTGTTATATCTTTCACATGGATGTTGTAAGTTGCACTGAGTAAATACAGCTGGATAAAACAAAAACTCTGTCCCTCTTCATTTCAGGCTGGAAAGCAACAAAATGTGATTATTTTAAAGGGGGTGATTCTTTTCTATACCCACTGTAAGTTCAAACAGCAACTGCACCAAAAGAAGTTCTTGCATCATGTGTCCTTTGGCTCACCACTCTGTGTAGTGGGAAATATGAGGGAAATACCGTCTTTCAAAATGCTTATTTAAAAAGAAAAAGAAAAAAAAAGTCCGTTGTGTTTTGGGAAAACTCCAGCTCCGGAGGTGCATATTAGTAGGGCAGGAGGGCGTGATTGATAGAACCCAAGTTCATGGCCACATTTCTTTCAACAACTAAAAAAAAAGGAAAATAAATTGAGGCGTGAGACAAAATTATGGATAACACAAAGTTAACAACAAGATCAGATATTATACGTGTTAACATGGAAAGTATTTTCACATAATTCCATGTGGATTGATCCTAATGGCTTTCCATATATTCATTCTGCGTGTGGTGTCTGGTTCACTCTTGTCCATCGACCGTATCGATGGTCACGACGCGTCACGAGCATTTTTTTTTTTTGGTTCAGTCACGACTCCAGGAAAGGAACCGTAGTGATGGACATAGCAATAAAATCTGTTTTATTTATTTATTTTTGTTATTGCTGTTTTTGTTTTGTTTGGGTTTTTTTGTTTGTTTGTTTGTTTTTAAACACAAGCCTTAGGTATGGGAGCGGAGACATTTTTCAAAGCAGACCGTTTAGCGCTCGTGGTGAAGCCGACGGAAAAGCACTCAGGGATTATTGAAAGATGCAAGCTCCTCACGACTCCTATTAACATGCAACGATGTGGCGCAGTGGAAAAGCCAGCTTCAGCTTCTGCAAGGCTACATCTAACATATTTGTATACAGCTTACACCATTACAACCAGCGCACACTGAGTTGCACATGAATGCACAAAGTTTAAAATTAATTAAAAACTAATATTAGTAGTAACTAGTAGCAGTCATCAGTTAAGGTAACTTAGTGAGCATTATATTCTCTATTTAGAGTAAACGAGGTGCAGAGAATTTGAGTAGCTTGGTGGTGTGCTACACAAACACCAAAAATACACCATGTAAAGCGTTGTTTTTTTGGGGGGGGGTTAAGGGTTATAATGGGAATTGTATTGGTTTTAATGGAAACTGTAATGGTCCCTGTGGGTCTCTACTGGTTTGTTGCCTTCTATTTGTGGCATGTTATGTCTAGTGGATACCATTAAGAACCAGTAATGGTAACGCTAATAGTTTTAATGGTTAACTGATGGTTTGTAATGGTATTTGTAGTTTAAACTATTAGAATTTCTATGATGGTTTCTATTTTTTTTTTTTTTTTTTAGCAGGGGCTATATTAAGTGACTCTGAGCAAGTTGAGGGGCTGGTGATATACTGTTTCCATAGAAATAAGTATCATCCACCATCTTAGCTCTTCGTACTGCTCTTTTTCTGATGCATGTTTCTACACCCACATAGTATTTTTCCATCTCAGCATACGCCATGGGCATCCAGCCATTACATCACACATATCCAGCTACTATTTGTATGGTTTAGCTCTTTACATATCTAAATGTCAAATCATCAATATGAACATTTAAAAAGTACAAACAAGGAAAATATTCTGTTCTGTTCTACTGTGTCACAGAAATGTAATAAAATAAATCAGTGTTAGAAGTTACTTGTTTCAGAGTGCAGTGTCATGATAAACAATTTTCTAACACTACAAGCACCCACTGTCTGTTCTGCCTCTGGGTTAGGTACCAGCCACAACAACTTGATCTCACACAAAATGCATGAGGTCTAAAAAGCATAAGCGACTTCACTTAATTTGATATTGATGAAGCCAATGGAAAAGCTAATGAGACACCATTTCACTTACCTTATCATTCATAACTTTTCATACCAGTCAGCTCATGTGAATTTTTATGACTTGGCAATAGTGACTGTGTTGGCTACATTGGAGAAATATCTGCACTGACACAGGCAATTCTACAGGTTAGCTGATTTCAGTGTACACATTGAAGTCACAGTAACCAGGAAAATAAATGTTCTCTCTCTCTATCTCTTTCTCTCTCTCTCACACACACACACACACACATGCACAGTACATTTGGACATCAACGCAATCTTTGTGCAGCTGACAATTTACTGTGCCTTTCCCATCTAGTACTCACTTGCCAAGACTAGTGACTGAGGTTCCACTTCAGAGAGGGCAGGTCCTCAGGAAGGATGACCAGTGGTGTGGCTTCTTGGATGTCCATAGGCAGTGAGATGGGTTTATGTGTCTAGATGCATTCAGGGAAGTCATCTTCAGAGTAGAGTGCAGTGCTGTTGGGGAGGATTGAGAGATGGGCTGTGAGAGAAGAGGGGAGATAGAAACAGCATCCTAGAGTAGAACAGCAAATCACACTCACAAGCAGCTCAGACATACGCACTGGCACAGTGAGCATGGCAAAGCGCTCCCTCTCTCCCTCATACTCTCTCACACAGTGTGCTCTCACTCACCCCTCTCTCTCTCTCTCTCTCTCTCTCTCTCTCTCTCTCTCTCTCTCTCTCTCTTTCTCTTTCACACTTACTGCAGTAGCTCTACATAGCAACTGAGTCACTGCCTAAACTCAGTTCTTTCTGTTTATTGCTATCTGAACAGGAATTTATCTCCATTTGGAGGTAGAAAGTTGCATTCAGACACCACATTCCTCACTGACAAAAGACACCCCTTGTCCTTCATCATACTAATGAATCCATTTAAGGGTGCCCTAGGTAAGATTCTTCTCTGACAGCCCTCATTGTATTATCATTGTACTTTTTTTTTTTATTAAGCTGGTGTGCAGATTGACTGACACTTTCTCAATACATAAATGACTTATTATTAAATTAATAAATAAAATTTTATTTAAATTATTTTTAAGATATAGTGCCCTTGTTATCATTATACACTCCTTGTCCACTTTATTAGGAACACCTGTAACACCTGCACATTCATGGAGTTATCTAATCAGCCAATCATGTTGCATCAGCACAATGCAAAAAATCATGCAGATACAGACCAAGAGCTTCAGTTAATGTTCAAATCATACATCAGATTTTAGAAAAAGTGTGATATCTGTGATTTTGATAGTGGTACCCAAAGGGCTGGTGTTCAGTTGGGTGTTTTACAAATGAACAGTGTCATAAACAGAGCTGTGGTGTTGTTTTTCCTGTGATAAAAGCAGTAAGTAACTACAGCTCTGTTTATGACACCACAGCTCTGTTTATTATTACAATTTGCAAAACACCCAACTGAACACTGTACTTCCATATTTGGATACAATCTATTCATGCATACCAACTATACACCTATACTAACGTGATAAATCAGGCTGCTTGTTCAAATCTGGCCCTCAATGTCTACTGTCCTGCAGAGTTTACCCCCAATCTCAAACTCAAAATTTTGACAACAGAATGCTACTATAGAGGACTTACAGTGCCCTCCACTAATATTGGCACCCTTGGTAAATATGAGCAAAGAAGGCTGTGAAAAATTGTCTTTAATGTTTAACATATAATACTCTGCTCTCATGGATATCAAACAATTGCAAACACAACACAGGTTTATCAAAAAAAAAATCTTTGTTAAATATATGTGTGCCACAATTATTGGCACCCCTGTGAATTCATATGAGAAAAATGTATTTGAAGTATATTCCCATTTTTTAGTACACCTGGGTGACTAGGAACAGGAAATTGTTCAACCATGACTTCCTGTTTCACAGGGGTATAAAGATGAGGTAACACACAGGCCAAATTCCCATAGTCATTCATAACAATGGGTAAGACCAAGGAATATAGCTGTGATGTGCAGCAAAATGTTGCTGAGCTTCACAAAATGGGAAGTGGCTACAAGAATATAGTAAAAGCATTGAAAATGCTAATTTCCACCATCAGGGCACCAATCAACCTGGAAGAGGACATGTGTCTATATTGTCACAACACACTGTGAAGAGGATGCCCAAAAAAATTTCGAAGGATCACAGCTGGATCTTCCAGCAGGACAATGATCCAAAACATACATCAAAATCAACAAAATAAACAAAAACAAACACAAAAATGGTTTCTTGACCACAAAATCAAGGTCCTGCCATGGCCATCCCAAGTCCCCTGACTTGAAATCCATAGAAAACCTGTGGGGTGAACTGAAGAGGAGAGTCCACCAGGGTGGACCTAAAAATTTGAAGGATCTGGAGAGATTCTGTATGGAGGAATGGTCTCAGATCCCTTGCCAAGTATTCTCCAACCTCATCAGGCATTATAGGAGATCTTGGCAAATGGAGGTAGCACAAAGTATTGACTAAAAGGGTGCCAATAATTGCAGCACACCTATATTTAAAAAAGTTTTTTTTAGGGATAAACCTGTGTTTTGCTTGCAATTGTTTGATATCCATGAGAGCAGACTATTTTTGTGATTTTTTTGTGAATAATATTTACCAAGGGTGCCAATATTAGTGAAGGGCACTGTATTTCTGTTATCCATAAACCTATAAAGATTGTTTTACAGTTATGACAATATTACAGAGATATTTTCATTGCATGAGCATAAGAAACTGACCTTATATTTGTCAAGTAAACACATAGATTTTATAAACACAAATATTTTATCACTTCCTTTCTTGCTATGACCAAGTGCAATTATCATATTTTAATTTGTGTACTTTTCCAAATAAACCGTTAAAGTGCCATACAAACGAGTTAACCAGTGAAGCAAGGTTTAAAAGAGAGCAATAGCCTTTGATTATTAGTTTATAGAGAGTTGAAACAATTCTAAAACTCACAAAAGAAGGAGCTGCAGTGAGTTGCTACTTTAGAATGAACAAGGCTATTTATCTTCATAATTCACCAACTTTAGACAATAATTTTGTGTCCATTAATCCTTTTTATTCAAATAACAATACCTGGAATTGCCATGCCTCTTGCTGCTGCTCTGTCTCTGCCAACATATTTCTGATTATGTTACCAAGCAACAAGGTGTTGTGTGTTGTTTAAGCTGATCACAGGTCTTATGGTGGATAGTGCATAAATGTATCTGCAAATATGTACTGAATCTTGGTTCTAAAACTTTGTGGTACAGGAGAAAAAAATTATTGTAGCTGTTGGGGGTATGGTTTAGTATGGGTCTGCATGGAAGGGAAGTGCTTGGGGACAAGTTGGAGCAATAATGACTATCGTGGCACACCTGAGCCCTGTTATCACATGCATATTTATGTGATTTCCTTAAATGTTCCCACAAAGATATGAATGTCTGAGAATTTTGACTTGTTTTGACTTTTGGCTATTCCCAATGAGAAAAACGTATTGTGCTGGTGTGTGTTAGTGCTTAAGTGAATTCGCTTATTGTTTATACTGTGTACAAGTGAAGGAAGTGATTCATTGAATTGAATCGTGGTGTTTAGGTAGGCTATTGTATTTTCCCATTCCCTTTTTTTGCCTTATGTTTTGGCTGAGTGTACACCTTATTTGTATATATTGTAACATCGTGCAAATATCTATTTTCTTTGTATCACAAAAGCTGTTGGGTGCCATTTATTTTGAGACAGTCTTTTTTGTCTCTGTTTTTTGAATTAGCAAGGGAGTTAGGTTAGACTCTGTATTTTATTTTGAGATTTTATTTTTATTTGATTATTTCCTTTCCAACATTAAATTGCCAAAGAAACCAAAGAATTATTATTATTATTATGCTTTATTTTATTATGTTTTATGTTACACCTCAACCCTAGACCAGGGTCGTAACAGTGTGTGTGTGTGTGTTTGTGTGTGTGTGTGGGCGCCCAACGTGGGGCCCGAAAGCGGCTGGCGTTAACCGCGACCTGAACTAGGACCAATCACTCTGCAGGCTACAGACGGCCGAACTCAATAACAAGAGGTAAGCAGACACCTGTTACACTCAAAGTCTGTGTATAGTTAATCTGTGGCCTGTTAAGAGGGGCGGCCCTGGGGAGGGCGTGGGTTGCTGGCCACGGGCCAAGAACTGTGAGGGTGGAAGAAATTTGGATGAGAAATAGCAAAAAGAGGGATGTTGCCTGAAAAGAGGTTTTGTAGACATAGTTATTAATAAGAACCGGTGTTTGGTTGCATGTGTTGAGTATATGAGTTAGCGGTCCGGGGAGGACTGTAGCAAGAAAATTCCTGCGGATACTGACGGCTAGTGGGTTAAGCCCACAAAACCGGGACTGCACGGGCAGGTGGATTAAGGAAAAGTGTGTCTCTAGATACCGCTGTCGGGGTAGACAGGTCTGCTTGGTAGAGATGGGGGGCCCCCGGTAACGTGTTAAAGAGTACAATATAGTTTGAACTGTTTGAGTACTGAGTGTGTAAAGTAAATGTTGGATGAAGTGTTTATTGTGATAGTGGCGGGTATAATTCTGGAAATATTGGTAGGAAACTTAGAACAGGCCATAGGAGGAATATTGAGGGTACTGCATAGTCTCATGGTATGAGGCAGAATAAAAGGTAAGTACACACGACATATGCACACACTCACAGGAAGGGTAAGCACTGGATGGAAGAATTGGAAATAGATATAGTGACTAGGGGAATAAGGACACATTTCTTTGATGAGCGCACATATAAAGACAAGGACGGAGTAGAAAGGTGGCAGTCTCCAGAATTGATTAAGCAAAGGCTGTGGGCAATAACCACGTTTGACGGGCTATATGCACTGCAGAGTTTGTTTCCAGAAGAGAACTGGTATGGGAAGATAAGAGGAGTGTGGGGTCCCAGATTGCTGAGTCCAGTTTTACGTACCCTAATTGAAACCCCTAGGCCAGGACAGGCTGTGGTACCATTGTGCGAACTAATTAGAGACCCATATGATGAGGATGATGAACCCCTGGTAGAACTAGCGGCAGGTTGGCCAGAACAATCTAATTATTGCTCAGGACTGACAGCAATTGTGACAATAGAACCGAGGGAGGTGCAGTGGGAAAGAGGGCAAACCACAGCAATTCTAGTGGATAAATTAAATCCACTAGGGGAAGCAATACGCAAGAATCCAGTAAGACCGTGCATAAGGGTGCGACGCATAAGGGTAAAATTGACCTGGTCAATAGCAAACAGAAACCCAGGTCCACGAAGTAGTGCGGCAAGGGCCAGACAAGGGTGCATGATGGAGAAAGGAGTGAAATTAGCCACGCCGGTGGATATAATAATAGCAAAACATAAGGAGGCGGAAAAAGAAATTAAGAAATATATGAAGAAATGGCATGAGCGGACGATGGGAGCATTGCAGTGGCCAGAAGAGGGGACATTCACTGAGGAAAAGTGTAAAAAGATGAGGGAAAGAATAGAGTGTTGGGGGGAGGTGAAGAAAGAGAACAAGGACAAAACCAAGAGAAAAGGGGAAGTACTAGGATGGTTTGAGAAGGAAGGAAGGGAAAGAAGAAGGGCACAGGAAGAGAGAATAAAAGAAGAGCAGGAGGAGAGAGAAAAGGAGAGAATAAAAATAGATATTGAAGAACAGAAGGAAAAAGGGAAAGAAAAGGAAGCCCCACCTGCAGAGCTGGATGCGGAGCACATCAGACCACCCTCATATAATGCAAGTTGTCCACCCAGCCCCTCGGAGCTGTATCCGCAAATCCCATTCAGCCCATTAGGGATGTACCCAATGTTAATGACTAACCCAGACTCTAGGAGAGTACGTATAGATGTGACATCAGGCAGAGTCGAAGGGTTCATGACAATGGTAGAAGGAGAAGGTGGAGAAACAGAGAGAGAGAAATCAGAACAGGATGTCAAATTGACAAAGAGAAGACAATCGCACGATGACCATGAACAGATTAAAGCGCTGCAGGAGAGAGCAGGAACATAAGGTCCTCCAGTCATATGAGGAGGACCTCCAACAATATGAGGAAGGCCTCCAACGGTATGAAGAAGATGAGGACAGACGAGCAGGCGATGAAGGCCCTGAAAACCGGAAGCACAAGAGACATCTACTTCATGGAGGAGAAAGAAGACCCATTGTCTCTTCCCGTTGAAGGCTATAGGCATTCCCCAAGTCAAAGAGAAGTGTCGCAAGACGAAATGGAATGGGATGACGACATGCTCCGACAGAAGCAGGCGTGGTACGAACAAAGAAGCTGCATGCCCTGGGATGTACGGTACGGGCGAAGGGGTAGCATGGCCGGAGAAGAGCCTATGAGGCAGCACAGCACCCCACGAAGGGGAGGCGGACCAAGGCAAAGAAAAGAAAGGGATGGCCTACATGACTACCTGGACAGACTATGTGTCAGTGTAAAAGAGATGAGAGGAGACGAAGAAAACAAGCTACAAAGGAAAAAGGGAAAGGAGGAACGAGAGGTGGATGGACACAGACTCTCAGAAAAAACCTCAGTAAGGGGCGAGGCGGAACAAGAAGAGGAGGAGGCAAGGGCAACAGAGGAGGAAGAAGAAGGAGAAAAGGAAGCTGTATGGGTACAGATACAGGGGGAAGTCCAAATGACATCGATTGATAAGGACAGAAACCTGGTAAAAATGAGGAGGGAAGGACAAAGCCTGGTAGAAGAAGGAAAAAGAATGCTGGGAAGATTGGAGGAGGTGAAACAGTGCACATGTGAAGAGGAAGGAAGGTTAATACACAAATTCCGCCATATGGAGGAAGAAGCGGACAGGGCCAAAAGAGGCGCGGAACGAGCAGCAGAAACTGCAGAAGAAAGTGCAAAAAGGGCCCAAGAGGAAATACAAAAAGCCATGCAGATCTTGGAGGAACAAGCTGCCCAGACGGGCTACAAATTATCTGAGGCCGAAAAGGAGGCTGACAGAAGGGTAGTCCAACTGGAAGACAAGCTGAAAAAATTAGAGGAGCTGAGGAAGCAAGGGGCACGGAGCATGGCGACCCAATGGAAGATAACAGGAGAAGGGGAACATAGAGCGGCCGATCTTGAGGAATTAAGACGGGAACTGCGGCGTAGCTCAGAAGAACTAAGAACGTTACGTCAAAGAGGCTCTCCCACCCCGTACCGGAGCTTTGAGGCACCCCCTGACACAAGAACCCAGCAAGGGAAAAAGGGAAGAAGGCAGGGCAAGGAGAGTGCAACCCAAGAACCCCAAGAGGAAATCCGAAGAATAACACGCTCTCGAGCGCAGAAACAAGGGGAAGCTGAAGTGAGAGAGCAGATATCGGTGAGCTCGGATTCAGAAGAGGAGGTGGTTGACGAGGACAGGGAGGAAGAGGCAGGACAAGCTCGGGGAAGAGGGGGACACGGAGAGGGGACCCGTGACCCCCAGATGAAAATGATGCCACTGTTGTTCAAAGGGGGGAAAATGCCACCTCAGTACGTTCCATGGACCTTTATGGATGTGACGGGACTCATAAACCGACTCCCTAACATATGTGAGGGAGCACAAAGATGGATCACGAAGTTTGAGGAACAAACCTCAGGACACCAACTAGCCGTGGGAGATCTAAAAGCAATACTATCACAATCCGTGGGACTGACTAAACTAGGAGGACTGTTCACCAGTTGCGGGATCGGAAATATGACAAATAATCCCCTCTGGGACGATCATCCGTTTGGATTTGTCAGAAATCAGTTGTGGGACGAGCTAAGAAAAGACTACCCAACCAAAGCCAACCCAGGAAAAGTGGAAAAGATTAAATTGGAGGAGAATGAAGGGGTGGCCCAGTTCATACTGAAGCTACAGAACAGCTGGAGAGAGGAGATGGGAGGCCCGTGGGATGAGACAGTAGCAAGTCAAACACTGTTCAGGCTCATGCTCAAAAGGGCCCTCCCAAAGGAGGTACAGGAACAACTTGAGACCATTGTGGGGCTGAATACCATGCCCTGGGCGACTTTCGAGGCCAACGTTATACACCATGTGGAATTGCAGCGACGAAGGGAACGAGAGGCACAGAAGGCTGCAGAAAGCCTACTCGCCCAGCTCCATAAAGCCCAACTGGGAGAGCTGGTGTGAAGTAAGCAGGAGACTCAGGAACAAAGGAAGAAAGAAGGGGCCGTAACACAAGCTGCAGTAATAGTGGCAGCTGCCCCACCTCAGGCAGCACAGCCACCAACTGGAGGGCCCCAGATGCCAGCTACAATACAGCCTCAAGCCCCAACCATGTACCCAACTGCAAATCAGCCACAGATGCAGCCCATGTATCCACCACAAGGCCCAAATGCCTACCAATACCCCCCACTGATGGGAGGGTACCAGATGAATGCCCCATATCCCCAGCAGACACGAGGGTGGGGACAGGGCAGGGGCCGGGGAAGAGGAAATTTCTCCAGAGGACCAATGCAATGGAACACATGGGGCTCAGGAGGACAAGGACCAGGATGCTGGAACTGCGGGGACCCAGGACACATGAAGCGAGAGTGTCCCCAGCTCCAGTATGAGCCCCCAAGAGGAGGCATGGGAGGACCGTGAGGATGGCAGCAGCAACCCGCAAACAATCCACAGGGAACAGGAAACTGGGGAGGACAATGGATGGGCCCGGGCTACCAAAGCCAGGCCCCGATCCCTCCTGGGGGCAACCCGATGGGGCCAGCCCCTGGAGGACAATGAAGAGACCCAGAGAAGCCTGAGGGGGAGATGGTGCAGTGTGCCACCTCACTGCACCCAGCACAAGAACCAACGATTATGGTGGTAATTGGAAATCAAGTACAGGCACCTTTCCTGGTAGATACAGGAGCAACATTCACAAGCATTGGAAAAGCAGGCTCTGAGCTCCCCCTCGCTCGAAAGACGATAAAGACAGTAGGCTTCTCGGGAAAAACGCAAGTGTTACGATTCACAGAGCCTCAATGGATAACTGTGGAAGGAATCACAGTACAAGCCCCATTGCTTTTCTCCCCCGATACACCAGCCAATCTCCTGGGAAGGGATGTACTATGTAAATTGGGAGCAAAAATTCACTGTGGGCCAACAGGAGTATGGGTAATACTCCCAGAGATACTAACACAACAATTCGTGATGATGGAGAAAGGAGAAGCTCAGTACACCTTGGATAAGGTACACTGGCTGGAGGTCAAAGAAAAAGAAGCATCAGGACTATGGAAGGATTTCCAGCAATGGAAACCCTGGATATCTCATATGCGTCCAGACTATAGAAATACAAGAGAACCCTGGCACTGTACCCTAAAGTACGATGAGGGGGGACAAGAGGAGGAGTATACATCCCTATGGGAAGAGCAGCTGGAAGGACACAGATTTAATGTCAGAGTGTTGGATATAATAGTAGGGACACAGGGAGTAGCAGCCTATGTGGAACTTCCGTGTAAAGTAAACAGCTGGTATCAAGTTCCAGATGCTGCACCGCATGTCTCTCTGATGGTCGGGCAAAACTTTGAATCCAAAGATTTAGGGCCAATGATGAGGGAGGCAGGCCAGGTGCAAGTATGGGCGCCCACCAGAAATCCGAACATGTATACATCGGAAGACAGGAGGTTTCTTAGGATAAGACGAAACACTTCAGAGCAAATGGTAGCGACACATATGTTGATAAGCCAGCAGACCAAAACGCAGGTAAAAGTAGAGAGGCAGGCACAAATGTCCCAAAGGACAGAAGAGTCAGAGCTCACAGAGCAGGAAGTAGAAGAGGCATTGAGAGAAATACCAGAGCAACTCTGGACTAAACATCAAACAGATGTAGGGCTAGTAAAATCAGCGGGGTTAGTAAAAATTCAAATGAAACCAAACAGTCAATTGCCATACCAACGGCAATATCCATTGTCACCACAGGCAGAAGAAGGGATAGGGCCAACAATTGAAGGGCTAGTGAAGGCAGGAGTCCTAATCCCAACAAAAAGTCAGTGCAACACTCCGATTTTTCCGGTCAGGAAGCCCAATTCAGACAAGTGGAGACTGGTGCATGACTTAAGACCAGTGAATCAGGTGGTGATAGCCGAGACCCCAGTGGTCCCGGACCCACACACCTTACTGTCCAACATTCCTGAAGGTACGAAATGGTACACAGTGATCGACTTGTGTTCAGCGTTTTTTAGTGTTCCATTGCACCCTGACTCATGGCCTTTGTTTGCATTTACTTACAGAGGCAAACAGTTTACCTACACGAGGTTGCCTCAGGGATACTGTGAGAGTCCGTCAATATTTAACCAGGTATTAGCTCGAGACTTGGGTAGTCTCCAAATCAAAAGTCGGCTGCTACAGTACGTTGATGACCTATTGATCTGCAGCTGAACAAAATGGCAATGCCTCTCTGATTCGTTGACGGTGTTGAGAACATTAGCGAACAATGGGCACAAAGTAAGCAAGGAAAAATTGCAATTCTGCCAGCAGAAGGTAGAATATTTGGGGAGGGTACTAGAAGGGACAACCCGAGCAATATCAACCACGCACGTGGAAGCTATTACCAAAGCACCTCAGCCTCAAACGGTCAGACAGATGCTGTCATTCCTGGGCATGGCAGGGTTTAACAGACCGTGGATATGCGACTTTGCGCTCAAGGCACAGCCACTCAGAGACATGATAAAGGCCGCGGATCAAACAAAGCCCAGCGCGGCGCTGACCTGGACCCCCGACGGGCGGGCAGCATTTGAACTACTAAAGAGCGCACTTGCTTCAGCCCCAGTGCTAGCAAGTCCAGATTATAGTAAGCCCTTTCACCTGTATGTATCTGAAAGAAAAGGGTTTGCATCAGCCGTACTAATGCAGGAACAACAGGGGATAGGAAGACAACCCCTTGCATACTTTAGTACCGCACTCAACAATGTCGAAAAAGGTATGCCCCCATGTTACCGGGCAATCTCAGCTGCAACATTTGCATACCAAAAAGCATCTTCAATCACAATGGGGCACCCAGTAATCTTGTACACGTCACATGCGCTACACGTGCTATTAACCAGTCAAGCATTTGTAATAACTAATGCGCACCGCACAGGCTATGATGTCATTCTCTCAGCTCCAGAATTGACAATCGAGCGATGCAGCACAGTTAACCCAGCCGAGAGAATGGTGCTCCCAATTGATGGGACTCCACACTGCTGTACAGAGGAATCTGAGAAATTCCTAAAAGCACGTTCAGATTTAATGGCAAATCCTTTACCAGAGGCCAAACATGTGTTCTTTGTAGACGGATCCTGCTATCGTACAGTAGAAGGTTGTAAGGCAGGGTATGCTGTAGTACAATACCATAAGGACACGGGAACATATGAGCCAGTCATGGAAACAACAGTTCCTCAACCATGCTCAGCTCAGCTAGCAGAAATCAAGGCATTCACAGCAGCGTGTAAATTAGGGGCAGGGAAGACATGCACAATCTACACTGATTCAGCATATGCATATGGAGTATGCCATGTGTTTGGTCCAATATGGGCCCAGAGAGGGATTCAAAGAGCAGACGGGTCGACCTTGTTGCATGGCCCAGCAATATCAGAACTGCTAGCTGCAATACAGTTGCCAGAAAAGTTAGCCATAGTTAAGTGTAAAGCTCACAAGATTGATGGCACAATGGTGACTAATGGTAACACAGCCTCTGATGAAGCAGCCAAGAGAGCAGCGGTAGGAGACGACTCCGTGAAAGTCATGATGCAGGCGGGAGAATCAGAGGAAGAGGAGACAGAGATGAGAGAAGCAGAAGGGATGTCAGAGGATAGTCTTAGAGAGTGCCAAGAGGCAGCAAGCCCAGAGGAGATGGAGCTATGGAAGAAACGCGGAGCAGTAAGGGAGCCGAATACAGGGCTTTGGAGAAGTGTAGATGGAATATGGGTAGCCCCACTGGCATTGTTGCCAATGCTGATTAAGGAAGCACATGGAGTGGATCATTGTAACAGGCGGGTGGTCATTGACACCATACGCAAAGAATGGTGGTCACCATATTTGTCCAACATGGTAGATAAGGCACTGAGAGTGTGCGCAGTATGTGCAGAACGAAATGTAAGAAAGCACTTCACAGCCCCAATAGGTCACATTCCCGAGCCACAAGGCCCGTTTCGACATCTAATGATGGATTTTGTTGACATGGTAGACAGAAAAGAAGGATGCCGCTACATCCTGGTTGTTGAGGACCTCTTTAGTAGATGGGTGGAGGCCACCGCCACCAGAAACAATGACGCAAAGACAGTGGCAAAGTTCCTATGTAGGGAGGTGATTCCGCGTTTTGGTGTACCAGACAAATTGAGTTCAGACAATGGTCCGCATTTTGCGAATGATGTTATCAAGGCAATAGCAGAGGCACTTCATATAAAACAGCGAATGGGATGTGTGTATCACCCCCAGTCGCAGGGAAAGGTAGAAAGGGCGAATGGGATATTGAAGGCAAAGATTGGGAAGATTTGCGCAAGCACAAATTTGATATGGGTTCAGGCGCTACCCCTAGCACTGATGAAAATGCGTATGCAGACAAATCGCATGACACACTTGACACCACATGAAATGGTCACAGGGCGTCCCATGCCAATGGCCTTCACACGGGGCCCCTACAAGGGACCCTCATTGGAACAGCTGGAAAAAGAAATGTCAAGTTATGTCAAATACTTAACCCAAATCCATAGAACTCTGTATTCACAGGTCCAGCAGGCCATTCATGGAGAGGATGTGACTGACGAAGCACTCCGACAAGTGGAACCAGGAGACTACGTGTACATTAAGGTCTTCAAGAGGAAAAACTGGGCACAGCCCCACCGAGAGGGGCCGTTCAAAGTAGTGTTAGCCACACCCACTGCAGTCAAAGTAGAAGGTAGGGAGTACTGGTACCACCTGAACCATTGCTGTCGTGCCCCTGGTACAGAACCAGTCAAAAAGGCAACTAAGGCAAAGAGGAAAGAGGAGGAGCCAGGAACTGACTCAGAGGAAGATGACTCGGGTGCACCTGGGCCCTCATCACGAGTAGGCCCCGCACAAGGAACACGCTCACAAACACGACGTGCTTCACCCCAGCAGGATAGTGACTCCTCCCCAGCGTCCTCTGAGGAGACAGGAGGACCACCACAGCAAAGTAGCGACTCGGCCCCACTGGTCTCCGAGGATCCAAGGGAGTTACCAGAATCAGTACTTCCCAGTCCCGGGACAGGGCCTGAGGTAATTGACCAAAGTCTCCTAGAAATCCCTCAGATAATAATTACGCCAAGTTCAGGTCCTACATCAGAAACGCGACCCCTGTTAGCAGACGCCCCGGTCTCACCCACCGAACAGGACATTGAGGGGGGACCCAGTTCGGTTATTGTACGGTTATTAAGTTCAGGTTCGGATGACTCAGGCCAGGACCCCCTGCAGCGAACACTTGATCTTAGCCAGGGACCAGCCCAAACAATAGATCTTGACGAGCTACGCGCCACTCTTAACTATGATGCATATTTCACACAAGATTAAAGAGACCTGGTCACACCAGGACTGGACTACCAAGCACATTATGATAGCAGCCGCTGTCGTGGTTGTAGTGCCAGTGATTATGTGGGCCATATTGACCGACGGAGGACAGTCCTCTCAGGCAGCGCAGAGACATAACCACACGCTTTCACTCTCTAGGCGCAGCGTGGGTATAGGGCAGGCATACATGGATGCCAAATTAGTATATCACTTGTTTTATTGTTGATGTGTTGTTAATGTTATTGTTGGTTTTATTGTTATTGTTGTTTTGTTTTTTATTGATGTTTGTGTTGATGTGTTGTTAATGTTATTGTTGGTTTTATTGTTATTGTTGTTTTGTTTTTTATTGATGTTTGTGTTTATTGTTTGGTTTTATTGTTTTTATTGTTATTGTTGTTTTTATTGTTTGTTTTCATTGTTTTTTAATTGGTTGAGATTTGTTTCATTGGTTGTGATGTGTTGTCATTGTTTTTATTCATTTCTTCATTACCTGTTGTTTCATTTCTTCCTTCCTTTGTGTTGTTTCGTTTGATTTGTTGGTGATGTGTTGTTGTTTCAGTTCTTCAGTTCCTTTTGTTCTGGTGTTGGGCTGCTGTTACAACTATATTTTGATGATGTGCTGTTGTTTCATACTATTAGGAGTCGGGGAAGTTGTTGTGTCGTTTTATTTGACGTAATGGCATTTCGTTTCATTTCAGTGGTGTTTTCTTTCTGTCATGTTGTGTGACGGTTCGTAAAATGTTTTGCTGCCCCACTGATTGGTGGCCCACCAATGAAACATGCTGCATACCTGTCGTAGACGAGCCGTGGGTGAGCACCATTAGGAATAATAGTTCACAAAAGATGGATTGGGTTTATTGGCCAAAAGGTGCTCCGACTAACGATAGGCTCAGATAACCCCCCTATAGCTTCAAAACTATAGAGAGAGGTTTATAGACTAATATGACGCTATTATAACATAAAAACCTGCGAGGACCCTAGGAAGGTGAGACTTATTAGTCTCAGAGGGGGGAGTGATGCTGAGGAAAGGAAAGGTAAGACCAAAAAAAAAAAAAAATGCAATATAAATAGCTTACCTTATTTAGCCACTTAAGCAAAATGATGACAATAGTATAACGCCAAAAGAGGCAAGAGTGGGGAAACTGTCATGTTTATTCAGGAAGGAAAAGGGGTACAGATTAATCTGAAAAGAGGAGAGCCCGCCTCACACTGGGACGGATAGCAGTAGGAGGAGGAGAAAGAGGGATAATGGTAGGGGGAGCAACTGGACTTGTTGGGGAATAGTCAGTGGGAGAGACAGGAGTAGACAGAGTTGACTCATCCAAATTCTGGAGAACACTGGGAGACAGGGGAAGTCTAGAGTCCCACGGGCAACCGTCCGCATGGGGGCAACACTCAGTCTGTGTAGACTGAGAAGTAGTCATCGCCAAAAACATAGGGGTCTGTGTGGAGCGGGAATGGGTGAAAGGATTGGGTGTCTGAGTAGACACAGACTCCAACTTAACCCCTTGAGAAACGCGGATTGGAAACAAAGGGGCAGAAGGCACAGGAGTACTATAGAGTTGCTCCAGATACTCAGAAATACCAGTGGCCAGATGTGTCAGCTGATAGCGACGATAGAGGGTGAGTTCAGCTGTCCCAGAGGAAGTTGGGAGAGAACCACGAGGGCAGGCTAGGAAGAGAAGAACATGGATGAGTCAGGAGAAGACTTGGGGAGGAATCACAAACTCTTGCCGTACAATTAAATAAGCTAACTAGCCAGGCAATAACAACAATAGTAGTAGTCATGCTCAAGGAACGTCTTACCTAAACAGCTTGCAAAAAATCTAGAGACACAGCTTACCAAAGAACAAACTATAACCACAGCATTATTAAAGTCTCACAAAAACAGCATTAAGCATAAGAACAGAAAATAGTAGACACATAGTAGGGGTAAGAACGTAAACTAAAATAAATAACAAAATGAGAGGAGTAAAAAAAATAAAACTTACACATTTGAGGCATCCTGAAGGAGGAGTAACGGTGAGGTGTTGAATAGCACGATAGTCCACAGCTGAATATGTCGAGAAACTAGGAAGTATAGATTAAATACAAACAGTTTTTTTAATAACAAATGACGTCGAAGGCCGAAAATAAGGGGAAATCCAAAAGACGGAAACACCCAAAAAAGGGCACAAGGAAATGAGTAAAACTGGAATTAAGGGGAAATTCGAAGAACAGGATATGAGTCAAAAGATGATGCACAAAGGGGAGTTTTTCAGAAAAGTGGAAAATAAGGGGAATTCGGCAAGGGATGCAAATGAGTGTAGGAGGGGCCAAAAGGGCCATACTAGAAAATAAGGGGAATTCGCCGAGGCATATGTAAATTAAAGAAGGAGGCGCTTCACAGCGCCTCAGAATAAATAGAGGGGACTTTTCTAGGGAGTTTTTTGAGAACACAGAGGACACTGAGGATGCAGTGTGTGCTGATGCACTTGCTTACAATAACATAGAAATGTGTTTTGTATTGTGAGTATTGTTCTCCTTGAGCTCAATGGACTAATGGTATTTGGATTGCATTAAAACAACGTTTGCTCTTTCTCATCCAAGTGTGAAGAGTCTCAGTTTTTGATAGTGGTTTGAGTGTAAAAAGAGGTAGCAAAGGATCAAAACAGCCGAGAGGGAACACAACTCCACCCTGGATGTCGGAGCTCGGAAGAGGACATTCCCTCTGAGCCCTAGTCATTTTCCGACATTAGACTCTGTATTTTATTTTGAGATTTTATTTTTATTTGATTATTTCCTTTCCAACATTAAATTGCCAAAGAAACCAAAGAATTATTATTATTATTATTATGCTTTATTTTATTATGTTTTATGTTACACCTCAACCCTAGACCAGGGTCGTAACAGTGTGTGTGTGTGTATGTGTGTGTGTGTGTGTGTGTGGACATGAGTAGAGCAAAGCCAAAACCAGGCAGAAAGAGGTGAGAAAGAGCTTGTAGTGTGTTCTCTAAATGCGCTACTGCCGAGGTAATTACAAACATTTATCTTTACCTGATCGATACTTTTCAACAATGAGATCCTATACATGAGATCCCATACAACTATCCCATACAATCATCAGAGGATGTTGATCCATGCACTGCCTTGGTGAAGGACATTACTCCTTGCCTTGCCTTTGTGGAGGAAGATGCTCCTCACCCTGCCTTCAAGGAGGAAGTCACTCCTCATCCTGTCTTCACAGAGGACGTCGTCACTCTGCAAAGCACTTGACAATTGGCTGAAGTTGGTGAATTATGAAGATAAATAGTCTTGTTCATACTTAAGCAGCAACTCACTGCAGCTCCTTCTTTTGTGAGTTTTAGAATTGTAAGTGGAAAGACCCATGGTCTCATGGACAGTCCAATGGTGTAGGCCAGTCTGAAGTAGTAGATGTACTGTAACCTGTTGTTGCTGCCATATACTCACCAGCCACTTTAAAAGGAACAACTGTACCTTTCATTCATGTAAGCCACAGTATTGCTAATATTGAATTCATTATAATTAATTAATTAATAATTTCTTCTTCAGCTGTAAAATATGCCATATGCTGAGAGCGGGAATTCATGACTGAACTCCCCCATTATAGCAAAGCTCCTGAAGCATGACAGCAGAGTCCAAAGGGGGTCATGGCCCCCAGGGCAGAATGTCCACAAGTTGCCAGAGACCTTGAGGCTGGCACTGCCCACGAACAGTGACGATGTACTCTGCGAAGACAGGATTAGGAGTGACTTCCTCTTTGAAGGCAGGGTGAGGATCATCTTCCTCCACAAAAGCAATGCAAGGAGTAATATCCTTCACCAAGGCAGTGCATGGATCAACATCCTCTGGGGTTAGGAGGCAGAGATCTGAGAGCTTACAAAGCATGTATGGGATCTCATTGTCAAAAGCTATTGATCAGGTACCAAAGAATTTCCAAAAATTTAGATGAACCATGGAACATCATCAAGTGGAGAAAATTGGGCATCACAGTGACATTACCGAGAACAGGATGATGACTCTTCTTCTATTCTTCACGTCTCGGCTGTGGGGTAGGGTGGCGAGATGGAAGCCATTTTTTGTTTTCAGTTCTTTATACTAACACATGTGGCCACATATAATAAGTCTACCCAGTCAATTCAACTTTGTTTGGATCACCACCTGACCCCACAGAATTTGATGAGGCGACTGAATGCTTAGACTCAACATTCCGCTACACTCTAGACAATGTACAGTTGCAATCAAAATTTTTCAGCCACCATGGCAAAACAGGTTTATTGTCAACATTTACAGACTTTCAGCTGAAAATGCAACTTATAGTGTCTTCTCCAGTCTCAAAATTATTCAACCCCCTGAACAGAATCCCTCACAACAGCACAAATATGCAAAACAGGAGTTGCACCAGGTGTGCTTCATCTGGAACACATGAAATACCTGAACTGGCTAGAGGTTTGCTGAGTGTCATGTTTGACTGCATGTTAGAAATATGGCTAGGTCAAAAGAATGGTCCAAAAAGTAAAGAGAAGAGATCATTGTCCTTCACAAACAAAGAACAGGATACAAAAAGATAGTGAAGGCACTGAATGTTCCTAGAGCCACCATTGGAAGCATAGTTTGCAAGTTCAAAGTTAAGGGAACAGTGGTTACACTACCTGGATGGAGCAGAAAAAGGAAGCTATCAACGGCTGCAACCAGATTTCTGAGAAAGCAGGTTGTGAAAAACCCTCGAGTGACTGCAAAAGACCTGCACCAAGACTTGGTGGCAACAGGCACTGAGGTTTCAGTGAGCACAGTAAGGCATGTACTAAACACAGAAGTTTTCCATGCCAGAACTCCAAGACGTACACCACTACTGACCCAAAAGCACAAGAAAAGTTGGCTCCAGTATGCTCAAAATCATATAAATAAGCCACAGAAGTTTTGGGATTCTGTTCTGTGGAACTTTTCGGCATGATGGATCAGTATGTCTGGATCGGTATGTCTGGAGATAGAAGAATGAAGCATATGCTGAAAAAAACACTCTATCCACAGTCAAGCAGTGTGGTGGCTCGTGATGCTCTGGGGCTGCTTTGCATCCTCTGGCACTGGAAAACTGCAGTGTGTGGAAGGAAATATGGATTCATTGAAGTATCAGGAAATCCTAGAAGAAAACATCATGCCATCTATGAGGAAGCTGAAGCTTGGGCATCATTGGACCTTCCAACAGGACAATGATCCCAAGGATACCTCAAATTCCACCAACACAACTAAGGACAGGGGTAAAAATGGAAGGTTTTAGACTGGCCAAGTCAATTACCAGACCTTAACCTAACTGAGCAGCATTTCACCTCCTGAAGAGGAGACTGAAGGAGAAACCCCCCAAAATAAACATCCATTGTCCTCTCCAATGTTCGCTCTCTTGACAATAAACTGGGCTTATTCAAACTACAGCTAACTACCCAGTGTGAAATCAGCAACTGCTGTGTTTTCATTTTTACGGAAACATGGCTCAATGACAGCATTCCGGACGCTGCCATTCAACTAGCCGGGCTAACTGCACATCGCGCCGACAGGATAGCAACACTGTCCGGTAAGATTCGCAGCGGTGGTCTGTGTGTTTACATAAACAATGAATGGTGCAGGAATGATGTTGTGGTTTCAAGCTACTGTTCCTCGCTGGTGGAGTTTATGACCGTGAAATGCAGACCATATAACCTACCCAGAGAGTTTACCACCATGCTCATTGTCACGGTGTACATTCCCCCTGGCGCTAACACTAAGGAAGCACTAAGTGAACTCTACGGGGCTATCAGTAACCTACAAACAGCACACCCTGACAGATTTTCCATTGTCGTGGGAGATTTTAACCATGTGAATTTGAAATCAGTGCTGCCAAAATTCCACCAGCATGTTGATTTTACAACCTGTGGTACAAACACTTTGGACCTTGTTTACACCAACATTCACGGTGCTTACAAGGCTGCATCCTGCCCCCATCTTGGCTGTTCAGACCACATCTCTGTTATACTAATCCCAGCATACAGATAACTTCTGAAATGTGCCAAACTGGTTCTGAAGCAGGTGAGAACCTGGTCTGAGGGAGCCATCTCAGCACTTCAGGACTGTTTTGAGCACACAGACTGGAATATGTTCAGAGAGGCTGATACATACCACAACACCACAGACTTGGAGGAATACACAGCATCAGTGACTGGCTACATCAGCAAGTGCATAGATGATTTGACCTCTTTCAAGACCATCACCACACGAGCAGAAACCGTGGATGACTGCTGAAGTGCGCTCGCTGCTGAAACCCGAGACTCTGCCTTCAGGTCTCACCGTGTGGTACAGGAACTGCACAGCCTCCGACTGCAAGACCCTACAGCATATTCTGAGGACAGCTGAAAAGATCATCTGAGTCTCTCTACCCACCATTGACACCTCCTTCAACAACCGCTGCATCCGCAAAGCCACCAGTATTGCGGGCAACTCCTCTCACCCATCTCATGGACTATTCACCCTCCTGCCGTCTGGCAGAAGGTACAGGAGCATCCGTGCTACCACCAGCAGACTCCGCAATAGTTTCTTCCCTGAGGCAGTCAGGAAATCACCTGAGTCGAGATTTTGAGGTTTCCCTAAACAGCTGTATAACCAAAAATTTGTTGTGTGCCAAGACACAAAGATGACTGGTGTAGTTAAAACAAGGAAAATTTTAAAAATTGTGATTTTACAATGGCAATACACAGAGGTAATATGAAAAAATAGGAAAACTAAAAACAGTCTATAAAGCACTGAATCGTCTCGCGCCACATAACCTGCGCGAACTTGGTCTATTTTGATCCGCCACACCTACTTCAATCAAAAGGTACAGGCTCTTCTTATGCTGTCATAACTAGTCTTGCCGGAGTCCCTGCTTGCACTCTGCACACAATGTACATTTTCTTTAACTATTACATGACAAGAGCATACCTAATAATCTATGTTCTCTCTTTCTTCCCCCTCTCCCTTTCTCTCTCTGTCGAGCTACACATGCTACTCCTGAGATACCAATGATTCTGACTCCTTCTGCTCTCCAGACCTGCTTGATCCATCCTGATGCCCTACTGAGGATGATCACCATAAGATTACTGTGGACGGTACCACATACAGTGCTGTGAAAAAGTATTTGCTTATTTCTTCTGTTTTTGTGTATATCTCATACTAAATTGTTTCAGAAATTAAAACGAAATCTAAGGTAAAGCAAAGGCAGCCTGAGTAAACACAAAATACAGTTGCTAATGTTATTTATTGAATCAAAAAAGTTATCCAATATCAATTTGGCCTGTGTGAAATGTATTTGCCCCCATAGTCACTAATTCTCCAGATCTATGAAACTGCATTCATAATGGGGTTCCGCTGGACTAGATGCAATCAGGCCTGATAACTGAAAACCCTGTTCAATCAAATCAACACTTAAATAGAACTTTTTCAACAGTTTCAACTTTTTTTTTTTTCAACTTTTTCAATGAAGTTGGATAAAAGGTGTTACCCAGTAACACACATGCCAAAATTGAAAGAAATACCAGAAATTGAGAAAGAAGGTGATTGGGAAGAGTCTGGGAAGGGTTACAAAGCTATTTCAAAGGCTTTGGGACTCCAAAGAACCACAGTGAGAACCATTATCTCCAAATGGAAAAAAGTTGGCGCAGTAGTGAACTTTCCCAGAAGTGGCCAAGCTTCCAAAAATCCTCCAAGAGCACAGCAACTACTCATCCAGGAAGTCATAAAAGAGCCAAGGACAACATCAAAGGACCTACAGGCCTCTTTTGCATCAATAAAGGTCACTGTTCATGACTCCACTATCAGAAAGACACCGGGCAAAAATGGCTTCCATGGAAACGTGGCAAGGTGAAAACCACTGCTAACCCAGAAGAACATGCAACTTGCAATAATTGAGGGAAACATGAATTCTGCTCTCTACCAGAAAATCCTAAAGGAGAATGTCCGGTCTTCAGTCCATAAGGTGAAACTCAAGTGCAACTGGATTATGGAGTAAGACAGTGATGCAAAGCATAGGAGTAAATCCTAGTCCTAGAAGTAAGTGAAAGACTGATCTCCAGTTGTTGGAAGCGTTTGGTTGCAGTTATTGCTGCTAAAGGTGATATGACCAGATTTTAAGTTTAAGGGGGCAATTAGTTTTTCACATGGGTGATAGCTGTTGGATAACTTTTTTTGCTTCATAAAAAATATAAAATAAAAACTGTATTGTGTTTTTACTCAGGTTGCCTTTGTTTTATGTTGTATTTTGTTTGAAGATCTAAAACTATTTAGTGTGAGATATACACAAAAACAGAAGAAATCAGCAGATTCACAGCACCTTAGAAACCATAAAGATGGCTGTCAGTATTATTCCTTGGATAGCCTTAGGACTGCAATCAAGTCTCCATCATTAAACAGTCAGCACAATAGACTTTAAATTAAAACTATAATGAATTCAGAAATGTCTCTTATGCTCATACTCATAAGTTGCACATAAGCTTGTAAGTTCCAGTTTACACAATTGCACTTTTTGACTATATAGTATACAGTTATAGAAGGGAAATTATTTATAATTGCACTACCCAGTGTCACCCAGATGAGGATGGGTTCCCTTTTGAGTCTGGATCCTCTCAAGGATTTATCCTCATGTTGTCTCAGGGAGTTTGTCCTTGCCAATCTGCTCATTAGGGATAAATTTATACATTTTAAATTTATATCCAGAATTTATATATTTCTGTAAAGCTGATATCTGACAATGTTCATTGTTAAAAGCGACAGTACAAATAAAACTGAATTGAATTGTATTAATGAGACCAAGGTAGGACCTTTCTGGCATAATTTTAAAATATATGTTTAGTGCAGAAACAAGAGAGCTTATCAACCAAAGATGACCATACCCATGGTGAAGCATGGTGGTGGCAGCATCATACGTTGGGACTGCTTCCCTTCAGCTGGGACTATAGTCAAGATAGAGGGAATCATGGATCGCTCCAAATATCAATCTATTTTGGAACAAAACCAGTAGGTTCACTTTCCAGCATGATAAGCACAAAGCTAAGTCAACAAAGGAATGGCCCAGTCAGAGCCCAGATCTAAATCCTATCAAAAACCTGTCTAGACTTGAAGAGGGCTGTGCACAGGAGATCCCTTCACAATTTGAAAGATCTGGAGCATTTCTGCGAGGAAGAGTGTAATACACTTGCCAAATCAAGATGTGCTAAGTTGGTAGACTCCTACCTAAAAAGACTGAGTGCTGTATTATAAGCAAAAGGTGCTTTAACAAAGTATTAGTTAAGGGGTATGCACGCTTTTGCAACCACATTATTGTAAGTTTTTTCTTTTTTCCCTAAAATATTTCTATTTGTTTTTCCCTTGAATTTTTTTTGGCTGCTATATCACATTAAAGGTGGAACAAGGTCTGACATGGTTTATCTTGGCTTCACAAAAACCTGCAATTTTAACAGGGGTGTGTAGACTTTTTTTATCCACTGTATCAGGAAGCAGAGCGATGACAATGTCATCCAAGAAGTCAGCAAGTGACGTTTAACAAAGTATTAATTACAGGGCATACACACTTCTGCAACCAGGTTATTGTATGTTTTTTTGTGTGTGTTTTTTTCCCCCATAAAATGTTTCTATTTGTTTTTCAAGGCATAGCAATGACATCATCCTTGGCAAAAAAAAAAGAAAAAGTCCTAGTCAGGTGGGAAAATTATGCTGATATCCACAGCAGAGACAAGCAGCAGAGTGTCAAAGTGATGACAAAATCCTTTGGAGGTGGAGCGACAACATCCTTTGTAGAGTAGGGAGGAGGTGGTGCAACAATGCTGTACTCTGCAGAGTCAGCATGAGGCTGAGACCAAATGGCCACAGGCAGTGGAGACCAGGAGACCATGGGGCAGATAACAGGAGCCTATAGGTAGCAAAACCTTTTTCAGTCTCCCACTGCAAACAGTCAGCCTCCCACTGACCTGACCCAAGATGAATGTCTGTACAGGGGGACCCTTCCTGGGCACCAGGAACTTAGTGGTCTCCAATATGGTCTCCAAAACTGGGCAGCCTCTCATAACCAGGCTCTCTGCTCAGTCATGAGCTTTGCTGGTATGCCAAGATATTGAATGCTAGCTATTGAAAATATAGTTCACCTTAAATGGAAAACCGTAAGTCGGAATTATGCTGGAATATCCAGGGGCTATGTCAGTAAAACGTCCATCAAATCACATGGATGCATTGACAGAGATTGTGGACATGGTTTACAAGATTTTATGTCAGGAGCTCTCCATGTGACTCAAGGGTGGGGAGGCATCTTTTGGGGTGACAAGTATTCTTTATGTTTATCATTAATTAATAATGAAATGTCCACTCTTGGATAACCTGATGCACATTTACTGATAAGAATGAGAGCATTACACCCACAAGCCTTTCACGTGGCCGATTCTATGCACTGCTACCTTGTTTTTTTGCAGACAGTTCAGTTTACATGACACCACGACACTGTTGTAACTATACACATCACATTTTACCACAGCTCCCCCTTTTGAGACTCTGTCTCCTCCTTACAGTGCAATGGCTTAGCATTCACTAAAAAAAGTCCTTTTTTACTGCAACATCAAATTTAAGCATATCAGAATGGGATTGTTTTCTGCTCTGTTAGGAGGGACTCTCTACCAAAATAACATTAAATACATTATTTAGATTTCCTCAGAGTTATTTTAAAATAAAAATTGTAAATGTCTGTAATTGTAAGTCTGCTGCCCGCTCACTTATCTCACAATACGTTTCCAAACTTTAACACTTCTACAATCCACCACTATACCACACTCCCCGAATGAGTCAGAGCTCCTTTTTTTTTATCTGCCCTGACTCCACCCCTTTTGGGTGCTTTCCAACAGGGAGGTAAAATAGGTCAGTATCTTTCACACACATACTGTTAGAGTCTCCCTCTCGCTACGCTGCTGGCAGAGGCTAGCGAGTAGCACACTTCCGCATTCCACGCTCCGCGCTACTACGAAGAGTAGCGCAAGCCTCATTCACAAAAACACGCTGGACTATGTATTCATGAACTCCTGTTTTGTTTACTTTGCCATGTGCTTTTGTTTGGGTTTATGTCATGTCTCCGCCCCTGTTCATTGATAGGTTTTATGTTTATGGTTTAATTATTAGGGTCAGGTGTTCTGTGTTTAATGTCATTTGTTTCTAATTTGTTTGTGTATATAAACCTCCTTCCGTTTCAAATATAGATTGTGAATTAAATGAAATGTATGGACGTGCGTGCCTCTGTGTGCACTCACCTCGTGTTTCCTGAACCGTGGACTCTTGCCTTGATATCTGTTGGATTACTGCCTCACTACACTGTGGATTTATGTCTCGCTACCCTCTGGATTATTGCCGTGTTTGTGGATTTATGCCTGAACATTCTTTGGAGTATTGTTTGACTGTTTGCCTTTTTTGATCCTGCCGGTGTGTTGCCCTTCCCCCCATTTGGTATATGTTCTTTTACTTTTGAATGTTCCTTTACTTTCAAATATCCCTAATAAACTGACTATTTCCCCTGCGCATGAATCCTGCCTCCCTCTGTCTGGTATTGTAACACATGCATATATGTAGACACAGCTTTTAGTAAATTAAAATGTTTCTTTTTAACTTCATGATCCACCAATGCCCAGTATATTTAATTACTTTTTTGTTTCTGTTCACAGGTATTCTAATTCTCCTTATTCTTCTCCCTCAAGATGACATAAATGGTTTTATCGACCTGCACTGTGCCGGGTTGGCCTGGTTCTGAGATGCCATAACCGTCCACTGTACGTCCGCCCCGTTTGGCCAACGCAGACATGCAACCCGGAAGTCCGACTACCGCCATACACCAAAGACAAAACAAAGGGAAAACTAAAATAAAACATCAAAGTAAACTTGCATGTGTGTGTCCGGGAAGGTAGATGCTGTATGGGGCAGAATGTAGAGAAAGATATGTCCGTGTGCTATCGGCATTGTGTGTGCACCCGCTTTTCCAACAGCAGAAACAGCATAGGATGAAATGAAATGTGATTGAGGTGAGTGTGTATGTTGCCAGTGCTTCCGTTCCCAGCGGTGATGATTACTTCATCACATCACTTCCCCCCTCTCCAAGCCGCACACTGTCCGGTTAGAGGCATACCTAGCGATGGATGAGGAGCGAGCAGATGAGTACAATCTCAATGAGTACAATCTCAAAGAGGCACTTCTGGAAAAATTCAATATCTTGCCGGAGACCTACCACCAGCAGTTCCGGGCAACGTCAATGCCAGAGGGAGAGTCTCCAACAGAGACATATAATCATCTGCGCAACCTCTACCAGCATTGGGTGCGGCCAGATCTGCACTCTAAGGAGGAGATCGGGGAGCTCATCATTTTGGAGCAGGTACTTCGGGTGCTTCCCTATGACAGTCAGACTTGGGTGAGGGAGCATGAGCCTACACCGGGACTGGCAGCAGCGAGGTTAGCACAGCAATACATGAATGCTGATCGGACAGTCCATCGCTTGCAACCACCAAAAGGTAAAACACACTACACACAGCCTAGCAGTGGGGATAGAACTGAACTGGGCCACCAACCCCAAAATGGTAATGAGGGGGCACAGGGGCTAAAGACTGTAGTTGGACATAAATTGATCTGTTTTTACTGTCAGCAGCCAGGGCATAAAGCTTCAGTGTGTCCGGCAAGAAAAGCTAAGCTGACGGGATTTTGCTATGCTCCCAGAGAGGAGGACAATGTCAGTAGCCCTGGTGGGGAGGGGCAAACAAACCAAATTGCTATGGACATTACTGTTGATGGACAATCTTTCAAGTGTCAAGTGGCTTTTTACTGTCATTTCGACCATATACAGCTGGTACAGTACACAGTGAAACGAAACAACATTCCTCCAGGACCATGGTGCTACATAAAACAAAACAGGAAACACATGAGACAACATAGAACTATTTAAGACCTACACATTTAGAGCACCCCTACATCTACTGCCCATCATCTCTGCCCCTTTTTCGCCATGACATTGTGGGGCCACTTGAAAAGAGCAGTGCGGGACATTGATACATTTTGGTCAACTATGATTATGACACAAGATATCCCAAAGCCTTCTCACTTCGTACTATCACCACACCTAAGGTCATTCATGTCCTCATCCAGCTGTTCTACAGGGTAGGCATCCCAGAGGAGATATTGACGGATCAAGGGACGAACTTTACCTCACGTCTGATGAAACAGCTCCACCAGCACCTGGGCATAACTGCTCTGAGAACCAGTCCTTACCACCCATAGACTGATAGGCTGGTGGAGAGATTTAATCAGACCCTGAAGTCCATGCTACGGAAGTTCGTCATGGACATGGGACGGGATTGGCACAGGTGGCTACCATGCATCTTTTTTGCATGAGGAAGTACCTCAGACCTCAACTGGATTCTCCCCCTTTGAGCTCCTGTATGGCTGGCAAGTACAAGGACCACTGGACATGCTGTGGAAGGGCTGGGAGGCCCCTACAGCCAGCACAGAGGAGATGAGCATTGTCAAGTTTGTCTTGGAGATGAGCGCTACAGAGAACAAGCAAGGGAAAATCTGCAGCAAGCGCAACAAGCACAAAAGAAGTGGTATGACCAGCAGGCAAGGCTTCATCAGTTCCAGCCAGGGCAGAAGGTACTGTTACTGTTACCATCCTCATCAAACAAACTGTTGGCCAAGTGGCAGGGGCCATACCTCGCTGTGAGGAAAATGGGTCCAATAAAATATGAAATTCACAACCCCGACAAAAGAAAGGCTCTTCAAACTTAACATGTCAACTTACTAAAAGAATGGAAAGAACTGCCCAGTAAGACCCCAGAGACAGCACTGCTGATAAAGAAGGTGAAGGAGGACAAACCAGCTCCTGAGGTGAGACCACAGAGGCAGCCCACAACGGTGTCACTAGAACACCTGGCAGAACTCAAGAGGGCTGAACTTCAAGAGCTCCTCAACACATCAGAGACCTGGGCAGACAGAGCTAACCCACCACACCATCCATCTTACTGACCCTACTCCATCATGACAGAGGCCTTACCGGGTGCCAAAAAGGCTTGTGGTTCCCCTAAAAGAAGAAATCAAGACGATGAAGCAGCTGGGTGTGATAGAAGCCACCATCAGTGAATGGAGCAGTCCCATGGTGTTGTCACGAAAAAGGACAGATTGTTACGGGTCTGTGTCAACTTCCATAAGCTAAATGCCCAGTCAAAGTTCAAGGCCCTACCTATGCCAAGGATTGACGATCTGCTGGAGAGGATAGGATAGGCCCAGTATATCTCTACCCTGGACCTGTATAAGGGGTAGTGGCAGGTAAGGTGGTAATGAAAGGGCCCTAGGTACTGGGACGCTAACGCCCTATCGAGGAAGCTATCTTTGGCACCTGAGGCAATAAATGCAAGGACACAATAGAAGCACGCACCTGCCTGGAATCTTCTCTCCCACTCAGAGAGTAAGCCGGGTCTGACCCAGCTGAATGGGTTCTTCCAGGGTGCCATGGAGTTAAGTGATGGAACTTTGGGATGGAGCTGAGGCTCGGGGGCAGAGTTGGCAGATAAGTGGAGAAGAGGACTGGAGGTGATGGTGCCTCAAGTTGGCTGGCTCTCTCTCTTGCACTGCTCCCACATATGGTTATCCAATCTGATGGCCAGAGAGATTAGTTAGTCAAGGAAGTCTGACTCGTCTTTCAGGGATTCATTCACTCGCTGAGTCCGCTCATGAATGCTCCCTGGAGTGCCTCTTCATTCCAGCCGGACTTGGCAGCCAGGACCCGAAACTCCACAGAATACTCTGTCACACTGCAGGACCCCTGGTGGAGGGAGAGCAGATGTCTGGCAGCCTCCTTCCCCTGGACTGGGTGGTCAGGAACCCTCTGAAGTTCAGTGGTGAAGGAGGTGAGGGAGGACCAACACCGCTGGCTGCCTGTCCCAGATGGCAGTGGCCCAGGCTAGGGTGTCTCCCCTCTATAGCCCCATAATGTAGGCCACTTTAGCCTCATCGGTGGCGTAGCTTAAGGGATGCTGGGCAAACAAAAATGAGCACTAGAGGAGGAAGGACTTGCACTTTCCTAAGTCACTCGCATAGGGTTCAGGGTCTGGGACACATGCGTCACACTGTGGTAGACTGGGTGAGGAAGCAGAGGGAGCCACAGGGGTAGGCTGACTGGACTGGGGGCCAGGCAGCATCTAGGCCAGTTGTGGGAGGACGCGGTTGAGTTGCTGAGTGAGGAGACCAATCTGGTTTATCATGGCTTGGTGGCTCTCAGAGAGTGCACAAAGATGTTGCTCATGCTGGCCAAGAAGGGCGCTGTGGTGGGACAAGGCTGAATGCCGGTGAGCTGGTTCTGCTGGGTCCATTATGGCCAGATTTTTCTGTCACAATCACGAGGACGAGAGGACCCAGAGGAGGAACACAGACACAGAAAACAGGTTAAGAGGATTTTATTAACCACTTGAGTAGGGTGGAGGTTTGAACTTGTTATCAGTGTCAGCCAAGGTCTGAATTCAAAAACAGGTCTGCAGCGTGAGAGCCGAGTGCAAAGTCAGTGAACCACAAGGAATGCAAAGCGAGACTGGGCATAGCAGAAAGAGAGCCAGGAGAGAGCAGATAGGCAGCATGAGCAGTGAACTTGGAACACGAGGAGAAAAAACACAGGATAAGCACAGGATAACTTGATGAGGAAAAACACTTGACATAACTTTAAACAAACGTGAGGAAAGGTGGAAGTGTACAGCACTGAAGCCGAAGCAATCTACCGATGAGTGGCTGAAAAAACTAGGGCTTATAAACGCTGCAGATTGGGTGAGTAGATGAGAACCAGGTGAGATCAACAGTGTCTCAACAGTAATAAGATTGAAGTAATACTCATTGGCTCTCCTCACCAGCTTTGTAAAGCTGGCTCTGTAAATTTAACTGTGGATAGTTCTGTGGTATTGAACCCAAGATGCTCTTTACACCACTAAATCAGCCTACTTATCTTCTGTCATTAATGCAGGCAGTAATAACTCAAACTGCCTTTTCAAAATTGTAAATAAAATACTTCGGCCACCCTCCCCCAGTCTAACGGGTTCTGTTACATTTTACAATGATTTTCTTAATTTCTTTCAGAATAAAATTGATAACTTTCGCCTCATCCTTCATCTGAGAGTCAACTTACCTACTCCTCCCAACTTAGTCTTTTTCGTTGTTTCACCCCAACTGATCCATCTGACATGAAACCTTTTTACTTAATCCAGCACTTGCTCTCTTGACCCAACTCCTACTCCACTTCTCAAGGCATGTGTACTCACACTGTCCAAGTTAAAGGCTAATGGATCGTGTTTTGATGGAATTACAGAGGTGTTTTCAATCAATGGGGGTGACAATCAGGTGAGTGAGCGAACAATTTTATTTAAAGAACAGGGATCTATTAAAGTCTAATCTTCACAACATATTTGTGGAAATGTATCATGTCAAGTCAAGTCAAGTCAAGTGGCTTTTATTGTCATTTCAATCATATACAGCTGGTACAGTACATAGTGAAACGAGACAACATTCCTCCAGGACCATGTTGCTAAATTAAACAATACACATGAGATGACAAAAAACTAAATAAGACCTACACATTTTTAGATAAAGTGCACACGCAAACGTGTGCTAACAACACAAGACAGTACAGTAACTACTAAAACAGGAACAACTGGCACAGTAAGTGACAGTGTAGCGCCGACCAGTACACAGTTCTAGTATGGAAGTGTCCGATATAACAGGCAGTGCAAAAGATAGGTGCAAAGAGTAACAATATAATTAAAATTTGCTGTGAATGTAAACATAACATGATATGACAACAAAGGACATTTCTGAGGACCTCAGAGTTGTTTATGCTCATCAGGCTTTGGACTCCACCAATCCACAGTCAGACAGATTGTGTACAAATGGAGAAGTTCAAGGCCATCATTACCCTCCCCAGGAGTGGTCGACCAACAAAGATCACTCCAAGAGCAAGACATGTAATAGTCTGTGAGGTCACAAAAGAACCCAGGGTAACTTCTAAGCAAAGGCCTCTCTCACATTGGCTTATGGTAATGTTCATGAAGCTGTCATCAGGAGAATACTGAACATCAATGTGCTGCATGGCAGGGTCACACAAAAAAATCTACTGCTCTCCAAAAAGAACATTGCTGCCCATCTGCAGTTTGCTAAAGACCACATGGACAAGCCAGTAGGCAATTGGGGAAAAAATTGTGGACGGATGACACCAAAATAGAAATTTTTAGTTTAAATGAGAAGCTTTATGTTCGGAAAAAGGAAAACACTGCACTGCAGCATAAGACCCTTATCCCATCTGTGAAATATGTTGCTGGCAATATCACCTGTTTTGCTGCATTTGGGCCAGGACAGCTTGCTATCATTGGTGGAACAATTAATTCTGAATTATACTAGTGAATTGTAAAGGAAAATATCAGGACATCTATCTGTGAACTGAATCTCAAGACAAAGTGGGGCGTGCAGCAAGACAATGACCCTAAGCACACAAGTCATTCTACCAAAGAATGGTTAAAGAAGAATAAAGGGTAAGACTTTCTTTGAAGCCCATGCTCATAATGAGTTATAATGAATTATAGCCCTATTTATAATTATTTATAAGCAGGTAATAATGTTCTATAAATACATTTATAAAGACACAAAAAGACCTATACTTCATTATAATAACAGTTATAGCTACATTTATATTACTGTTATAATTACTTATAACTGATACACTTGCTTTTTCAATACCCATGTTCATAATGCATTATACACCAATATATAAGTATTAATTAGTCAGTCTACTGGTTCCATTAATGTATTCACTATAATATAATGTTATTATATTATAGTTATAATTACTTATTATTACTTATTAGTAATGCAGATTTATTTCTATATCCAATAAGTGAAATATTTTATATTGTTGTTGACAGTTGTGTTGTGATGCCTTATAAATACTTATTGTGAGTTATAATACAATTACTAACCTTTATAAATGCATCATTGATGGCTTTAAGTAAAGCGAAAGCATAGGATGCAATTTCCATAATGCAAATGTTAAGAAATCATGAGGATGTGCTTATTATGCATTAAAATGCATTTAAAATTGTTTATTTGTAAATGTAACTACTGAACAATAATGGTTTTAGTAAAATAATGAAAAAACATAAATCATAGTAATGCAAACAGTTGCAAAGTTTTTTTAATGTTACATACTAGCAAAACATTGTAACATTAATTTTTGAAGTATAATGTCAAATCGGAATATGCATTTTATGCATATGGATGAGGAGCTATAGCTTTTAACAAGTCACACTTTCTAGTCAAACAAATACTTGACAAACAAATTCCTGACATCAAGAAATGCCTGAGATGAACAAGCACATTAAGAACAAGTGGCTGACACACTGTGTCTCAGAAGGTGCTGGCTATTGGCAAAAGTTCTCCATCAATTTTCATCTGGGAAATTGTCTCTTTGATGGCACTGCTGATTGCAACACAACATCTATCAATAAATGAGGAGAACTTCTCCACACGAGTGATAGTGTCAAAGACCTCAGGAGCAGCTAATTTCAGTTCATTATTATGATTTGTTGCATTGATAAGTTTTCATTATTTTATTAAAACCATTATTGCTCAGTAGTAACATTTACAAATAAACAATTTTAACCCTTTTTATCAGTACACTGTCAACTTATCGGACATTTTCAATCAGTATAAACAAATGAATTATTTTATCGCAGCAAGTCTGTTATAAGATTAGTCAGGACACTGTTGGCTTTCTGCGTGTGCAGTGTCATGACTGTGTTTTTAGCTGCAGCTGAGCAGGGGGATGGGAAAGGGGAGGGGTGTGAGCCCCATGCTGACCAAACAATTCACACCTCTCCACAATAACATTGGTACAGAGATAAAATAGACAGCAAAACGAAGTTTTTTTGAAAGTAAAATGCTATATACAACTGCCACAATAAAAGTATAACATTTAAACCCAAGATCAGACTTTTATAAAAGTTTACTAGCCTACATTACCTACATAGAGGAAAATCCAGTTTATTCACGGTTTTATAAATCATGCGCATTTCCATCAGTATATACACTGGGTATAGATAGGAATCACCCCGCTTTAAAATAATCACATTTTGTTGCTTTTCAGCCTGAAATGAAGACGGACACCGTTTTTGTTTTATCCAGCTGTATTTACTCAGTACAACTTATAACATTCAAGTGAAAGATATAACACCAACATGTCAAAAAAAAAATTTAAAAAACAGAATCACAGAGTTGGAAAATGGATCACCCCCTTGCTAATATAATATTAATTTGTCTTAATTTTTTAATTACAGCCTTTTTGGATATGTCTTTACTAACTTTGCAAATCTAGACTTTGCAATATTTGCCCACTCTTCTTTGCAGAACTGCTCAAGTTCAGTTAAATTCACTGTGTAAATACAGTTGGATAAAACAAAAAATGTGGAAACCACCCTTACAGTGCTTGACACGATGGTATCCAACGGCTTGGCAGAAGGCTTCTTACGTGTTACTGTCTTTCCTTTATGTGATATATCAACATTTGAATTAACAATTTGTCAGCATTAAATATGATCCACTTTTTGCTTTATCTGACTCCAATTATGAATATTAAAATTTATCTCGACATTTGATTATTCTATTTAACCCTTTACATATATTGTGCTCTTTCATTCGGATTCCATGTCACTCAGAGTCTCGCGCCGGCCGTGTACGTGGATCTCATGGTCACAAACTCACCAGTTTTGGTCATTAGACAGAGGTAATTGACTAATACTATTTAGATGGCCACCCATGCTTGCTCTTTTTCTAAAAAGTACTTTCTTTAGTCCCCATAGATCTGTACACACTTAATTAGAATAACATTATTTCTAGTCAGAGGTCATGATCACTACTATCAAAACAAGTCGACCAATTTTACTTCTCTATAATAGTAGCTTTGTATGATCATGCCATGGTTTACCATGTACACTAAACTAGAATAATTTTACAATAATCAGAGGTTAAGGCTCACCCTATTCAGATTGGTCAATCAACAATATGTAGTTCTAAACGGAAATTCCTTTTAGCCTTTACAATCTAAGTACGCTTAACTAAAGCCAAGTTGTTAGCCTGGAGTCTAAAATCTCAGTTGGCATGCCCCAATGCTCTACCTAAACCTGGATTTTACCCTGTACTAACGTGGTCGCAAATTTGCGGTAACATGGATTTAATGTAATCTACTAGAGACAATAATTCCAGGGTAGATCAGAATAAATTCAAATGTATCAATTTATTAACCAGGTAATTTCAATAATAATTCTTAATCCAATTCAAAAGATAACAAGCAATGGTCAATAATATAAAAACATCACATAAAAATACAAACAAGAGAATTAGAGATGTTTACCTGATAATGGAACTACACACAGCAATTGTGCGGGAGATCTGTCTACAGATTCCCTGAATCTTTGGCCAGCTCTCCCTAAATACCGAGATACTCTGAAGGTCCGCCAAATGGTGTTGTTTGTGGTTATAATTGGAATTTGGGCCCACTATTCAGGGGGTCAGTTGGCATTGGCTTGGATGTCTGTGGAAGGACGTACCTTATTTACATACAGGAGGTGATTTGTGTGAAGGACCTTGGGAGGGTATGCCTTCAATGGCATGCAATATTTTTCTACATTTCTAGATCTTAATAGTGATTTGAACTGCTGCTGAGGGAATGAGACCATCTTTCCAGACGCACTGAGACCTTTTGAATGATACTAAACATGTATGGTCAACTTCTTATTCACATTAAACATACTATCTAATGCATATAGACCTTGGGTGAGTTCAAGGTCATCTCAACACAGAGAGAGAGAAGGCTGTGGGGAGAGAGAGAGAAGGCTGCAGTGTAGAAGAACAATAGTGAGGTGTGATCTTCCAGTGTCCATTCAGTGTGATGTGCTATCTTGGATAGAAGATGCTAATTCTGTGGGAGAGAGTTCAAATGTAAATTTTCATAAGAGTCCTTTGTCCACAGAGAGCAGTTCTCTCCAGGTTCAGACATCTTGGCACCAGCCTTACAGTTTTCCCCTCTTGGCCCCGTGGGCTATTCACAAGAGTCCCTCCGGGGTCATTATATTCAGCGTTCATGGTGTTTATTCCATGTTGATGATCTTCATCATTTCCATCATTAGTTTTTTCACAGACCTGACGAGGTATCTGAAGTAGCAGCACCAGAACAATGTAAAGGTGAAGATGAGGGCACTGACAATTACACACAAGACTTTTGGGTCCCACTGCCAATTGTACACCCAGAGTCTTCCGGGCCAGGTTTGTCTCCACCTATGCTTGGGAAAGGTGGTATTCTGTGTGTAGGATGATTCTCTGTGCCAAGTTCATCGTGTAGACCAGGCCTGTGTTCCTTGCTCATAGAATATGTCATCCCACCATGGGGAAACTTCTGCATCCAGTGGCATCCTTCCAAGGATGTTGATCTGACCCATAGAAAAGTCCTCTTTTACCTCCAAGCAAATGGAGTGATTAGCAGGGCAGGTCAGTTCTCCATATGTGAAGGAATTCATTTTACTGATAACACACCATTGTGTATGCGACACTTGAACAGCATCTGAATGGCCATGTAGCAATTGAACATTTATGAGCTTACTGTCATTGGGAGAGAAAGGTTGTAGAGTGTTACAGGTACAAACAACATAATTATGAGTTTCATGACAACATGTTCGACTGGTAAACAAGGTCTCAGTATCCTTTAAGGTCATGTATCCAGTAAAGTGGTCCCATTTAATTACCTGATCCTTCACTACCATGATGATAGACTGAATAGTGGTAGAATTACTTAAACTTGATCTGGGTGGATTAAAGGAAAGGTGGCAAAAATCCAGGGCAACCAGTACATTCATCTCCAGTATACATCATTACAGGAGATAATAATTCAGAGTATTTTATATTTTTTATTTTCTTCTGATGCAAGCCACCTGTGCAGATCTAAGATTTCAATCAGATCACTCAGAACATGCCTAGGTGTCTTGTGAAGATGAAGGTAAAGAAATCTTATGCATATGATCTGCAGGCCAAGTCACATTCGATGGTACGGGTCTGATTGAATAGTGTATGGTTGATCAACAGAAGTGCCTGCACTTCGGATCTGACCTCTTTGATAACATTTTCATTGCTATTGGTAATGTGTTGAAAACCAGTGGCCATCTGGTTTGCCAACCATGTGGAAAATTGAGATTATGTGGCTATTTTGTAGGTGTTGGTTACAGAATTGACTGAGCCAAAAAGGCCTGCTATACTACCAAGCATGGCTCGTTTTGAGCATATATGTAGAATTTGGACAGCAAGTCTGCTTTTGTAATCAGAGATTAAATCATTGATTCATGACTGTCATCAATACTACAATGTTTTGTACAAGCAGTTAAAATTTTTGAAATAATGTAAGTTACATGCACAAATAAATCTGATTTTGTAGATATCAAGCATGTGGTTATGACCATATAAATGAATTTTTCCCAGTGTTGACTACACCGACACCCTCCTCAGGTACTGAGAAGTAGCCTAATATAGTCTAGTTGTAAATTAAAGCAAACAAAAAGAGGGACAAATGTGAAGAGGTTTCTGTAAAATAATCAGATGACTTTTCTACTGTAAATGTAGACATCTCACTATGGAAATCAAACAAAACAAAAATGATAAAAAAGATAAATATCTCATTGGATCCAGAGTTTTGAATGATACTAAACATGTATGGTCAACTTCTTATTCACAATAAACATACTTTCTAATGTCCAATCTGTTGTAACTTCCTCAAAAGTCAGTTCTGAGTCCAGAAGCTTTTTGTGTTTTTCTGTGAGTTCTTTAGCATATAAGGCTGAGTAAAAATCAGCAGCTAGTCTTCTCATCGCCAATGGGTCTGAGGTAACACTTCCATCAGACCTACGTAAAACGTGCATAAAATTCTTAGCAACACTATTTTTTTCCAGGTTAAAAAAGTAGGCTGTAGGAGCATCCATATCATGCACAGAAATAAAACATGCTCTAATAATTGCTCCTTCGGCCTTTTCTTGTAAAACCCTTTGTTACGACACGTGGTGTGGGAGAGAAGCAGGATGCACTCGCAGGGGAAAGTGGTCAGTTTATTAGGCACAGGAAGTTCAAAATTAAAGGAACACACCTGATAGGGTATACTTAGCCGAAGAGGCAGTAAACCAAAAAGGTAGTAATCCAACAAAGAGACAGTAATCCAAAAGGCAGTTATCCAAAAACCACAGGGAAAAAACACGCAAGGCTAGGAGGTGGTCTGGGAACCACGAAGAATGAGCTAAGGGATAAATACGCGAGGCTGGAAAGGTGGTCTGGGAACCACGAATTACGAGTTACAGGATAAATACGCGAGGCTAGAAAGGTGGTCTGGGAACCACGAATAATGAGCTACGAGAAAGAGCTCATGCAAAGAAGTGGTTTGGAAACCACGAACAAATGGCTACGGCAAATATCTAAATTCAATCTAAACTAAGGCAAGGTTAAACTCATCTAATACTCCACGCCGAAGCGGACACGGAGTGGGGCATTTAAACACACAGAAAATCACCGACACCTGAAACTCATAATTACACAGCATGAATGAGACAAACTGAACCAATACGAAATAAGGAGGCGGAGACATGACACAAACCAAAACATATGCGCACATGGCAGAGGTAAACAAAACATGAGTTCATGAATGAAAAGTCCATCGGAGTTTCTGAATGGCTGCGGAGATTGGAATGTGGAAGTATTCTACGCTACTCTTTGCAGCGTAGCGAGAGCAGGGGGGGAGAGAACCTAACACCCTTCTTAATTCTTGTCTTTTCTGAATAAGATCTTTCTGCACGTTTACATTGTTTTGATCAATTAAGATGTTTTGGATACCTGTGATATCCAGTTCTAGATTGGACACAGCTTGTTTAATCTTAACTGAAGTGTGTGACATAAAGTGTTGGCAGAAGAGCTTTATCTGAGCCTTTCCCACCTCCCACCACTGGAGAAGACTTTCATACTTTTTCTTTTGGTTTGCCCAGCATCCCCAAAAAAACTTAAAATTCTCATTAAAATCCAAGTCTTGGGTTACAGTGCATCCAGAAAGTATTCACAGCGCTTCACTTTTTCCACATTTTGTTATGTTACAGCCTTATTCCAAAATGGATTAAATTCATTATTTTCCTAAAAATTCTACAAACAATACCCCATAATGACAACATGAAAGAAGTTTGTTTGAAATCTTTGCAAATTTATTAAAAATAAATAATGAAAAAATCACATGTACATAAATATTCACAGCATTTGCCATGACACTCAAAATTGAGCTCAGGTGCATCCTGTTTCCACTGATCATCCTTGAGATGTTTCTACAACTTGATTGGAGTCCACCTGTGGTAAATTCAGTTGATTGGACATGATTTGGAAAGGCACACACCTGTCTATATATGGTCCCACAGTTAATAGTGCATGTCAGAGCACAAACCAAGCCATGAAGTCCAAGGAATTGTCTGTAGACCTCCAAGACAGGTTTGTATCGAGGCACAGATCTGGGGAAGGGTACAGAAAAATTTCTGCAGCATTGAAGGTCCCAATAAGCACAGTGGCCTCCATCATCCGTAAATGGAAGAAGTTTGGAACCACCAGGACTCTTCCTAGAGTGGGCCGCCCGGCCAAACTGAGCGATTGGGGGAGAAGGGCCTTAGCCTGGGAGGTGACCAAGAACCCGATGGTCACTCTGACAGAGCTCCAGCATTTCTCTGTGGAGGGAGGAGAACCTTCCAGAAGAACAACCATCTCTGCAGCACTCCACCAATCAGGCCTGTACAGTAGAGTGGACAGACGGAAGCCACTCCTCAGTAAAAGGAACATGACAGCCTGCCTGGAGTTTGCCAAAAGGCACCTGAAGGACTCTCAGACCATGAGAAACAAAAATTTAACTCTTTGGCCTGAATAGCAAGCGTCATGTCTGGAGGAAACCAGGTATCGCTCATCACCTGGTCAATACCATCCTTACAGTGAAGCATGGTGGTGGAAGCATCATGCTGTGGGGATTTTTTTCCAGCGGCAAGAACTGGGAGATTAGTCAGGATCGAGGGAGTTGAATGCAGCAATATACAGAGACATCCTTGATGAACACCTGCTCCAGAGCACTCTGGACCTCAGACTGGGGTGAAGGTTCATCTTCCAACAGGACAACAACCCTAAGCACACAGCCAAGATAACAAAGTAGCGGCTATGGGACAACTCTGTGAATGTCCTTGAGTGGCCCAGCCAGAGCCCAGACTTGAACCCAATTGAACATCTCTGGAGAGATCTGAAAATGGCTGTGCACCGACGCTCCCCATCCAACCTGATGGAGCTTGAGAGGTTCTGCAAAGAAGAATGGGAGAAACTGCCCAAAAATAGGTGTGCCAAGCTTGTAGCATCATACTCAAAAAGACTTGAGACTGTAATTGGTGCCAAACGTGTTTCAACAAAGTATTGAGCAAATGCTGTGAATACTTATGTACATGTGATTTTTTTTGTTTTTTATTTTTAATAAATTTGCAAAGATTGCAAACAAACTTCTTTCACGTTGTCATTATGGGGTATTGTTTGTAGAATTTTGAGGAATATAATGAATTTAATCCATTTTGGAATAAGGCTGTAACATAACAAAATGTGGAAAAAGTGAAGCGCTGTGAATACTTTGTATTAAAACGCCAATAAAAATACTGTGGTTTTGTTTGTGATACAGTTACATGTGCTGTGATGAGGTGATGATCAGAGAACCCACAAGGCATAACACATGCTCTTATGACTCTATTGCGCAGCGCTAACTCTCCCTGCTGACACTTTAAGCCAACTGTGTTGTCTTAAACCTTTATTCTTTTCTCTCCATACATCCACAAGCTGATTAAAGATGAGGTTCTTCACTTTCTATCGAGAGTAAAATCAAGTGTGCAATTAAAATCCCCACCAACAACCAGAAAGACATCTTGTGTAAAGGAAGTAAGTTTATCTTTAAGAGTTTTAAAAAGTCTGATTCTTTCATTTCCAATATTCGGAGCGTAGATATTAATAAATACAAATTCCATGTCTTTTATTTTTGCCTTGACCATGAGCAGATGCCCCTTTTCCACCTCATTAACAGTTAAAACCTTTACATTTAATCTAGGAGAGACAAGTATTGCCACCCCTGCACTTAGATTAGTCCCATGACTGAAAAAATACGCCCCCTCCCACCGTAAACCCCAACCTACTTCATTACTTACATTACTGTGAGTTTCCTGTAAAAACATTACATTAGCTTCAGAGTGATGCATTCTTTTAGTAAAACCCATTTATTATTATCTCTGACCCCGTTTAAATCACTATCACAACTTTTCATCAGTAACTTGCATCATCATCAGTAACTGAATCATCATCACGGAAACTTTCTTCAGTTGCTTCTGAAACTGTGTCAATTTCATCACACTGTCCTTCATTTACCTTAGCCTCTAGGTCAGCCTCACTACAGACAGAGGAATTATTGCTCTGATCCACATGCTTTCCAACATCACTGCAGCCTGGCTGCTCATTATCGGCACCATGCACATTATTCTCAGCCACGTAAACCACGTTTTCAGCCACATTCTCCATATTCTCGGCCACATTTGCTCTTACCTTTATGTTAATATCACTCTGCGCCTTCACCTGGTCAGGATCATTCACTGTTTCCTCCTGTTCTGAGCTGTGCTCTCCGGTTACAGGTGGGCCTTGCTGAGCTATTCCACCGAATGGGTGACATTTCAGTCCCCAGAACATTATATGTATAAAAATGCATGACAATTAACTCTAAAATACATTTTATTATTAAGCAAAGTGTCCTGTACATGAACCTAACTACAAATTTAAAATATACAATAAAAAACATTAATAAAAACTAG